>RDPX01000135.1:1120705-1192502 GCA_003991215.1 Morbakka virulenta | reverse complement strand
GCTTGGAGGATTTACATACGGATTTTGTTTAGAGGCACAATAGTTATATGAACTGTTATTCACTTTACTGTGTACAATCCACTAAACCAGGTTAATAATTCAGTTATCCAATTCTTTATTAATAGTCCCTTGATAAATGCTTGATGAATTCTCGATCAATCCTTGATCAATCCTTGATCAATCCGTGAACACTACAAAATATGTTAAATAATAATATAATATTTGCATGCATTAATTGAGTACATAATTGAGTTTTTTAACAATATTACAAATTGATATCAAGTGTTCATGAAAGCGAATTACACGTGCAGTAACACGAAATGAATAACATGTTACAATAATCGTCAAGCGTGAAATAACAATATTTAGCTCACATACCTCTGTCTCCTTATTTAGGGTCCATACAGCCAATAGTAGTATAATAATGATTTTGTTAGTATCACAAATCTTGTGATCTATCGATTTAAGTCACTACTTCTCTTTTCAAGACTGAGTGTGCCCAAAGTATTTTAATTGTTTGGCAGAGCTGTCTATACTGACAATCTCCTGTCTTATTTAAAAAGCTCACTAAAACCACATGGTCAGAGGACATTATTTATACGGCAGCAACAGGAACTGGGCATGTGGTGAATGACCAGAATAACAATAACCGGAACTTTACAACCCCCAACCAAGCAAAGATCTCACAAGCCAATAAAATACAATAAAATGTTCCGGCGGAACCCAGTAAAGACAGGGGCAACCAGCTGCTACACAGGCAATGGTCCACCCAACGCCGCGACACAGATTCCAATGGCGCTCGATGAAAGCAGCTAAATAAACATCCCAAGACTTACCTTCTGATATAGAATATTGGACTAGTTCCAAATTTTACAATACGGCCACACGCATCAGTTGTTTCGTCAATCTGAATCCAAATAAATCCCTGTCCCAGACTTTCTCCAATGTCATGCATTTTCTCGTTCGACAAACCAGGTACGTAGTTTTTTCTCAAAGTGCTCTCGTCTGGTAGCTTCCGTTGGAAGTCCTTCTCAAAAAAAATGCTGAACTGCAGGATGATTAACTTTTTTAAGAGGAATATCAGTAGCTACTAGCATTTTAGTTAGTGACCTATTGAAATCCTTTGAATCCCTTTGTAAATGAAGTTCTGATTGTAGCAATGTTTTGGCTCCTCGCTCTTTCAATCTAAGTAATTCTTTATGCTTGGTTGTTTTCAAGTGTTGCATTACTTGCGAACGCGAAGCAATTGAAACAGTGGTATTGCATACTTTGCAATATAATCCATCATTTCGTGAAACGAGACATGGAAATTCCCTTGTATACAAAAATTGTTTGGTGGCTAAGCTTTTCGCCATGCTGATGCTTTATTCCAAGATGTGCGAATGTACATTTCTATATTCGACAATAGCCAATTATTTCGCTTACTTACTACAAGCTAGGTGCATTACGAAGGGGCCTTAATTGGCTGTGTGATAGACTTACTAGGGATGAGCAAGGGCAATAAACAATCGAACTTGTGAGTGATTAACAGCTCTTTCAAACATTCATTTGATACTTGCATCGAAATATCAGGCAAAACTAGCACTGATAAAGGTGCCCAGTACTACGGCGCAGGTGTTGTTATATAATGAATTATGATGTCATCAAACTGCCTCGCAGTTGTATACGTCGGGCCGATAGGCTTAACACTACAGGATATTACATAACTTATTCATCAAAAAGGAGCGGATATCGAATATATTCGAATATTCGATATCCGCTCCCTGGTGATAACATTCCAAATAATTCGAATGTTAAAATCGAACGGCAATGTGTTTGATTGCATCAGGTTGACGCTGTTTAAGACATGACAGTGAACTGGAAAGCAACTTTTGAAAACTACCCACAGGATTATGAGTCACTTGAAAGCAATAATAACTGACGATATGGTACTTATGTATAAAACAGGCATAACATCGACAGTTTTCATTCTTGAAAATACAAATTATCAAAAATATACGGTAGGGGGTAGATCAAAAGATGTAGCAAGCTGTTAAATCGTATGAGGAATATCAAATGAAGTATTGGAAAATGAACAAGACATCAATTTCGGTAGAGATAAACAAACGACAAAAAAGCCATGGGAGAAAAGGTGCCATGAAATGCAGCACACCAGAAATATATTATTTATATGTTATGATAACAATTACTACTACTATTAATACTAGAAAATATTAAGAACTGCTAGTGTTACCAACTTTTTAGTTGGTTTTTGTAATTCGATTACTTATGATGGAATATATTCTAGTCCAAATTCACTGTCGCTGATTTCTTCATTTCGATTGCATTATTATCAAGGAGCGGATATCGAATATTCAAATATTTCCCCAAACAGATATTTGAATTTGAATATTTGGCAGTCAGAAAATAGTAAATATTCGAAAAATATTTAACATTTTTCGAATTTATATTTGTAATATAAAATATCAATCAAATAAGGTATTATTTTCGAGACAGGATGATCCAACTAGACCAAATATAATGCAAGTAAATATGCTTGCAAACTGAAAAGCTTTCTTTTCGTTGAAAATTAAGCATCTAAAAAGTATGTAAATAGCTTCGTCATTTGGTTGGAGATTATGACGCGAAGTAGAAAAGTAAGATGGAATTTATCAGGTATACATTTTGTGCAAGATACAACGGGGTTGTCAACTCACGATACTCAATTTAATGATGGAAGACTTAAAGATTGTCAAAGGATGTTACCAAAACTTTTCTACAAAAGAACGTGAGAGTTTTTCTTTTCGTGCTATTGCGACTTGCGAGGAATCACAAAAAAGTTTGATTTAACTATGATCAGGAGCCCAGCGGACAAAAGTTAAGCAAGACTCTGAAAACTCCAATAAAAGCCTTATTCCAAAAAGAAGGGCTCATAGAGCAACAATGGTTTTGAGGAAATTCTTTTATTAGGTAACGTAGATACAAAATCTAAATAGTCTGATTGAGCATCTGATCACTTATTTGTTTGGTTACCATTTTTAGGTAACTCTTAATTATGAATATCTGAAAGCTAGACAAAATCTTCTCTTGACATTTCAACTCATTCCTTGTGTTTTTCAGATTACTAAATACTTAATACAGGAAACTATATCCCCGAGGTAGAACCTCGCTGGTGAAGAATCGCTTGGAAGTCACTATTACGACACACTGCATGAAGAGCAGTACGATTTGACTGTTGTTGTTGCTGTCAGGTACTATCAAGCTGCTGGCGACTTCTGGCAATCCTTTGAACAAACAATCTCCATTCCATTTTGTTCATTGTTATTTAAATAAGTATATAGAACGATATCCCAGTAAATTCTTTCAACACGCCTTGTCATCTTGTTCTTTACCTGCATCGTCTTATTGTTCCCTCTACCTTTCCTAACATGTCGTCTTGTCCTATCCCATTAGCTCGTATTGTATGTCCGAAGAAGGACAACCCTTCTTTCATGGTCCTTCCTTCTAATGAAATTTCGGACTTTACTTCTTGGGAAGGACACAGCGGAGTGGGGTAAAGCAATTCTTTGCCCAATCTATAAGAACAAGGGCGATCACCAAGCGCGTCAAAACTACCGAGGTATTTCCTTGCTAAACCACATTGCAAAGTTATATGAAACCATTCTAGAAAAGCGGCTACGAGCGATTGCTGAGGATAAACTGGGGCCATGGCAGCATGGTTTTTGTCCTGGAAGAAGTACAACCGACATGATCTTCACACTGAAAAGGATAATGGATAAGCACTGGGAATATGACCAACCCCTCTTCATGGCCTTCCTAGACCTGGAGAAAGGGTTTGACCGTGTACCTAGAGCGAATCTGTGGAAAATGTTGGAAGATTACCACATCCCCTCCACCTGAGGAGAGCAATCATCAGCACTTACAGCACCAGTACCAGCTCAGTGTCGGCAGGAGTAAGAGACAACATCTGCTTTGAGACAAATTCTGGAGTCCGTCAAGGAAGCATCTTATCACCTTTGCTTTTCATAATGTACCTAGATCTGGTTGTTAAAGAGGTAGCTGACTGCCAATCGACGACTAGTGTCCTGGCATATGCGGATGATATTGCGCAATTGGACAGAAGTGAAAGGGATCTGAGAGAACACCTGAAACTGTGGGCTGATAGCTTCCAGCGACATGGTTTAAAACTCAATTTGTCAAAGACAGAGATTGTGGTTCTCAGCAACCGGAAGATAACAACAAGCATTTCATTGAACGGTGTCACCATCAAGCAATCATCTACCTTCAAGTACCTGGGCAGCACAATTTCAGAGACGGGACTTATAGATGTGGAGATCAACGAAAGGATAAATATGTTTTCGCAGAATGTTCGTCTGCTGTATCGCCTCCTCAAAGACAAAGAAGTTCCTACAAAAGCAAAACAGATCATTCACTCAGGAATCCTCAGGCCTATCCTGCTATATGGTTGTGAAACATGGACAATCAACAAGAACAACATGAGAAGAATTGTAGCAGCGGATACGAAGGTTGTCAGGATGATCAACGGAGTGACCAAATGGGACAGAGAAAGAAATGTCGATCTATGGAAGAACATCAGCATATTGCCTATTCCCGTGAAAATCAAGAACACTCAAATACAATGGTACGGACATATCAAGAGGAGAGCCTCAGACCACCACTTGTCTCTAGCCTTCAATTACGCAGTTGAAGGCACTAGACCAACTGGCCGGCCACGAAAACGCTGGCACCAGAACCTGTCTGAATACCTTGCAGAGAAGGGCACCACCTGGCAAGAGGTCAACGCGACTGAGCTCTACCTCGACCGTGCCAGATGGTCATCCCTGACGCTTCCTCGCTGACAGGCACCCACCTACTCTAGAGTTCGGTGAGAAAGAAAGAAATTTCTTGCAAACAGACCTATTTTTCACGGTACTCTCAGTATTCTACGCCAACACCATAGCTCGAATGCATCAATCTTCCTTCTTTCACTTTTCCTCTTGACCAGATCTCACAACCCTATATCATTACAGGGAAAACTAATCCCTTTACTGAGCAATGGCTTCCAAATGCCACAAGAAGTCAGTTGTTTAGGGTTATGTGTATGGGGTTTACAGGGCGTGTAGCGCATGGAAAAAATTCTTGCAAGTTGAATCAAGGCAAAGGATACTATAGAAAGAAACCATTATGCACCAAAATTATATAATCCAACTTTATGCGCAACAAATGAAAAGAAAATACGACCTTTTGGTGATTTGGTGATTAATTACTGGTAAAAAATAACTGAATACAAAGGGTGAGAATCGAAGCAGCAACCTCTGAATAAAATTTAAAATTGTTTCTGTAATAGACATGAGAATACCGGTAATAGTTTTGTCATAAGTTAAAGACATGTTTTTGGTAATATACTTTCAAATAAAAATTAAACCAAATTTAAAGTGTTATTTGTTTGTTATAATAACATTTTCAGCCTTCTTTGAAATAAAATGCTTTGTATTTGTTTCAACTTACTTTTGATGGATCCATAGGTGTTGCGCAAACAAATAAAACCTCTAGTTGTTTTTTTTTACGGCTTGTAATGTTTTTCCATTAAAATATGTTCCTTTCTTTAGAGAAAACTTTGCTTCTGCCGATCGAAGTTTTTTTCATCCATCCCTCTAGCTTCCTTAACTACATTCGTAATCTATGTAAAATGGAAACAAGATTTAATCACTTGCTTTCCAGCAGTTAAAAAACGGATCGCTATTCTCGTGAGTGTAACAACCAGCAACAGCTTGAGTATGCTCAACCCCAAATCACCTTTAATAGCTACAACAGCAACCGTTAGCCTTTTCGGTACACGGCACTAATAAGCACTTGATAAAGCTTAACGCTTCTACTCCATTGCCCCAGTGGTTTTCTTTGTAAGAAAAGAAACACTTTGTATCATGTTGATCGTTCTCCGGAAATCACCTCTCGCTTTTACCTTTACACATACCTTGCATTGGTGATAGCATGGCATCACTTGAACTTTCGACAACAGGAAGTGGTGTTGCTTGCTTATCATTTTCACCAGTCACAGACTATTTTGATCTTTTTCTTCCACTCTTTCTCGACCAAGTCACCGACCCATGTTTGTAATTAATTCATCGAGATTTTAATAGTGTGGAACAGAGACGTGATTGCCTGTAAATATTTAATACCAGTCTCTTCCAACTTAATAAACGAGTAACACTTTACCTAAATGTGACTACTTTTTGTCGAGAAAGATTCATTTGTCCACACAGTGATTACAGCTATGGACTTGTCACCTCAAAGATAAAGAATTGTCTTTATTTGTTTAAGATAACATGTATCTTACTACCACATCATGTATGTGATGAACATTTATTAACACTTTTCAATGCAGAAGCTCTTTCTTTATATTTGTATATATTTCCGTATTCTTGTTTATCGTGGGCTGACAGCAATAAATGACTTGACATTTCCAGCATGAAGTTTTTTATTCATCCTTGAATGGTGCAAAATATTTAAACAGAAATCGCAAGATTTAAAAAAAGCAACAACATTTTAAATGTCAAGTTTCAAAATTATTGCAACGAAAATTAAGGATAAAAATGCTAAAAACGTGTTAATAGAAATAAGCATGAAGATAATAATGGATTTCTTTTTACTTATTTGAAAGTTTTTATAATTAATATTCATCTCTATTCCTGTGCATCAGGATTTTTTTGAGAAAAAAACAGAGAAATTTGTTATGTGCGTCTGAGTTAACAGTGAAAATTTGTGTGCTACTAAAAGTACAGTGCGGCATAATTAATGCGATATTTTCATTTCGTGTTGTTCAAATTCTAATCTTGAACATGTCTCACAGAATGATTTAGATGGGGGTCACTAACTAACTAAATTAATGCCATATTTTATGATAAAAATCTGTCATGGCGACAAGTTGTGAAACAAAGTCTGATGTAATCACATTCCGTGAGAATAAAGGTCAAGAATTTTTGTCCCTGAAAAGTAGTTACATGTTATCATCCAACATTATAATTTAATGACGACATCGATGGCTCAGGAAATTCCCGGGAAGCTCTTGTCTGTGCAAAGAATTGATGTTGAAATACCCTCGCAAAATAATGAAAAAATTATTTCGAGTGTTGATAATAATTGACGATGATATTCGGTGATCGAAGTAATATCTGAGGAGTGTTGTTAAGACTTGTATCAGTCTAATTTTCCCAGTAGGAAACATTAAAAGACCACAGTGTTTGTGTACATAGATTTTAAATACCTGCAGATCAGGGGAACAAGAAAAACAAAATTACAATATTAACAAAGACCTGCCATTTCCTCGGCTGTCTTTATTTAGATCCCAATTGTCTTACCCAGTCCTTTTTTCATTCCGCGTTCAAAGGGAGGATTCTGGCCGACATTTTCTATCGGAAGGTTTGAATAGTTATACTGCTTTGCCAGAATCAGTTCGTAGACCAATGTAAGGGTAGTGTAGTGGTTTATTCCTCAGACTTTCACCATTTTTTGCATCGTACATTCATTGGTGAAGATCTTTTGCATACCTATTAAAATGGCCGAGGGAGAGTTGAATGTGGATAATTTGATATCGCGACTTCTGGAAGGTAAGTTGAATTTTGGACCAAGCTGTAATAACCTTATCCGTTGACTAAGCTTAGTTTTGTATTTGCAGATTGAGTGGGTTTTTCCTGTGTGCTTGTTGATTGAAAGCGACACTTAAGAGACAAAAAAGCAGTTGGCGCCAAATTTTTTTACCCTCCACATTCGGCAATTTTTTTGCACTACCCTTGCTACTCATAAAAGTTGCTAGCTGTTTTAAATATATTCCTAATTAATCTCTCTCAGCAACAGAGAACGTTCATTACAAAGAGGGCTCGGCTATAGAAAGAGAGGGTTCACGGAAAAGCCTCTCGGCTTGGTCAAACAACCTACAGAAAATACCAATTCAAACAATAAAATTGATTGGAGTTGAGAGAGCAATATTTCCCTGTTATCTTTATGTTGATGTTTACAGATCTTTCTATGACTTGAATAAGGACAATCGAAAAACATTGTACTTGTAGGTAGTACAGTTTTCATTTTGAAAGGCAGGAACCAGAAACCAGAGTGTGTTGTAATTTGTATCAGCGCGGTTGCCAAGGTTCTTCAAAAGAGCCCAGAGCGACTTGTTTAATTGTGTCAACTCGTGTATTTTGACTCTAAATGGAGATTTGTACGTAGCTTATTATGCATAAGGAAATTTAATTGCACATTTTTATCTCTTTTGATTTGCTGGAGGCAAAGTTCACAGTTATTTGCTTTGCGACACCGCTATAATTGAATGTGGAGATTTCAGTGCACTTCTTCAAAGACCTGTTTCTACACATTTTATACAATATTCCTAAAATATCTTGATATAAGATTTAGTTACTTCTGAGCAATTCCAATAACGGGTGCCGAAAATAAAGCCAGTTTGCTATTTGAAGATTAACGTTATTATTTATCAGGTTCAAGTGCGGTGCGTTGGGACCAATTACTGTCACAGAGTAACAATGTCTCTTTATAAATCCATAAAACTGGCGAGACTCAAGGTATACCCACAGATCTGATCGCCATTTGCGAAATTCCCCCTGTAATCCTAATTATTTTGGAAGTTTAATCCATAGAGTCAGTATTACATCAACCTCCAAAAGACCCTACGTGGTCCCATTTTAAAGTTAATGTTTTGCTTTTTTCAAGTTCATTGGCCCGCAGCGCTTCCTTTGCGTTATTCTGATGGGGCTTGTTTGCCATAAGTTTCTTTTACGTTGTGCAGTTAAGGATTTGAAAGCATCGACGAGAACTTATCAAACAAGGAAACAGTGCTTAAAAAAGCGTTAATGTAATTATTTCAACATCGTACTGAATTGGAAAAACATTCATTGCATGATGTGATGTACAGCAGAAGTGAAAACCCATAATTTGCAATTAGTCGTCACAAATGCCCAGATATTCTGCGGAAGTGTGTACATGTCAACCATTCCCAGGTGCACATCTCTCTGCAATCTAGTCTCATAAAAATTACCACTTTTTCAGTCCATTTAAAATTTGAAATCAATGAGTCAGGATGTGCAGTTTTGAAAAAATGTAGACTCAGGAAAGATTACACATGAAAAAATATATCCCCAAAATTGCACTGAATAAAAGAAGGTCATTTTTGTTTTTCGAATACCTTTTAAAGGTTACACAAACAACACTTTACAGTAAATATGTGTTGACAAGATAAATTTCCCTTGTACTTTAGTGTGCAAGAAAACACTCCTAGCAACATTACTTACTTACTTACCATACTTACCAGCCCCGTTACACCTCTTGACTAGCAACATTGGTAGGGATGAAGTATGCATCCTGATATTCATAATATGTGTAAACTGCACAAACCAATAAAGCCCACTGTATCTTACGCAGCAGAACTTATCGACAGTCTTTTCAACCTTGTGACATAAGCAATACCAGGTTTATGAATTCAGAAGTTATTCTAATTTGTTTTACCTGGGCTGCAGTTTTTTATACTATTAGCACTTGCTCTGTAAAGGCAGCACCATTGAAGAAGGTAACTTCATCAGTGCAATGGACAAATAATGCAAGTAAGGCAACATCACTTTTGTTGAATTAAAATACAGTGTAGTGGACTTTTGAGCCAGAAAGTCACAGATTTTCAGAATTTGTCTGGATTTTTGGTCATGCAATCTGAGTAGCAACACTGATAATGGAGGCATACTTCAAAGAATTTTTAGGATTGTAAAAACTGAAGGAAAATTTCCTAGTTCTTATGATCCCTGACAGTCTAAAAGAGTAATGATTTCATTTAATGTCATTGCAATGTATAAATTTTGCATGCTGTCAAATATCTGTTTACATATTATCCTTATTTAAAATACAAACTTGCAATTGCTAATATCATGAAATTCCTTCCTATTTTGAGTGTCTTTCTAGCTTACTGGCACTTTTGGAGGCTCACTTTCAATCCAGTTTGCCTTGCAAATGTACACAGGCTACCAGTCTTCTCTTGGATTAGATTTTATGCATGTGACAACAAAGCCAAGTCATCAGAAAATTTCAAGCCAATCAGTGATGAGAAGAGCATTCACAAAATTCCACTATTTAAATCTACCATTGTTCATCTCATTACTTAGTCCATGGTCAAGTTGAACAGTGTTGCTGACTTCACATAGCCTTGTCTAACTCCAGTTTTTACTTGCAAGGGAAGGTTGCTGTAGCCAACAGAATATGAAGTTTCTGTAGAAGCATCTTAAAATGTGGAACATTGTAAGGGGAATTATTTATTGCCATAAGATTTTGCATAGGCTTTTCTCTATGGATACTACTGCCAAGTACTTTTTTGAACACAATACTATTCACATGAAACCTCCTTTGGTATTCTGTGCATTGTTCAACATTGTTCTTCAGAACAAAAAAAAGGTCTATACAGCTTTTGTTCTGGCCAGCTCAAATCTAAGCATATGCCCAGTAGATTCAAAATTCTTGTCATACTTATATCTTAGCTAAAATTTTACTTGACACCGAAAGTAGCACAATTTCACACCACTTTTTGGAGTCATCCATTGCTCAGTTTTTGGGAATTTCTACTTTTTATGTATCTTTCCTTTGTTCCAAACAGACTTCTTTTTCTAATGCCAAAACATTGTTAAAAAGGCCAACAAGTAATGATGCAGCTAGCTTGGAGTCAATTTCAAATTACTCTACACTCAGACCATACTTGGTACTTGGGATTCTTCAAACTTTTTACTGGTCTAAGTTACTAAATGTTAAAAAATGTATTTTAGTGACTTCCCAAATGCCCTCTTTGATTTTTTTATTATTTTTAACTTTGCAGCTGGTGTAGGCACAGTTCTGCCTTTGTAATGGAGGTTTTCAAGTAAAAGCACATGCTTTAGCAAATCATTTTACACTGTCACCATTGACACCCACATCCCCAAAGCTTGTTTAATTGCATGGGTAAGGTATGCAATGCAGTGTTCCAGTTGGTTTCAAAGTTCCATTGCCCCTTTCTTGGGAATTGTTTTGCCTTTTAAAATAGCAATATGTTTTTTAGGTAGTTAGAGGTTACATTTTTGATTTTCATTCAAAGATCTGCTGATTAGACATGATATTACAATAATTTGCTGATACCATAAGTTTTTAATGTCCATGCTTACTGTTAATATTTTGTTTTAGCTCGTGGTAGACCAGGCAAGACAGTTCAGATGATGGAATCTGAGGTACGAGGACTTTGTATAAAATCAAGAGAAATATTTTTGAGTCAGCCAATCTTGTTAGAGCTGGAAGCTCCTCTTAAAATATGTGGTAAGTTCTTTTTGTTTTCTCAGCTTCATGTAGAAATGGAAAAACCAGGCATAAGTATCAAATTTATTTGTGTGGCATGTTTTCCTACTATCTTAGGGCTACAGACATCTGCTCCTTGCATCTTTTGCCTGCATCTGCCTATTTTAGCCCAGCTTCTTGTAAATCTTTTCCAATTAATTGAACAAAAGGCTTCTAAGACTTCTAGCTTATATGTTTTTCATTAAATAACACAGACTATTCCATACGAAAGATATGATCATTTTTTTGTAGTTCATGATTTGCTTTTGATAAGAAAACATTTTTTGTACAGATGAAATAATTTGGATGGCAGTGGACATGTATTATGTAACCGTTGTTAGTCTTATTGACCACAGATAGACACAATTATTATCCTTGTATTATAACCAGTTATTCTAATTTAACTGGCATAGTTTTTACCATTTTTCGCTTTTTTCTTCTTTTTTCTTTTTTTTTTGAATTAAATAGACTAAATTATGCTTCCTTAGTTATTGATACTTCAATTGCCCAAACAATTTTGCTAGAAACTGAAATCAGCTAAACTATTATCAATCAACTGAAACAGTTCTAATGACAAGACTTCAGTTTGTAACTTACTTTAACTTCCAAGATCTACAAGTACATGTAAAGGTTATCAACACATTTTTTGAGCAGCACCAATGTTGATTTGTAGGATCATACTTGTCTGCCAAAACCAACTTGTCAGCCTATACGTTAGGTCAAGAGAAAAGAATTATGTAATCGGATGCTGCTCATTAAGATTTAACTCTTTCCCTGCTGACATACCATTTTTTGTTTTTGCAACACAGACCATAATCAAAATAGGGGGTTTCAAATATTGGTAATCGCACAGTTAAAATTTTATTTCCTATATACAAATTTTTATTAAACCATAGCAAATTATAAATCAACAGAAAGCATATAAAATACTGTATCTATGAACTGTATCTACAAATGTTGTTGTGAGAAAAAAAGACTGAAAAAAAAATTATGTCACTTAAAATAGAAAAAATTTCCCTGTAAGCAAAGTAAAATTCTTAGTCAGTACTAACAGTACTAAGTCTAACTATACTTGTAGAATTATCAAAAATATGTTCAGCACCCCCTGGAGTGGTTAGTATTTGATGATGTGAAACAAAAGTTTTGTAGTTGTATGTCTTCATGATCCTCTAAAAGTTTATTTCATGTTACTGCTGGTGCTGTTCCTTTTTCATTTTATCATATTTTCTTTTATGAGAAGTTCTTTTACTACATTAAATAACTCTTATAGCACTTGCACTAACAACACGTGCAGTGACAGTGTTTCTACTAGAAACAATATCTTGTCCATCATTCTGCAGAAAGAATTGGATGGGCAACAACTTCGTTCAGCCTTGCTATATTCATTTTCTTCTTCTGTATTTATTCAGTATTTAATAATTTCCGACACCTAACTAAAGAGAACTTAAAATTGCTAGCCATGTTTTTAGCTTGGTCAACTATCTCTGTATCCTAGAATATTGAAACTCGCTGATGTCAATGCTGGCATAATTTGCAGGATAATAACAAAATCTTACTTTGTTGTTAGATGTTCTATTAAACCTTTGTTATCCAGGCAAATTTATAGTAAAATTGTTTTGAATGGTGCAAAAAATGACATAATTATGCAACCTATGTAAAAACTGCTGGTAAAGGGCTTTCAGCATTTATGTAAGAGAAATCTGAGCCACCATAGCTGGCTTTTGGTATGGAAAGAGTTGAGCTGTGAGGTGTTTTTAAAGACATTTTGTAGGAAATATATAGGTATTAAAATTGTGTTTCAAGTAAATATGTATTGTTCAACCTGTCAAAATAAGTTAAAAGTTTGAGTTGGGTAAAATATTATATTAGAGAATAGTCGAACTCTGACATAGCTCATTTTTCAAATATTTAACAGCGTAAAAAAGTGATTCAGGAACTGAAGTAAGTCTCAATGTTTAAGAGACCTTAAATATTTGACAAGGCTGGTAGCAACTTATACAATGTGAGAAAGGACTCCAAATGACTGGGCTGCTTCTTTAAAAACCATTGAATTTTATAATATGTTGGCATTTTTTGTGGTTTACATGCAAAAATATTTAGCAGAAGGTAACCTTGAGCCAAATTCTACATTAATTTTTGGATAACTGCTTTTCCAATCGAAACTGCCAAGAGACATGCAAATGTTGCTTCATGAATTACTACATATTGACAATTTTTGTAGAGTACTAATGTGATTTGAGTTGTTGAAAAAATAAGTATAACTTGGCATCAACTTAAAGTATAAATGATCAGGAAATTGTACAATAGATTTATTCTCACTATAAATACAGTGACAGATGCGTTAGTTTGAGGATCAAGACCTAACAAAGAGCTCACAAAATGTGTTCCCCAGTAAATGTTGCAAGTGAGCAAGTTAGAACTGCCTGGACCAGAGTACTAATAGGTAACCAAGTAACCAAGGGAATTGCACAACAGTAACAAATGGGTAATTTTGAGAGCTGGACAGCAAGACAAGGTTAAACCAGTTTTGGCCAAGGGAAGATTTACAGAAAATCCTCTGCCAAATTTTAATTCAGTGGACAAGTTTGACATTTGCT
Organism: Morbakka virulenta; assembly: GCA_003991215.1. NCBI lineage: Eukaryota > Metazoa > Cnidaria > Cubozoa > Carybdeida > Carukiidae > Morbakka > Morbakka virulenta. The sequence continues at coordinate 1,178,580 of RDPX01000135.1, read as the reverse complement.
CAGCTTGGTTGAATTATCAACAAGAGGCCTCACTTGGAAATATTTACCATAGCTGAGGAGAACAAGTTCAGTTACAAGGGGATGTAAATAGAATTTTGAAATTAAGACTTGAATTTTCAGAACTTTTTAAAGTTACATTCAACCATTATTGCAAAGATCTAGTTTTTTACCAAGACTGGTCTAGTCTGTGTACAATATACTAAATAATCAAGAAGAGAATGTTTCTGTTAAGACTTAAATGTGTGTTGCATAAAGATCTTTGATTTAGTAGTAAAGCTTCTTATATTATTAATTTCTTAATTATTTGACAATGGATACAGCAATAGAGAGGTAATTAAGAATTATAATTCTTGTGACCAATTTTTTTGCTGACACATGGACCTTTATTTATTTTTTAGGTTAGTTGTAATATTCCAGTGAGAAAGGCATTTTTATTGTGTAAACTTATTTATGCTGTAACACTGTTTTTTTTACACAAAGAAGAAAAATATAATTTTGAAGTCATCCAGTTATCTCCTCAAGACAATTTGGTACAGGCTTTTGCAATTAGAAATAACCTATGACTTCTTCTTCTTTTTTTTCTTTCGGCTGCTCCCTGATTCAGGGGTTGCCGCAGCGAATTTTCATCCTCCATATGGCACGATCTTGGGCATCCTCGTGTCTTAGCCCCTTTTCCATCATATCAGCTTTGGTGTTATCCATCCATCCTCAGCACTCTTCTCTCCTCTCCATGTGCCTGAACCATCTCAACCTGGACTCCCTTATCTTCTGAGAGAGTTCTCCAACATCCAGTCTGTTTCTCACATCTCATTGCGTAACTTGTCTCTTTGAGTAACACCCAGAGCCCATCGAAGCATTCTCCTTTCTGCTACGTTCATCCGTTTCTTGAGTCCTGCCGTGAACGGAACATCATTGCCAGTCTTATTATTGTCTTGTAGAGCTTGCCCTTTACTTTCTCTGGCACTCTTTTGTTGCACATCACCGCCGTTGTCTTTTGCCAACTGCCCCATCCAGCTTGGATTCTTTTCTTCACCTCTTTGTCACTGCCTCCGTCATGTTGTTATTTGTCACTAGAAATAACCTATGACTGTCCAAGCAATATCAGTCAAAATGGCTCAAGCAACATGAAGCAAATGTCAAAGTGTTCTATACAAATACAAAGTGATGTGGACACTAAACTCTTTGTACAGATAATATTATGTAANTATATCTTCTGAGAGAGTTCTCCAGCATCCAGCCTGTTTCTCAATATCTCATTTCGCAACTTGTCTCTTCGAGTAACACCCAGAGCCCATCGAAGCACTCTCATTTCTGCTACATTCATCCGTTTCTCGAGTCCTGCCGTCAAAGGAACAGTTTCCATGCCGTACATCATTGCCGGTCTTATTATTGTCTTGTAGAGCTTGCCCTTCACTTTCTCTGGCACTCTTTTGTTGCACATCACCGCCGTTGTCTTTTGCCAACTGCCCCATCCAGCTTGGATTCTTTTCTTCACCTCTTTGTCACTGCCTCCGTCATGTTGTTATTTGTCACTAGAAATAACCTATGACTGTCCAAGCAATATCAGTCAAAATGGCTCAAGCAACATGAAGCAAATGTCAAAGTGTTCTATACAAATACAAAGTGATGTGGACACTAAACTCTTTATTATTAACCACTCTTTGTACAGATAATATTATGTAATGTTAAAATAAAGTATCAGTTTTGCTTAGTTCTCTATTTACCATTTCAAGATTTTGCTTATACTTGATAGTGATACATATAAAAAGTAGTTTCTTTAGTGTAAAAAGGTTATCTTTTAGTTTGTAGCAAATGGCAAATTATAAGAGCATATCTTTGGCTTCCTTGAAATGTGCAGTTGTGGGTAACAATGAAGTTGCAGTCCTGTGGCACTATTATTTGGCATCAGTAAAAGTAAATCAAAATAAACCTATTTTGATTATTTTATATATTTGTATCATTATTTTATATACCTGTATTGCAGGCAAAAGTTTTACAATTTTTTTTACCATATCAACCCAACTTAAATGAATTAAGAGACTTTCCTCTCTACTTATAAGACTCTTGATTTAAAGTTAAGGGAGTACAGACTCCTGGATGCTACTGTTCTATGCCTTTAAGCAAAACATTTTTGTTTTTATTATTCAGGTGATATTCATGGGCAGTTCTCAGATCTGTTAAGGCTGTTTGAATATGGAGGATTCCCTCCAGAAGCCAACTATTTATTTCTTGGAGATTATGTTGACAGAGGAAAGCAGTCACTTGAGACCATCTGCCTTTTGCTTGCATACAAAATCAAGTATCCAGAAAACTTCTTTTTGCTAAGGGGTAACCATGAATGTGCCAGTATAAACAGAATATATGGTTTCTATGATGAATGTAAGTACTTGCAATTTTTTATTACAATTTTCAAGACAACCATTTTTTCACTAAATTTTTTAATTTGGCTCAGTTTAAGCATGGACAATACAGATAACTTTGGGCATAAAAAGGGTAAATATCTTAAGTATTAAGCTAAAAGATATAAAATCAAAACTATTTTAGTGATACATAGTCTAGAAAACTTCCACCATAAATAGGATGAGAAAACCAGCTAATGCTCTTGACAAAAAGAGAAATCTGCCAAAAGTTGGTACTTTTAAGTTGAAGCAGTCAGGATCAAGTCAGTCCAGAAAGACCAAAAAGAATCCTTGACATTTGTCGGTCAGAATAACAGATGGCTTTTTTTAGCCTATATCTGATCAGCACTAGGGATATCAGTGTTTGGAGGTCATCTTAGACACTGATTTTTCCATTCTATGGATGCTACCTCTTGGGCATGTTTTGGAGGATGGTTTATATCAGATAAGTTACATTAATCTTTCAAAGCTCCATGTTTCAAGACATGTTCTATTGTTCTGTTTGTTCCTGCTTTGCCAAAAAGTATTGTTTTATGTAGAATAAAGTCAGTTTTTAATCAAAATGTAGTCAAGTGAGTTAGAACCTACTAAACAAACTTTTGGCAAGGAATTTGTAAGTAAACTGTCATTGAAGATCTTCAAGATTTAACTGAATTTAAATCAGAGTTCATTATGACAAGTGAACAGGACTGAAAATAAAAAAATATGAAGAGTTCAGAGATATTTTTTTTTTGCCAGAGTGAAAAACTGGTTAGCAAACAAATTCTTGAGAGGAATATGGAAGAAAACTGTAACTTCGAGATTTGGCAAGAATGCCCCAAGAGAATATCGTAAATCTTATCCTGAGTCAATATTTAAAAATGATAAAGAGTTCTAATAGACCTAAAGGCTGTTATATTGAATAAGTCATTCCAAAAGAAGTAAGCTAAATCCTCTGAAGTCAAAGAAAAAAACAAATTTGATTCCAATTTTTTTTCTTTGGTGTAATTATTTGTACTGAATCCAATTCAGAACTTTTAAAAGACCAGACTTTTATGTCTATCTTTTCATTTGCGTCTTTATCTTGGTTCATAGGAAAATGTAAGGTTTAATCTGCCTTTCTCAACTTTCTTCTCTACTTGACCCATTTATGATGTTGTAAGTCTCATTCTTTCATTGTTGGTCTTTGAACTTTTTTATGTGGTAATACAGAATGCTTGAATTTCGGATTAATAGTTAACCAACATTAAATGCATACTGTTCTTGAACATTTTGTCATTGGTAAAGCACATTCACACATGTAGACACACACAGACAACCAGACGTAAGAGATAACTAATTCTGGAAAATAACATGTGCCTACTTGGAATTGCAATGAATTTTCTTCGTTGGAGCATTCTGAATTCCAAATTGGAAACTGGTGGATTGTAATGTTGTGTAGTTATGACCCAAAACGTTTTTACATTTAACTTACTCAGGTAAAACAAAAAATACACAAGACATAATTTTTGACTGGGTTCATTTAAGGAGTATTCTTTCATTACCCAGTCATTAGAGTGACTATGCATTCAAAAATGTATTTTACCTACTTCTGTTTAATTTAAGGAGCCATTGACTAGTTAATGCATCTAACGGCCCACCCCTCCCCATTTGGCCCATGTGCCACAATTTTAATGACCATTGTAAACTTATATTTTTATATTGTATTGTATTATATTAAAACTTAGTTTTGCTTGCAATATGCAACTAAAACGAAGTTTTAATACCATAATTTTTATTGCAATATTCAAGTTTTATATCATCAATATCATACTGAATTATTAACAAAGTAAATCAGAAAAGACAAGTAAATTTATCTATGAACTTATGGGCCAGTATTATTTGAAAAATAAATTGTCAAATGCATAGTGTGTAATATTTTAAGTCACTGGTTACTAAAATCTGTATTTTGGTCAAAGTGTGAAAAACAACATAAATTTCATAAATTCTTATCACATGTAAAACCTCTGTCACTAGTTACAAATCATAAGGGCTATCTATTATTGCCGTTAGCACCTCTTACTGTTGGCTGTAAGCTATATATTTCAAAACAGTTACAGTAGTATGTACAAGACGGCAGTGATTGAAGATAACTGGAGAATATGGAAAATATTCTGGCGTATCTTTTCTGCAACTGTTAATGTATTGATGTAAACATATAAATGCACCAAACTCTTCTCCATTTTTAGGCAAAAGGCGCTTTAATATCAAGATATGGAAAACATTTACAGACTGTTTCAACTGTTTGCCAATTGCTGCAATTGTTGATGAAAAGATCTTTTGCTGCCATGGAGGTATATCTTAATGGTTGTATGGCCTCTAAAATATGTTCAATTTAAACGAATAGCTTCTTATACAGCACAATGTATCAGAACCAATTTTTTATATTTACTTTTTTATGATTCTATATAAAAAGGTAACTTAATTAAAGGAATGTTAAATTTGAAAGCTTGTCATTTTTAGAGACAACTGTTTTTCTTTTTGGTAGCAACTAATAACTCGTTGGTATTAGATTAGGTCATCTTGGACTGCAACCATGGCAGCACATAGCAAGTAAACAATAGCCCCGTTTTTATGGTTAGAGCTTGCTGTTTGTGTTGGTATTTTATCAACACACCCTTTTGATGACAGTTGAGTATTTTGGTTGCAGGAATTGTAGATAAAATATGTGTGAACTTTGTGCTTTGTGGTTTGTGCAGGAGTTTAATTAAATTGTTATAATGTATTTCAATGGTGATTTGATCAATATACGTTTGATAGTGTTTGGTGTAACGGATTAAAATATTGAATAATGTTTAGTTATTGGGGAAATATTGCAATGATATTTGGTTTTCTCAACATAACAATGGTGCACACACTTAACATTTTAATTTTAATTTAATGCGTTCAACTTTTGGCATATGTACAAAGTTACTGTCAATGGTTTTGATTTTGTGATTATTATGATAGTTCTTATTGGTCTTTGGGTTCTTTAATTTAGCAAGAGTAAAGTTTTCCTCTTTTCTATCTGATGATATTTCTAATGTGTCTGAAGTACCATCCCCTTTTTATGTTGCATGAGAGACCTGTTTTTTGGTTGTGTTGCCACCAATGCCCCACTCATCATCCGTATTCTCACGACATGTATTAGCTCCCGTATTCATCCCAGCACTTTAAATTGTTTTTTTTAGTCTTGAGTTCCTAGAAATCAACCTGTTGCAAAAGCCATAACTTCATCATCGCATCTTAATTCAGTGAATTATTGGGCTGGAAAAAAAAATATATATATATATATTGCATTCCTGTTTTACAAATCTGTTCGTTTTTACTTACAGTGGTTATTTAGCAAATTACATCTGAAACTTCTGATAAATGCGCTTATCATGCACCCGTCTTCCTTTTACAGTTTTATACACAAAATCAGATTCACAGAAAGAAAACAATGTCGCAATTACCCAGAAGTTTTTAGTACTACTTCAGACACCAGCACACTGACACCATTGTTCCGTACTGCATGTGCGTACCTATTTGTACTAGTTATTTTCTTGTTTTGTATCACTGATTTATCATGTTTCCTTCCCAAGGACTATCACCAGACCTGCAATCAATGGAACAGATTAGGAGGATTATGAGACCTACAGATGTACCAGACACTGGTATGTTTTAAAGCGATTAAATATTTTAGTTTGTATTGTTATGTTGGTATTTGATCATACTTCAGGGTAGGAAGGTAATATTGTAGAATCGACAACCACATTTATAGTTTGTCACACATCCTGCCATTTTCAGTTTCTCGAATGACACTTGTTCTTTAAAATTAGCAAACATGGGGTGGTTTCTTACTAATTGGTATGCAATTTAAGAAGCATTTTAACTTACAAAAGTATTTTTTTATAAAAATACCTTTACATGCTTTTAAATGTAGGACTATTTGTTTATTTAGATTTCCGAATGGGCCTTTGCATCTCATTTTTGTTTTAATGAATGGTCGCTGTTTGTTTAACGAAAAGAGTGAGGGGAAAAATTGTTGTTTAGAGGAGACACAGTATAGTGTTTTGGTGTTTATACTTCCATTGTGTTAAGGTTTAAAATGACCCGATCAATATGAAAATTACTTCCTTCAGTATAGATATGATTAAGAGTTCGAATTTTAACGGCCTTGGAGATGTTTCTTCCAGTGGTAGTGGTTTACTGCTTTTCTTTTTGCCTGGTCATGAGGATAAAATCGGGAGCTTAAACTTATAAACAAGAAATCACAAATATGAAAAAATGTAGTTTTAAAAAAGATTCCACGCATCACGAAGAAGGTTTTACCATGTTAGTAGCATTGGTCCAAATCTACTTAACTAACGTAATTGCTTTATTACGTCAGTATTTATTATTCAGGTGTTTTACAGTGCCTTTGGGGCTAAGCGGTATAAAGTATGTTCTTAATGAGCAGGAGCAAAATCGTAAAAATGGGTTTCTTACCTGAAGATAACACATATTGACAAGAATATCAGGCCTCAAACTGGGATAGATTTCGGAAAGAAAATATTTGCCATACTTCAGTTACTTTTTGTTCGTTCTGTTTCTGTATTGTTTGTGTGCAGCAGGTTTTTTTGCAAATGTTGTTTTTTAATCTTAGAGTTCGTACATAAAAATAATTTAAGAAGTATTTTATACTCGTTAGCAAAGGAGAGTATTTGGCAGAATTAACGTTTTATTTTCATATTTGCTCATCTAAAAATTTTCGTTCTGGACAAATTAAACAGTTTGCACACAAGTCGTAAACAACAAGCTGCTCAGCTATTGATGACTTTATTGCCAAAATTATTGTTTGTCAATGACAGGTTGTTTTATTTTGAAAGTAATTATATTTCCCCATTTTACAACTTGGAAATTTAAACGTTGTGACATTCATTTTCTGTCAAATAGAAGCGACAAGATGTTAATTATAAAACATCTGGACAAAAGCCAAGTAACCTTTGATGAGCAATTTCGGTCTCTGTGTTTAAGGCGTTTGGCCCTTTTGCCTCGCGAATTTCGCCATTTTTTAGCAACATTGTTTTCTGCTATTGGATAGTTAATTTCGATTCTCGTTTTATTTTGGCTACTCAGTATTTTAAGTAACTTGATTATGTTGAGCGCAAAGACGTCATTGGGCAGAAATGGTTTTAATATTTCATTTGCAGCCTTCTTGCGAGAGATGTTTTGATCACGATTTAGATGCCGGAAATGGTCACAAGAAAAACAATAACTGGTCAGAAATGATTCACTGTATCTGACGTAGCTAAAACCATTGCGTGTTACTTATAATTTCCTTACATTTTTCGAAATGTAATGCTCTCTCATTAAATATATATTCTGTCAGGAAAAATTTTTGTTTCACTACAAGAAGTTGTCATCAAAGTTTAGCATTTTGATGACACGCCCCTGCGTGTGCATGTCATATCTAAATTGTTTGTCCGCTTTACAGACAGGATATTGTCTTTAATATTGAAATTCCTCGAGTATGAGGCGAGGCTATTCAGGTAATTTGAGAATTTTAAACAGACGTGCCTATTCTAGAAGGCGCCATGGGTCTGAATCCTATGTGATATTGTATCAGTAAGAACTGACTTTTCTTTTGAAATGTTATATGGCTGCTGAGTGTGTATCAGAGGTTCTATCGAATTTCTGTTGAATAGTCTTTAGTGATTTTTGTTCAAATGAGCTACAATATTATGCATTGTGAATAAAGCTGAAAATCCTATCCCCGCTGTGTTTAAGTTTGTCATTAATACAGAATATACCCTTTTTGTTGTATAGAAATCTTATCACCCAATTTGTTTGCAACCAGGCTATTTGTTTATTCAACCAACAAAAAATACCGACACCTTTCAGTTTTTCAAGAGATATCTGATACTAGTGGTTGCATTGTAATATGCCCCAAAACAACATAAACACTGCATTTAGGTCGGTTTCTAAGAACACACATTGTCTTATTGCAAGTATAATTTTTCATATCACGTAGGGCAGTGAGAGGTTGATCAAATACAATTCCAGTATTATTATCTAGATATAAAATGGCTACCAGCACACAAGACTCTTTATAAAATGAGATATACGAAAGTAAAGATATCTGAAAGAAAGTGAATTACAAACAGTAGTATTGGCAATGAAAGGAAAATACAATCACAGCCTTTGCTTTAAAACGAGCTGTAAAGGATTTTGAATTACATTCCAAGTATGTGGAGAGCATTTAGTATTAATGTCAGAATTGCTTACATTTTGGAATACTGCATTTGTAAACGGCTTGACCATTACCTCTATTGTCTGGACAGTGTTGAATTTAAGCTAGGATAAAATTTGTGGATAGTGCAAAAGCCATCATATTTTAATTCGACACAAATAGGACCACTTATCCTAAGAATTATGAATTTTTTGGATAGGCGAGGTTTGATTAATCAAGTGACGCATTCCCACAGCTTCTTCGAACACCTTTCTGATTCTATTAAGGGTAACATTGAATGAAAGGAAAACAATTTCTGCCTTTCAGGGCCAAGGTATTTTGATCCTGCATCAATGTATTTCACGTTCATGATCTTGTCAGTAATTGATACAATAGAGATAGATGCAAGGATCCACTCGTTGCAAGTGATTTTTTCTTGGATCATAAACATGGAAAGGTGTGTAAGCTCTGTTATATCTGGCCACTGATTTACACATTAAACTAGTAGGTATTCATGTTATTCATAGAGACACGGAAGAAGCGTCAGCATTTACAGTAATACCTATGGTTCTAGATAGAAAAGCGTAATATGCATTTATCTTTTCACAAGGTTTGTACAACGAAAATGACAATATCCAATGATATTATCATTTGTCAGTTTCCATTTTTTCTTTTACCCTCATAACCTCCCTTGTTCCATCATCCGCCCCAATTACAGTATTGATAATCTGATTTATTTTGCTAGTCTCAGCTAAATACTCAAAAAAGATTTACTTGTCGTTCTCGATATTTTCTGCATATTAATGCCTTGCCTTTTATGTGTGTTTCTCAGATGCATTGCAGATTCGAATGTTTTTATTGATATTATCACTTGCATTTTTCCATTGGCAGGATTATTGTGTGACTTGTTGTGGTCAGACCCAGACAAGGACATTCAGGGATGGGGGGAGAACGACCGTGGAGTGTCTTTCACTTTCGGAAATGATATTGTTAGTAAATTTCTTAACCGACACGATCTTGATCTTATTTGTCGAGCTCACCAGGTAATTAAATTCATTGTCGTTACTAGTAGTTTTACGAAATGTAAGTTTTTAACAGTAATCTATGTTGTAATTTATTGCATTTTGGATTTGGTTGATTATCCAGCAGGAATATTAACTGAATTTAACGTGCAAGTTTTGTTTAACAGTATATTGTATATTTGTTTATTGTGTATGGTGATTGCTCGAAAGGTCTTTTCTTCTTCTTTTTTCCTTTTTTGTTATTTATACTGAGGATTTCTCGTGACTCTTAATCTTTTGCAATAATAACTCCACTATCTACTTGTCCGATATTAAAACGCGGTAATCCATTTGTTTTGAAGCTCACTTCTATCATTTTATTTATAACATAAAAGAAAGATTTGCATATATCACTGGCTTTGGCTATTGGGCTGCAGTAATTTTTTTGGTTTTCTAAATGCAGACATATTGGGTGAAACAAGTTATTTCTAGCCATAGATAACTATACTTAAGGCATCTTCTCCTGTTGCACATTAAATATACACAAATATCGCAGAACATATATTTTTAATTAATTGCCGTTGTGGCTCATATACTTTAATTTGTCTCAGGGATATAAGTAGAAAATAAAGATCAGGTAAAAGAAATGTTCACAGTGAGATTCGATCCCACGGTAACTTCTATTATTTAAATGATGTCAGTAATAGAAAATAACTTTTGAGCTTCAAAAATGTTAGCTGTTGCTTAGCTAAAGCTAGGTAGTTACTTAGTACTGACAAAAGATTAGTAGTAATTGGTTTCTATCATAATAGGGAATTACCGAATACACTGTATCGTGGTAGTGCACTGTGATTTTTCTAATCCTTGGTGGGATATTGGTTACATCAAAGCAAAATTCGACTACTGAGATCGTATGGAACTTTGTGTTCAATTTCAACTTGCCTTTGGTCAGAAAACCATACTTTCGAGACCTTTTTGTTTATAATCAAATTTGTTCAATTGATATTGTTTTTCTGTTCAAGGTTGTGGAAGACGGATACGAGTTTTTTGCTAAGCGGCAATTGGTCACGTTATTTTCAGCACCGAACTACTGTGGAGAATTTGACAATGCTGGTGGTATGATGAGCGTAGATGAGACATTGATGTGTTCGTTCCAGGTAAAAATTTCAGGTTTTGTTTACTTTTGCATTAGTAAAGTAACGATTATAAACTTATACAAATGCACGACGACACGCAACCTCACACTAACACACATTACTTGGATGTTTCTAATTCACGTTTTGCAGTACTGTGTGTACTCAAGCCGTGTTTCATGAAACTCGGAGTTATTTTAAGTCTTGCTTGGACTGGCCTGACTCGATACAACTGGACGTAATGTAGTTTAGGTCCATGACTATAGGAATGATGAAAAAATNCAATGCTGGTGGTATGATGAGCGTAGATGAGACATTGATGTGTTCGTTCCAGGTAAAAATTTCAGGTTTTATTTACTTTTGCATTAGTAAAGTAACGATTATAAACTTATACAAATGCACGACGACACGCAACCTCACACTAACACACATTACTTGGATGTTTCTAATTCACGTTTTGCAGTACTGTGTGTACTCAAGCCGTGTTTCATGAAACTCGGAGTTATTTTAAGTCTTGCTTGGACTGGCCTGACTCGATACAACTGGACGTAATGTAGTTTAGGTCCATGACTATAGGAATGATGAAAAAATTGATTTACTATTTTCAGATTTCAGGAGGTAAAGCTAGGCAAAAGCAAAACGATATGCGATCGGTATTAATTTATTTTGCTGTGTGCAGGTGCTGTTCGAATAGAAGATAATGAAAATTGGCATCATTACTTTAGAAGATAAGTCGTAACTTGTTTATATGTGTATGGCTTTTGTTCCACAAGTTTTCTGTCAAAAAGTTTTGAAAGGAGACTACATATCAAACATCAGTAAGATTAATGTTTTTCGTTTCTTTCATATTTTCTACTGCACCCGTTACCATATTTATTTTTAATATATTGTAAGAGTGTGGTATCATCATTATGCTTAGGACAGAAGTAGTAGTAGTAGTAGTAGTAGTAGTAGTAGTAGTAGTAGTAGTAGTAGTACTACTAGTAGTAGTAGTAGTACTACTACTACTACTAATAATAATAATAATAATAATAATAATTTGGTTAGCGAAGACATGGTGAAGGGGCATTCAAAAGAGCTAATAAGTAGTTTTACCGGAAACCAGTGTGTATGTGTGTGATGGAGAATTAAAATTTTTAGCTACAGTGAGATTTCACTTTACAGTTTGACTTAATAATAGAGGCAAGAATACCAGAGATTTCTATAGATAAGAATAAGAAAGAGGGTGAGATACTTGACTTGACAATACCCGGTGATGAAAGGGTTATAGAGGAAGAACTTGAGAAGATTAAAAGGTATCATTTCTTAAAGGAAGAAGTAGAAATGGTTTGGAAAATAAAGAAAGTCACAGTACTATACATGGTGATTGGTCCATTCGAAGGCATCACGGATAGGTTCAAAAAGCATTTGGGAAAAACTAAAGTTAAGATAAGGCTGCTGGTGATACAAAAGGCGGCACTCTTAGGCACACCAAAATTATTGAGGAAGTTTTTGTCTATGAAAACCCAGGGAAGGGCACCTTTAATTTGTTACCAACTGCTTTCGCAATTGTAGACCAGATTTTTTTCCTTTTCGTTTGATTTTAGCATTGTAAGTACTTTGTTGTTAAGGTAATGTATTCATCGTGTGAAATGCATTAAAAATGACCCCAATTTCCCCCTTTCAAACTTACAGATTTTGAAGCCAGCAGATAAAAAGGCAAAATATCAGTATGGTGGACTGAATTCGGGAAGGCCTGTGACTCCTCCTCGTGCGTCACAACAAGTAAAGAAAGGAAAAAAGGCGTAAAACAGATTTGGAAATATTTGTTGTAGATAGCCATCAATGCCGTGCCTTTGTTGTAGGAATCACTGTCAAGGAAGTCTAGATAGTCGAACCTTGAAAAGGACACGTGTTATTTACATTGTATTACGTATGTTTTTTGAATAATAGGACACCTGATTTTGAGCACCGGCACCCCAATCCCAAAGCTAAAATATTTTTAGTCAAAGATTTATTGATAGTAGAGATTGCTCGTTTTAAATATTTATGACAACAAATAAAAGCAATACTTTGCCCACAGTGCAGAATACTTATGCTAATTTTGTTTTGATTATCTTTTTAATCGCCGGGTTCAGTCCTGGTTATTTGTTCAGTTTTCTAAAAAGTATAGGATTACGTTATCACGAGTTCTAAGTTGCCGCCACTGTGAAATGTAATATTTTTTGACTAGGAAAGCTACGAAGCTAGTCATTTAAGTTCACCGGTGCCGGTAACTGCCAACACAGTATTTATCCTTAGCAACAAGATATTGCCTATATGAAATTACTATTCCATATTTTAATTTGCAGTGTTTATAAGTTATCGTAAAGAAGGTTCTTGAAATTGTTTGCACCAGAGAGGCGACACCTTGGTTCATTTTTATCCATTTTATTTGGGTTAACTTTTTTTACTATTCTGGCATTTCGTTGAACTGTGTGAAAATTAGCTTGGCGTACAAACCAATTGAAAAAGATATATGTACTCTTGACGTGTAGCTTTTCGTGGAGATTGTCAGTGTTACAATTTTCGGTAAGACCAATCATTCCTTTGATATTAATTGCCCAGCAAACACTTACGTTTTCACTGTTTAAAAACTCATTTTTCCTCTTAAATGTGCTCCAGCACTTACTTAATTTTTAAGTTTCCAGTTAGAGCCCTGATTAGTCGGCGGCGTTTCTTTCAATACTTTCATACTTTCAATTTCATAAATTGAAAGTATAATTAGACAGACGAAAAACTCTCTTTTGGAGTATACTTCGTTTAGGTCGTTAATATAAGGTTGTTTGGGTAAATTTCATTTTATGGCAAATTATCTGCTTTAGTAACCTTGACCCGAACTTCTTTTGGCAGCGCTGCCCTGGTTAAATTCTTCCGCTTGTTTAATTATTTTCTTCTGGAGTTGTGTCGGTCATTGAAGGCCGGTTGTTATTTAGGACCCATCGCTTATTAGAGGGTCTGATTTAGGAGGGTTACCTCTGCCACCCCCCTCCCCGGAAAATTTAGGAAAATTACCTTAGGCCTACTGTTAATGTGCGACTCGTTATTTGAGGACCAATAATGGCCCTGATTTCTTGATCCTCGCAGATTTCCCAATTATTATTACGGCTGAAATTTGAAAACAGTTCCTTTATATAGAAGAATATGTCCATTATTCAAAGAAATACGTTAAGGAGATATTAATTTTGCAGACTACTTTTTTTCTTTAACTTCTCTGTAAAAAGTAAATTCTGATCTGGCATTTTGTTTCATTTCGGATTGGATTTGGATTTTAGAACTTAAACCTTGTTTCGTTGTTGTTTTCTTGTAAACTTGCATAGCAACGTTGGCGTTTCACCTCTTGGAACACTTTCTATCCCCTTTCGTGCGTCCACGCTTCCTTTTCCCTTCAGTTACCTTCTGTCCGGGTTTTTAAGGCCTGAAAGCAACTGAGACAATAGGGATCCAATTCGAGTACAGAAGTTTCTTCAATAACGAACACCCCTTGCGGGAAGACGTAAATGTCCTTTATTAGAAGGGAACTGATGTTTGGTTTGTCTTACCCCCGTTTATTCTTAATGCTTTATAGAACTGCATGAAGTGCTAAAACGTGCGGTATATGCCAGTAACAGACATTGAAGTTCAAACGAATAACCGGTACATTTACTGCGAGCACTGAAATACTGCTGTCAGCATTGATGAATTCAATTTGATTGTTTTAGTACCGGGTCTATGCTGTTTTTATAACCATTAAACTTGATATGCAAATAAGGCCAACTTCAAAATGCAAAACGTTACTTTCTGCAACTTTTTTTTGGAGTGGAAGTCGGACAGGGGAAGGATATGTTGTTCTTTATTCAGGTTACGTCTCTCACCATTTAACCTAGTCAAACTTGTCAACTTAAAACAGTCGGTTTAAAGTTGACAAGGTCACTGGTCGGTTTTGCATGCAAAACCGACCAGTGCGGTCTACAAATCTTTACATAGTCGATAGCAACACGAGGTTAATCCATTGGCAGCTCCACACTGGCACTAACTAATATCCTTGCAGCTCCAGAGTTCTTTCCTAGTGGGAAGTTAGTTGTCCTTCGTTTGTTAGCTAAACGAATACCGTCTAATAATGTGTAATACAAAGGTTAACTGAAAATCTAATTAGCACTGTTTAAACAGGGAAAGTCGGATTTTTTTCAGAATTAAAAATCTAGGAAATGACAGAGACGGTTAGCTTTTTATTTTAAAAAAGTACACACAGGAAACGTTTTTCTTGCAAATAAACAGTTTGAAGAGCTGGAAGCAAAAGTAATTTAAAGTGAGGAGAACATTAAAATTACTGAAGTTCGTCAAAAATACTCGCGTATCTCAAATAATGATAATGGAAATGTGTAGAAATGCTATGAAGTATTTAATAGGTACTAATGTAAGCAACATCTTCGAAAGGAAATCAAAACAGTTATAATTATTACTATATTTCGATCAAAGAGGTACCAGGTCAAAACAGCTCGGACTACATTTCACCCCCTATTAACGACTTGACAGTTTCCAACAATAACTGCCTCTCTTCACAGTGGACCTGCTCAGCGTTCCTCATTTTTGCTTCATGTCATGCCTGACAAGTATCGATCAAAATCGTGAATGAAGCAAAATTTCCTGAAAAATCGCTGCAGTAATTATGTCGCTCGAAATTTTCGTAATATCGATTAACAATATTAAGTAATGAGATAGTGGTGGGGTGCATTCGAAAACTATAGTTACCAAACTATCCAAATAGGTTTCAGAAATACACTTTGAAGCCAAGAATCTATTGGCCAATAAATTGCTCAGTACAATATGTAAGATGTTAACATTATTCTTAGAGGGCGTACATACACCTTTTTGAAAGACAACTTCTTTCCCTGTTGAACAAAAAAGCATGTCAGAGAGGTTCATATGGCCGCAAAGATCAACTTCTAATCAATAACATGATCATGTAGGGTTGAAAGTCAAAAAATCGTAACCTGAGCATGGCATGGATAGATTACAGAAGGCTTTTGACAACGTGCTACACAGCTGGATCCTGAAACTACTCAAACTGTACAAAGTCTCTTCTGTAGTCATCAACTTCCTCAAATCAGCCATGTTTGCAGACTGTATAGATGGTTCATTGATATCAGTTGAGGAATCTTGCAAGTAGACTTAACGTCGCTTCTTTTCTGTTTGGCCTTTAATACCTCTCTCTTTTTCACTTAACCAAACAGAACATGGTTACAAAATTGGAAACAAAAGGATAGAACATCCTTTTTTATGAATGATCTGAAGGTGTTTGCCAATTATAATACAGACACAACAACAAACTGTCATTCACAACTGTTGGTCGCGCTCTGTTACAAACATTAGATTTGTTGTATCCAGATAGGGCGGACTTTAGGAAAGTTCTCTTGCTTGTAACTAATAGCGCCGCTTATATGAAGAAAATGGCATCCGGTATGTCGGCACTGCTACCCAAAGCCTTACATGTCACTTGTATAGCACACGGGGTGCATCGCTTAGCAGAGAAGATCCGATCATCTTTTCCAAATGTTGATTCCTTGATCAACAACGGGAAAAAAGCCTTCTTGAAAGTTGCTTCACGACAGCGAGTGTTTCAAGAACCCAAGCCATCTTTACCTCTGCCACCACGACCTGTTATCACCCGTTGCGGAACTTGGTTAACAGCCGTCAATTATTATGCTGACCACCTGGAAGATATCAGGAAAGTCATAGGTGCATTGGATGAAGACGCAGTATCCATAACAATATTGGATCATTTACTATCCATTGCTGATCTGAAGAATGATATCGCTTACATCACAGCTCACTGTGCGTCGCTCGTAAACAGCCTATTGGTTCTCGAAAAGCAGGATGCCCGATTGTTTGAACAATGGAGTGCTTTTCACTCAGTTGATGAGTCTACCAAAGACCTCCCTCAACTGAAAGACAAGTGGCCAGCAGTGATTTCTCGGAACGCTGGGCTGAGAAGCTTAATGCCACTAATGCAAGTACTCTACCCGGGAGCACCAGATCTTGGCATCTCACGCGACGACAGCTACATGAGCGGTCTGACTGCCTGCNTAACAGCATTGGATCATTTACTATCCATTGCTGATCTGAAGAATGAGTATCGCTTACATCACAGCTCACTGTGCGTCGCTCGTAAACAGCCTATTGGTTCTCGAAAAGCAGGATGCCCGATTGTTTGAACAATGGAGTGCTTTTCACTCAGTTGATGAGTCTACCAAAGACCTCCCTCAACTGAAAGACAAGTGGCCAGCAGTGATTTCTCGGAACGCTGGGCTGAGAAGCTTAATGCCACTAATGCAAGTACTCTACCCGGGAGCACCAGATCTTGGCATCTCACGCGACGACAGCTACATGAACAGTCTGACTGCCTGCGAAATTGCGGCATTTAAATTTGCCCCAATTACATCGGTAGAAAACGAAAGGAGTTTTTCCCGCTACAAGCGTGTTTTACAACAGAATCGGGAAGCCTTCACAGAGGAGAACTTGAAGTCGTATTTGCTCTTGCATTGTAACTTGTAGTTCAGAGAAATCCATGACATCAGTACATCACAGAATTAATTTGCATGGATAGTTCCAGAGAAAAAAATTTTTTTTTTGCTTGTATAGACATTAAAGGAGAAACAGTCGCAAAGAGAAACAGAAATCGGTTCATCATTTGTGGATATTCTTTGGGAAAACTTTTTATTGCTGGCATGGAAATTCCTGGAGAAATTGGACCATGTACTGCATTACTCACTTCAACATCATCACCTTGTATAGATTGAGAATAGTACCATTGAAACCTACCAATAGTACCATTGTACTCTACTAATACATTTCTCTCTATTGTGCACCATACACGAGTATTACATGCATTACATGCATGTTTTTGGATCGAATATTTTTCGAATATTTCTCCCTACGTATCGAATATGTTTGGAATATTTTGCCATTCTCATCGAATATTTTAGTGATTCGATCGAAAATTTATCCGCCCCCTGGTCATCACCATTTATGTTAATAAACTGAAACAAATTACAAGATAATTGATGTAAAGAAGAAACAGGGTCGGGCCAAGAATAGAATCTTAAGGAACACCAAAGTGAATGGAATAATCATCAGATGTATTTCGATCTAATGTGTCATGCATTTTACGACTTTGAAGAAAGGACTGAAGTATTATAAAGATTAGAAACTTTCCAGAATGGCGGAAAACAACATTCCGATACGCAAAGCTTGAAAAGCCCGTATAGCAAGGAAGATAGGTCAGAAGCATACTCTTTTAAAACAACCAGCAGAATCAGATTTGTACCATAAACCCTAGATTGATCAGGCCCGTAAATAATCTTTCTAACAAATCTTGAAATTATGATAACAGAATTAAAAACCTAATCAATTAATGGAGAGAACTCTTGAAAAGAAACAGCAGTGTCATTTAGAGAGGAATTGGTGGAAAGCAATCTAGCAAAAAGATCGGCCTTTTATATCGAGGACGGAGAAAATCAAACATCATCAAAGAGGGAAGGAATAAACGACTTCCCAGATTTAAAACACTATTGTAAATCTTTCTGAGATCTCAACTTCGAAGGTTTGAGAAAGAATCGATTCCCATACTTTCATTACAAGGAGATTTAGGATCAGAAATCACCCTTTTACAAGAACTGCTGTCTTGTCTGGAAGATATCCGAGATTGGTAAGGTCCGTCGCATTGGGTCTGAACATATAAATGATTGCAGAGAGAAATAGCAGATGAACAATAAGCATTAAGCCATGGAGGAGAATGAGATTTGGCGTTTCAACGACGACCAGGTACATATGTTCTTTATTTCTAACAGCTGGAAGATGCTGTCGAACATAGAAAACTATACCATGAAGATGAATTATACAATCTAGTCGAAATAAAGGTAAACAACCGTCGGCATGAAGATCCCTATTACTAACAGTCATCGAACCATCCCTACTACTAACACTGTCTGACAAAGTGCAAGAATATGAGGAGAGTCAGAATGAAGGAAAGCCTTCACAAAAGAAAATTTGGAACGAAGACCTCTAGCATTACTGAAAGCTGGGAAGTGTGTTTTTTGAAGTTAACAGTTTTTTTCAGGTCTATGTAGAGCCAGTATTACCACATTCCAAGTCTACACTTTCGGATATGGAGTCAGTATTGTGTACGAAGATGCTTTGTACCTTCTAACCAATGAATGTCTGCCGGGCACTGGGGGCCATTTGTTTGATTGAACTTGTCATAGAAAAGAAAAGAATAGATGTTCGAAACCATCACGTGGACCCAACCTATCAGCATGTCAACTAAGTGAGCCCTTTGGTGATGGGGATTATATTAAACAGAGCAACAGCAAGCACTCTTTACCTCATATGTCCTCATAAGGGAGGAGTAGTGACGAAGTGACAGGATTACCGGTGTTTTTATGAAGACACCCACTCTAGGAGAGTTACCAATCAAGGCTAAAGAAGCCCTCCTCCCCATGAGACAGAAATTCCCGCCAGATCTCAATCTGGATTTTCAAGGTCTCGGGGTTAAATCTGAAGCCAATTGGTGAGCAGCGAGTAGTTATAGTTCCCTTCTCTTTGAACACAAACTCTAATTTGAGAGTTGCGCTTGAATTACTGCACACTTGTCTAGAGATGGTAACTCGCTCACCAGAGAATTGCAGTTGTCGTTAACATAATTATGTATCAATGCCTTAACGTGTTTTTGTTTTCGAATCTTCGTTTTTGTGTAGTAACATCTGATCTATTTGGTGGATGTTGTTTGCTTTTATACGTTCTTAAGTATGGGCTCCTTCTGTCTAGCTGGTTGGTTTCAAAGCATTTATTAGGGTGTCTAAGGTTTGTCCTTTACTAGATCATCCCAATTTCATATCCAACGGTTTGAGAAGACAATCTGTTTTCCTTCTGGGACTTCTTCAGCATTTTCTGTTAGCCATTGGTCACAGAACACTTGACATTGTCTTTTAAACATATTTATTGACAGGCTGGGTTTTAAGGACCCACGGATATGCACAAACCATTCAAAATATGCCACCGTACTTTAGGAGTGACTAAATTTTGTTCAACCCCTTGTTTTCCGTATTTCAATTTCTGTTATACGACATTTATTAAGGACATAATTTAGGAGATGTTTTAATCTATCAACTGTTCAAACCATCTACCAAGATGGCTTTTGAAGATCAAGTTCTTGTTTGAATCTTCAAAACTTGGATAGAATTCATAAAGACCATGAGATATGTAACCGTCGTGTTGTGTTTATTTTTTTCTTAATTTTCTAATCGTAATTTAACTTTTTAGAAAGCCCTTAACTTTTGTTTTACATTCATCTTTATGCTCATCCTTTTTTGCATATTTTTCCAGTCTTTTTTTCCCTCTAATGAATACATGGCGCTTTCTACATGGATAAATATAAGATCAGCCAACCCCTCTGAAGAAGCGAGGATACGAATACTAGACGAACGAGAAACTGTGGGACAGAATGATGCTGGCAAATTCATAGCAAACGTCATTTGAACTAGTTGTGTAGCAATACTCGCTCAAACACAAAATCTATGGACAACTTCAAATGACAACTTCACAATGAACTTCTCAGGATGAATATTCTTTGTACTCTAATCTGGCCAACTTTAAAATTAAGTAGTTAGACAAAGAGAGTTTGTCGAATTAAAAATTTTTGGAGAATAGTTTAATTCAACTTCTTTCTCGTTAAAATTTTGTCCTGCTGGTCGAGTATCTCAGCTATTTAGAATACTTAAATTGCACATAATGCTTGGGCTTGCGGGAGAGAAACAAAGCAAAACACTTTGTGGAAAATGAATTAAAAATTGTTCAATCCAATTATAGCTCTAATTGGGTTTTGCTGCATTAAATTTAAGGGGAATGAAGGGAATGCATTTTTTAAATACTAAGAGACAAGTCAGTAAAAAAAGGTAAGACAAGGTCTTCAGGATAAAAGGTAATAAGAACAAAACAACAAGGAAACACAATAGCAGTTTGTTTTTTCCTTAGTGATTAGTAACAAAATCAAAACAATTAGTTAGTCCAATATAATTAGTTAATACCAAGAAATTTCCTGGAGTTCTTTGGTTCAGTCATCAAATCTTTAATCAAAGACTTTTCAATATTCTCTCGCAAAATTTGAATTAGTTTTGATGATTCCAAAGTTGTGTAGCAATGGTTTCATTCTTTGACAGATTCAACTTGATTTCAAAAATTCGAAAATTTAAACTTTAAATATAATTTTTTGTTCCTTTCATCTAAAATATGTACTCTAACTTGTCCGCGTCTAGTCCTAATTCTCTAGTACTCGATGACTAGAATAAGCTTAATTCACTAGGGTATTAGGGGTGTCTAGTCTTAGTTCCCTGAGGCTCTGATTTCCGATTACACCTGGAAACAAAACAGGTATGAAGGTAACCTCCCTCGAAGGAAAAGTGACGAGAAAATCGGTCAGAAATCATTTATATATATGACTTTCCATACAAGTGAACTAACGGATATTTAGAGGGTGGTAACTTTTTAAAAGTGAATAACTCGGTTTCTGTTCTGTTTTACAGTTGATATGGAAGGCATTGCTAATCCAATCAAATGTTAGCAAAGAGTGTGAAAGAGAAGCTGTCCCATTAAGGTTGTGCTCTTTCTCGTTCAAAAACAACTTCCTCTCATATTCAACAAAATTTTAATTGCTGACTTTGTGTTCGCGGCCTTTAAGTGCAACTTGGTGTGACAAATGCGATGTGAATTGACGCGAAAATGCTTCCACAGTTTTGCCATCACAAGAGACCCACGATGGTTTCCGTGTGGTTTTTCAATGTTCACGATTCATGAAATAAATGAAAATATGGCATATTAGTCTATGTTCAAAGATGGTGAATAGCCTACCTTTAGGATTCAAGAATACGAAAGGAAATGACCACTAATTGCTTCATACAGTATTTAATCGTGACTTAACAACAATCTATACATCTGAGGTTAGTTAAAAATTATTAATCATAACAAAATCAGTAGGAAAATGTGAGTATAAAGTTTCTTTTCAGCACCAATTCTGCTGAATCAAGCACTTTGACTGGTTGGTCATTATTACTAACAATGGTTCCAGTATTTCTCAACATTTTCTTCTCTTAGATACGAAGTACGTAATGATCCAACCGATAAGGAGGTTTCTTGTCTATTAAGTATTGTCTGGTTTAAACTAAACCTAACTTCTTGTAGTTGGTCTTGATTGTGAGCACCAAAAGCAGACTCACAATGTGATTTCCTATTACAATCTTTAGGGTGAACCTCTATTGTTCGTGCAGGTAATGATACAGCTCTTTTTGTTTCTGGAGAAGCTTGAGGTGAATTTATATTATCTGTTCAAAATGTTCAAAATCACTGATGAAGACTATCTGACAACAACAGCTTTGGTTGTTAGGACATGTGCTAAGGAAAGGTGGCCTCAAAAACCTAGCATTGACAGGGAAAATAGAAGGCAAGACGAGCTGGGGGAGACAGCGGATGACATACTTGACAAGCCTAAGCGAGATAACAGGAAAGACTACCATAACTCTGCTTAGAAACGCAGCAGACCGAAAGAAGTGGAAAATCATGATCGCTCAAGTCCTAGAAGTTTATGGCACCTAGACAGACAGTTCAAAATGATGCTGGAGTTGTGGGTGTACCATGCCATAGACGTAAATGAGGTGAGTTCCCATAAGACCTCGACCAGAGATTGAAAGTGGCCACATGAACAAAGCTCCTACTATCACCAGATACTATTACCAGATACACCAAGGGATTTTTCACCTGCACAGTAGTAACAGAACTCATACTTCATACCTTTAACTATACGTGTTAACCAGCAACAAAAGTTCTAAGAGGAGACCTTTTTCCTAACAGTGATTTGCAACGAGCCTTTTCCTTGTTGGTCATAACTCATGGTTTAAGTAAATTTAAGGAAGTTCGAGAGCTGCGCTTCAGTAGGAATTAGCAGGTATTCTGTCAATTAAATCTGAAGTGATGCAGAATCTTTCACTTGTCTGTGCTAGTCTTTAGTTCTGTGCCAAGTCGGCTTTTCCTTTTCCTTTTAAATCTTTTGTCTTATTGATGAAATTAGCTGAATTTTATCCACTTTATAAAGATCATAGAGCTTGAATGGCAATGTTCACCTTTTTTCGCCCTCCACCACTGTTTTTGTCATTATCCAGACTCTCATGAATAAAAACAAGAAAACTGGTATTTTGTACCTTTGTTTGACACAGGTGCTGACGTTCAACCACTTAGTATCACCTCCTTCTTTTTGTTTGTAATTTGAAATTATCCATATATCACCTTCACCATGTTCATTATCTTGGATAGAGTCCCATATCCTTTCACAATTATCTCTCTCCGAGTAACGGTTTAAATGCTCCTTTTCAGGTCAGTGAAGTTGATGTATGATGCCGCTCGGCAATCATAGCGTTGTTCAGTACTGTTCCTTTATATGAATATTTGATCATTGATTTCCTGACCATTCCTGCAAATAGCTCTTTCCTTTAACCATCTGTCGTCTACTCCCCTTTTTTTCCTATTGATAAGCATTCTTTCTAGGCCTAGGACAAGGCAATAGCAAGGTGCTCCAGTCTTTTCCAGCTATACTTCTTTGGTAGTCTGAAAATAAACTTTCCCCTCCACTTTCTTACCACCCCTCTTGTAGGAATATTACATCCGTAATCTCTTACTCTTCTCTGTTGCAAACAGATTAGAAAAATGCAGAAAAATAGAATTACAAATTACAGAAGAATAGAAAAATTCAAACTTATGCATCATGGTATTTCTGACCATAAACAAAGTCTACTTTATATTGACAAATTCTTTAGCTAAGCTTTCAATTCAAGAAAAGCTAGAAATGAAAAGGCAAAGCCCGCATGAACTAAGAGTCATACCTATAGAACAAAGTTGTAAAGGAGCTACAAAGAATCTTTCTTTTGGTGCTACTGCTTGACTTAATACAAACATATGGTTAACGGAAAGACTCGAGAAAAGACACTTTTTCGTTTTTCTTACTCAAATTTTTTGAAAAAAAAAGAAGAAATCCAGTAAGTGATCTGAAACAGCTTTCTGATTGCTCACTCTGCTTTTACCAAAGAGCGTGAAAAATCACAAATTACGGTCAGCTCATATCAGTGATCACCTACCATTTGAAATCTTTGAAAGAGTAAATTTCATTTCTTGACTAAACGACAGCTGTCGTTTTAATAGTAAACGATATATTCACTAAGTAGGTAGGAATCGCTCTTACTTGAAGCAGTACAAAGGCAGAGGGACACAAATCGAGCACATATTTTGATGAAATATTATTATTATTTCCAAGTTATTATTTCAATGTAGCCTAATTGGTGATCGTTTAGAGAATTCCTAGCTTTTAAAGGAATTTGTCATGTTATTTACATTGAACTTTTTAAGTGTATATTTGAAAATACAGAGAGCAATTTAAAGCTGACCACACAATTGACGAATACTGCTTCATGCAATCAGTTTTGTATCTATCACAGTCACAGAAGAGCATTTCCTAGGGTCTCTCTAGTGACTATAGTTCTATGCTACTTTAAAGGTCAGAAAGAAATTTAAATATTTCACGGTTTTTACCAACCACCTAACAACTGCCAGTGTTATGAGTGAAGCTTTATTGAATGATCTCAGCTCGTAGAAAATCAAAGAAAAGCTAGTAGCTCAGACATATGATGAAGCACCAGTCATAAGTGAGGTAACACGAGGTGTGCCTACAGTTAAGATAAATGAAAAAGGGTGCAATACTCTTTGTACACTATTATGAACATCTACTTAATTTAGTCATGTAACAACAAACTTCATCAATAAGGATTGTCAAATTTATGTCACAAACCTTTTAGGATTCTTTTCTATTTTTACTATGTCCCCAAAGTGCAGTTCTATAAGAGCCTGCATCTCAAAGAATATTTATAAAATTGGCTACACATTTGAACTTTAAAAGCAGAACTTTAAATAGTGGTTTTAAAATCCAGGATGTTTGAAAACCTTGGATTTCTTAAATTAGATTTTCCCTCGTTGATTTATTATTTGATGTACGTCAATCAAAATCTCTAAGTACATTTACTGTTTCTAATGCAGTAAAAGATTGTACCACAGCAATTTACTCAGCGAGGAAAAACACTAGTAATACAGGTTTCAAATGTCAAGTAAAAAAAATCTTTAACCCAGAATGAAACTTTTTATCTGCAAAGGAAATCTGCGAAATCATGTCTGCAGTCTAAAATATAGGAAATGGTCTTCCTCTTTGAATTTCCTTATTTTCTTCTTTAAGAAAGTCATTCTTTGTTCTCCTGATAAATTTTCAGCATTCCACTTCTTCGTAGTGTTTTTCCTTCTTGATTGTCCTAAGTTTTGGCAAAACTTTGATTAAGAGTAGATTGTGATCATTGACAATATTTGTACCTGGTCATGTTTTGGGATTTTGCAATTTGCAAAATAGTCTTCACCTTGTCTTTAAGAGATACATCAGACTCTAACATGATGTTGAAAACAAGTTTTAGTAAAGATATCGTTCTTGCCCGGCCGCTGCACGCCTATATAATAAGTGGTACTCATCGTAATGCAGAGTATTTGATAAAATTACCTTTCACTTACATTGTACTTTTACTTTCACCCCTTTTCACTGACATTCACTGGCTTTCTTTAACTTATAATGATAAGTCTTTTCGAGTGCAAGTGTATTCTACAAGTTATGTGCTGTTAGCTGGATTAGTTTCTTGGGTCATGTGTTTATAAAAGACCCCTTTTTCTATATATCTGATTATGGGCAAAAAACCCTTCCCTTTTCGAAAATCCTAGGTCCTAAAATTGACACAAAGTTAGAATCCTTTATCAATTAATTTAGAAACAAGGATTAGTATCACTTTTTATATAAGAGTGCAACCACCGGGTGTCCTTGCTTTCATTGAACTCTTCTAGCATTTCCCTCTTTCAACCACCAAACTATTACCATCCCTCATTGCAAATACTTAAGCTTTTTTCTTTTGCTTCTTAGGATCCCTTGGTTAGCTCGTACATTTAATTTCTATCTTCTTTTGGGCATGTATTTTTTTGACTAATTACAGTAACATTCACTATTTTGCCCTCTGCATTTTTTCACGTGACTTTTTCATGTAATACTTCATATTTGTGAAAGACTCTGAGGAACAACCCATCGGGCTAAATTCAAATGTTGTTTTCTTTTCAAAAAATTTAAGAAGAGACGGCCTGAGAAGCTATTTTAATTCTCATGGTCTCCCGAGTCACTATATCGTTAAATGTGTTATTATGTTATCAATATTTAAGGACAAATTTAATGAAGCGGGTGCCTGATGTTTTCTTTTTCTCAGCTCCATTTCATGATGGCTAGCTTTTTCTCACAATGACAAGAAGCTTCTGGCATTGTCTCATGAAGGACCCTTCGTTAGCGATCCAGTGGAATCCACTTTTTCTTAGTAAGGGGCACTTAACAATTGTCAAAGGTTGACCTGAGACCAAAACCTTCATGCAAGCTCCAAAAAACTCTCATCGGAGGCTAACTATATGGAAGTGAGTTCGGAGGATTATGTCGGAGGGCACTGCTCTCCCGCCAAATTTCTTCTCTAGGTTCATTGGAATTTTACGGAACGAAAAGTACTGCTAAAAAACCCAAGGGTCCATTTCAAAACCTCGTTCAAGGAGTTCAAATTTTGAATTGGCTAGAGCTCCGTTTCTGCAGCAGCCCAAATCCGCAAAATACACGTTCTAATAAATGATTGTTCCAGATGAAAGTGTGCAAAGCAAATGTTTCAGGTTTGCACAGAGTGAAAATCATAAGCAGAGATGAATGGTTTTGATGATCTTGGTATATTTTACAGTGACCCTCTTGGTCCCCAAGAAACCGGACAAGATGTTAACTTTTCACAGTTACAAAGCAGATTTAAATCATTTTTACGGGAATTCCAGGAGGGTACATTTGTCTTCTGTTACAGGTAAGTCTGACCTTGAGTGGCGTACGTACATATCATTTTTTTGGTGGTAGACTGTTCATTCTCATGGTACATACAAAGAAATGAGTGGTTTCTGATCACAAGAACGACTTAGTATTTGGTATGCTGGGCTGTGTTAAGCTCCCACTAACGACCTGTAGGGTGATTGGATTTAGTATTAACAAGATGGCTATGGAGCGTTTATGGCCTTATTGCCACAGCATTTGAGGGATGCCCAGGTTAGTTCTGTTATCAATGTAATACTTAAGGGTGATGTTTGCCAATAGTTTTGGCTGCTAATCGTAAATAGCTAAAGAGTTTTTGTTAACAATTGGAAGAGGAACAAAGTGAGGCAACTGAGAAAAGGGTTGCACAAAGCACCCCCAGCTATGCCTATCATCCCCCATATGGAATATTGTGGCTGCGCATTTATGCAAACCTGGATTCCTTTCAAACAAAGGTTGTCTTTTCAAACATTATTTTAAATATTACAGTTTATCTTCGTAATGGTATTATATTTTTTTAAATTAGAAATTTCCAATAACTGGAAAGTGTTGTTAATTGCAACTTTAATTGGTTGACTGATAAGGAGAAACTTACTCCATACATTGCCATAATTAATAGCCTATACAAATTTTATCTACTGGTATCTAATGAACAAATAAATAACCATTTCAGTGCACAATATTAGACAATGTGTGTCATTGTTTGGTCACTGGCCCTGGAACATTAATGCCTAATTTCACGTTTTTCGCTTAAACCTTTCAGAGACCAGCTGAAGCAAAACTATAATATGAGAGAATACAAGATTGAAGTGGATGTAAATGACTTATCCAGTTTTGATGAAGACCTTGGTGACAAACTAATGAAAAAGCCATATGAATATCTGCCACTAGTAAGTTTTCCATTAATTCTTTACTCACATTTCACAAAGTAACACTTATATTATTATTCTTTGTGGCTGAAAAATTAATTTCATGGGAAAGGTACTGAAAGAATGTAGGGCTTAAAAGTTGGACATGCAATAAAATATACAGCTATACATCGAGTAAGAAGCAGTATGCAAGGGTGAAAATTGCATTGAATGGTTATGATCACTGTTTAATGCCTGTCTTCACACGAAAAAGTTGCCCAGAATTTGGAAACTTGAAAAAGTTGCTGCTGTACTCAAACCAAACAAACCACCAAAATCTGTAAGCTGCTGCTGATCTGTTGGTCTTCTGAACATACCTTCTAAACTTTATGAGTACTTGGTCTACAACTGGATCCAACCAATTGTTGATAAAGTACTTCCAAGGGGCAACCAGGGTATTAAACAGGCTGTCCCTCTATGGATCAAGCAGCTCTTCTCACAGAAGGCATTGAGTAGCCATTTGATGAGAAACTGAAAGCAGACATTGCATTGCATATTATACAGTTTTATACCCTGGTCTGACCCTGAAGCTAACAGGAGCAATCCAGAGCAAAGAAATAGTTTGCATTACAAGGTTGATATTATCTCAATGAGGATTTCATGTGTATATTGGTGGGAGGAAGTCTCCTTCCAGTGCCCTGCACAATGGTGCAGATTCTGCATTAATGTATGAATGTATGTATGTATTATAATCTTGTTATGTCATGCCTTCTACTGTACTTGATCTGCCATATTGTTTCCTGCCAATTGCATTATGTCAAGGAACAGTCCGCTACTCAAGATTTATGTTGTAATGATCAAGATCAATGTCAATTGAAACAGCACATGTTGTTTTTTACTATGTTTACAATCACTTTTACCAAATCTGTCATTTGAAGTTGTAACAATCTTATCCTAATACAGTTGTTGCATCTCATTGTAATATATTTTTTTATTAATGCAGTTTTTTTTCTTTGACTGGCTAGGTTATGGAACTCTTTGACTTCTGAGTGTATTCCATCATCATGTACCATGAATGTTCTTAAACCAAGGGCAACTCTTTTTCCCTGGCTTAATTTTTTGTGACTTTTCTTTACAGTACCATACACTTTGTGGCTTTATGCCTTATGTGGTTCTTTACTTTAAAAGAATACAAAGAACAATAATAGTCATAAATCAATTTTGATATTTTTTTAATCTCTTGTGTAATTTTGAAGTTTGACTTGAATCTGCCAATTAAGTTTATATCTTCTGTATGCTGTAGTTGGTAGGTAAGTCCACATACATTGAAAAGAAAAAATGAGCTGGGAAACAGATTATTCCTAACTGATCCAATTACAATGTGGAACATTCTGGTTTGCATTCATGAGGCAAAAATGATTCAAGTGCTTCTGTATAGCATGGACTTTGTTGCCATTTTTCTCCCCCATTTGTTCAGCCTGACACATACACAATTCTTTTATCATAGGGGTTTCTTTTTATGGACACCATTTAAAATTGCTTTGCCTCACCAATAGTGCAGCAGTTTGCCGAGGTTTTTTAAATTATAAAGAGGGTCAAACCAATGGAATAAGTCTGTTGTTATCCAAAGGTTAGGTAAAACTACATGTTAAACAGATAACTAGTGAAGGTACTTACTCTTAATTGAGTCTAAAATTTATAACAAAGAAGGTGGGGTGTCTTTAGCATACATACATATAATATATTTCTATTAACTTCATCAAACAAAAATGAATTAAACTGCGATAAGAGGACAAACTTTAATGCAGTATGTATTATTCTTATCCATTCAAAAAATTCAAGAATTATTTTCAGATATTTATTCTCAATTCCTCTGTTAATTTTGTCACATTTAATTATATCCAGTTTGAAGCAGCTGCAAAGGAAGTTGCTGATGAGGTTACAAAACCCCGGCCAAAAGGTGAAGATGATGTCCAAGATATTCAAGTAATTTTAAAATCATCCAGCAACGCCATATCTATTAGAGAATTAAAGGTATGTACTCACTTATTTTCAGCTGACAGTTTCTGTTAGCTGCCCTTTTTATGTTCCAGATCAAATTTTGGAAAATGATTTGTGACTAGTAGACTAAAATCTATTTAAATCCTTAATAAAGACAACTGGTGAATGCCTCACTTCTTGTACTTGCATTTTTCCACATTATCATCTAAGTGCTGGTAAAGTGAAGAAGTGTAGGAAGACTAGTTATGAAACCATAAAACTTCATTAGTACACCATTGATGACATAAAGAGATAAAGTGGATATTAATACATGTAAATAATACAACAGATTGATTACTTTCCCATGCTCATTAAAACTAGGACATTAACCACTAGTACTCATTCCCCTAGTGAGAGATTTATGAGTAGTTGGAACCTCTCCTGCTTTGTTTTTTTTACATTTCATTGCTTGTCTGTGAGCTCAGTAAATTTGGAAAATCTATGATACACTGCAGATGTATTAACAACCAAACCTTAAACCCTTTAATAATTTTTTAATGTTCAGGGACAGGATATTTTTAAAAATGAAATTGGGGGCTTAATTATTGAATTAAGTGCCTCGGGTTCATTCTAAGTGGCTTTATTTACCTTGATTTTTAACTGACTTTTTTAGCTGAAAATATACAGCTTTTTAGTTTATTTTCATTCACTAGAAGTTCATGTTGCTTTATATCATTTCCGTTGAAAAAGATATTTTAAATTTGGAGGGAAAAATTGTTTTATTTTAAAACCCCAATAGCAGATAACTATTCAAATGTGTTTGAGTACCCGCTGTTGTTAATAAAGCTGACTGTAGTCACCAAATAAAAAATATGTTTTTCAATTCAGTTTTTATTTTTTGTGTCCATTATATTGATATTTAATTCATGATTGTCATTTTCTATTTCTGTCGTTAAAATTGCATTGCAGCTTACAAATCAACATTAATTTGTCTGTCACATATTTTGTTTTCATCATTTAGAGTGAACATGTCTCAAGGGCAGTGCGCATTCAAGGCATAATTGTCAATGCATCTGCTATCAAAGTAAAGGCTTCCAAAATTACACTTCAATGCCGAGGGTGTAGAAATACTGTTCATGGAGTTACACTAAAACCAGGACTTGAGGGTTATGATTTACCAAGGAAATGTAACACTGAACAAGCTGGACAACCACCATGCCCACTAGATCCATATTTCATTCTTCCAGACAAGTGTAAATGTGTAGACTTTCAGGTATGGTCTCTTAACTTTTGTTTTAATTTATTATAATGTTGGCAGATGGTCTTGTCAGTGAGTTGATAACTTAAACATCTTTCAAGTAGCTGTGGAAGATATTAGGATCATGATAAAGTAAATGCAGCAACTCACTTTACTACATATAATGTATTTTCAGAAAAATTTTGAGCCAGTTGAAAAAAGTGAAGCTTTCATTAGCAATCTGTAAACTTTTAAGTGACTTGACAAAAGTTGTTTGAAATGTTGGTTGCTATCTCTGCCAATGTAAAAATAAGCCTCCAAATCCCCCACAAAACCAATTCAAGATATCAAGTCCCCAAAAAACCAAAGACATTCAGAAAAAAACTTTTAAACCCAATAAGAATTTACAAGTTAATGTGATGCTGGTGCATGTATTAGTGTTATTTTAAAGAAGCTGTTAAAATAGCAAAAAGAAGTAAATTAAGTTTGAAATGCATATGTGATTCGGATCACAAATGTAAATTTAATTTTGCATATTGCTCAGCCAAACAAGAAAGACCTTACAGTGACTATCTGGAACTTTTATCATAACATGAGAAGAATGGGGTTTGGACTGCAACATCGTACCTAAATGAGCAGCCATGAATTTCACATATATTGCTGAATTTGCATGTGAAGGCTTAAAGCAAGATTTAGCATAAGCAAATTTTTACTCAATGTTAATTGATAGTGGGATGGCAGAGCATGAGTTAATTTTTATTCTTTTTTTATGAAGGTACTCCTACACTTGAATGCTTCAGCACCAAATTAGTCTCAAACACCAATGACAAATGAGTTAAAGAAATCATTAATTAGCTTTAGTTGCATTGGAATCACTAAATTTGCAAATCAGTTATTAGGCTTTAATGTTGACAGAGCAATTGTCAATATGGGCATTCACTGTGGGTTAGGAACAATGGTTAAACAAGTTGCCCCCTAATTATGGCTTGTTCATTCTTCAACCACAGAATCAAGCTAGCCATTAATGACTCATTTGAAAGCAGCAGTTCTACTACTGTGGAGAAATTTTTGAAAGAACTGTATTACTTGTATGTTCCAAGCTTTGAAGAAGGTTTTGAAAAATTGGGGGGTTTTCTCTCAGCCAAATAAAACCCAAAATTCAAGGCTTTCTATGTCAGTGGAAACATGCAAAATATGTCGTATGGCCTGCTTATCTATCCATTTTTAAATGCAAAAAGTTGAAAGGATGTTTTGCATATGTCTCAGGTAAAAACAGATTGGGGAAGCAGGCTTAGCAGGGGTAATCTTGATGCATTACTTCACATTGGCAAGGAGAATCAAGTGTTCAAGTTTTGATTCAAAAGACAATGAATCTTTGTGTGAAGAAAAATTGCTACCAGTGAATTAATATTAATAAGTGTCTGGAGTCTTGCTATGTCAATTGTGTGAGCCTTATTAATACATTATATTAGCTTACATGAAACATTTAAAATGTTCAAAAATATGGAAAACAAGACAAAAACAGACAACAACAGGCAAGAAATTGTAGAGGTTGATGAAATGATGGAAGTAAAAACTCAGAACAAGATAAAGATATAGTTCAGAAGACAGGGAATAAAATGGTGTACTATTGGTAAAAAGGAATACCATTATATACTCTATATCACTTCACCCATGTTTATATCTGGATTGGTTTGTTATATTTTTTATATAAAAAGGGCAGTTGCATGCTTTTTGCCTCAATTTCCAGTTATGAGCACAAGATTGCTTCCTGGAAGACTACAAGATGGACATCTTCAAATCAAATGTCAATAAACACTTGTCAAAATCTTCCTTATAAGTCATCAAGTTTTTTTCATTCATTTATATCTTTTGTCCCTTTCACAATACTTACCATCATCCACCTGTCAGTCTATCCATCTCATTAACCTCATCCTTGAGTGGCTTTTAGCCTTGATGTGTGGTGACTCACTAGTACATAACAAAAAAAAAGAATTCCCTTTGCACTAAGATATGACAACTTACCATGGGAAACATTTAAAACATGGATTATTATGATGTACCTACTTCTATCATTTAATATTTTTAATGAAAATTAGCTTTCATATTAAAAGATGCAATATTTTCCAATGGTTGTTCAATTAATTTTTTTCAGATGCTAAAACTCCAGGAATCACCAGATGCTATCCCCCAGGGAGAGATGCCACGTCATTTACAAATGTATTGTGACAGGTAACCCAAACTTATTCATAAAATAACATAACTCATATTATTTTTGTGTTTTTCTTATCTTTATAGATCAGCCCTACTGGAGGCTTAGAATATATATATATATATATATATATATACAAACTAAATAAGATTTGTCAATGGTTGCAGAGTTGTGGTGATATGGCAGAGAAGAAATCGTATAAAGAGGACCAGTTGCAGCCTCCAGTATGGGACTCCAGTCATCAAAACTACAATGACTGGAGGTTTTGTGTTAAATTGTGGAATAGTGCATACAACAGAGCAAAAATTGCAAAAGCCGACAGAAGTTATGTGTTGTTTGCAAAATTGAAAGACATTTAGCGAGATGGTTTGGGTGCTAAATTCATTACAGCAGCCCAATTGGGAAAAATTGATGTTTTTGGTGATAACGGAGTGGATGAAATATTAAAAGTTTTAGACGAACATTTTCAAGAGGACCAACTAGCATTGAAGAAGAAAGCGTGGCATGCATTTATTAACAGGAAACGAGAACAAGATGAGGAGGTTGATGACTATATTGACAGTTATGAGGAAAACATTGCTAATTTAAGAAAACTTGGGAGAGATTTAGACAATGAGACATTAACCCTACAATTGATGGAAAATGCTACCTTATCCGACGAATTGAGTCAGTTTGTGTTAAGCGGAATTGATGAAAAACAAGCTAATATCTTTGATCAAACAAAACAATCAATGAGAAAGTATTTGGGTAGCAATAAGACAGGACTGAGTGTTAAAAGTAGCAATAAAGTTATTAAAGAAGAAGCTTTTGACACTTCGCATGTCAGTGAAGAGGGAGCAATGTATACCAACTACAATAATAACTTTTATAGAAAGTCAAGGGGATCTGGAATGCGCGGAAGACCATTCCAACCGGGACGAGAAAACCATTATCGAGGCCGAAGTAGTAATCGTGAATGGCAGAGAACAAATGCTCAACAGAAAGCACGTTTCAACGTCAATGCCAGACCACGTGGTGGAGCAAGAAAAAGAGAAACCAATCCACTTGATGAAGATGGCTACCCGATGACTTGTAACATTTGTGAGTCAATATTTCATTTTTCTGGGTGCAACAGTGCTGGGTGTCCTGAATCCTACGAAAACCATCAGCAAGTCAATGCCACCGACCAGGAAAAGGCTGAAGATGAAGAAGCTCATATTTGTAACATTCCAATTAAGCATCAGGAAGTATTTCATATGCAAAGCAGTGAAGAAGCACTGCTAGATAGTTGCTGCTCAGCCAATGTGATAGGAAAGCAGTGGAAAGACATATTCATATATATATGCCATGTCTAATGACGATAGAAATGAAATCAGACATATGAAGGGCGGCACTGTGTTTCGTTTCGGTGGTGAGTCGCCTGTCAGATCAACAGAGAAAATTCAATTTCCTTGCTACGTGCTAGGGAAAAGATCAACTATGGTAGCTGATGTTGTAAACAGAGATATTCCGCTGTTAATTTCCTGAAACCTGAAATGAAAGCCAGGGGTTTCATACTTGAGTTCAACAATGAAACCTTGACAGTTGATGGTTCAAGTCATGTGTTGCAGACAACTTCAACAGGACATTTTAAAATTACTTTGTGAAGAGACGAGGAGGTGAATGTTTGCATAACTGAGATGGAGCTGAAAGAACAACATAGAGTTTAAACTAAACTCCACAGACAATTCCGTAATCATTCTGCTAAAGCTACTGAAGATTTGTTGCGAAATGCAGGTCTTCTAAATGATGATATCAAAAGGATCAACAAGGAAGTAGTTTATAGACTTGTTTACCAGGTTTTCGAAATCAACAGTTTTGTCGAGAAAAGTTCCAAGTGCGGTGGTGAAAGCATTTATATTAACCTGGATCAACTCGGATTTTGGTGCTCTCAACAAGGTGATTGTAGACAATGGTGGTGAATTCTACAATCCAGAGTACCTCGATGCAATGCAGCAGTTTAACATCGAGGTATATGCGACAGAATCTCCATGGAGCAATGGCATATGTGAAAGAAACCATGCTGTTGTGGATGTGATGGTCGAGAAGATGATGTTGGAAGACAAATCTTTGAAGGTGCACGAGGCTCTCGCCCGCTTTGAGTGCCAAAAATCCTTTGCAAA
The DNA here is from genome assembly GCA_003991215.1 of Morbakka virulenta. Taxonomy (NCBI): domain Eukaryota; kingdom Metazoa; phylum Cnidaria; class Cubozoa; order Carybdeida; family Carukiidae; genus Morbakka; species Morbakka virulenta. Next base: position 1,143,439 of record RDPX01000135.1, on the reverse strand, counting down.
ATCGTAATGGTTTTGCTCCCATCCAGCTCGTTACTGGTGCGCAACCCAATTTACCATCTGTTTTGGTAAGTGGGTTACCTGCAATTGAAGAAGCTGAAAGTGAACAAACAAAGCATCACTTAGAGAGGATGTATTCTACCAGGAGAGTGTTCGTTAAAGCTGAATCATCAGAGAATATCAAACGAGCGTTAAGACATCCTGTACGAGCATGTGTGACGATCTTCGACAACGGTCAAAGAGTGTACTACAAAAGAGCAGCTGACAACAAGTGGAGAGGTCCAGCTAAGGTGATCGGTTATCTGGTTACAAAAGTCTTCATAGTACATGGATCGAGAGTGTTACGCTGTTCATCATCTCGAGTTATTCCAGTCAAGCCAACGCAAACGCAACAGGTGAAGAAGTTAGATACACCTATTGACAGTGAAAAAGAGGGTTCATCAAATGAGGAACTTCCCATCCATGCATTCATTCCAACTACAGATGATATCATCTCGGAAGCTTGCAAAAACGAATCAGTCCCGACAAACGATAAAGAACCTGAAAGTCAAACACAAGAACGACACGAACCAGAGCCAGAAGTTAGACGTTCAACACGAAACAAGCAAGCTCCAGCAAAGTATGTCCCAGAAGAAGGCGTCTGGGAAAAGAGGAAGCAAAGGAAGCCAACGTTGTTTTCATTCCAATTCATCGTCATAACGAGCCAGGGGTGATTGAAGCAAAGAATGCAGAACTAGAAAACTGGAGCGCAACAGAAGCAGTCGACGTCGTTGAAGACAAAGGACAGAAACTCATTTCAACAAGATGGGTGATTACAGAAAAAGAGGTTGCCCCAGGACAATTCAAACCAAAAGCAAGATTAGTCGTGAGGGGATTTGAAGAAAGCAATGACGTGCAGGTCGATGCACTAACTGGAAGCAAAGCAGCGTTAAGGACAGTTTTGGCAATCGCAGCCAACAAACAATGGTCGCTAGAGCACATAGATGTCAAGGCAGCATTTCTTCAAGGACGTAAGATAGAACGTAACGTATACTTGAAACCTCCTGAAGAAGCAGCAACAAGCAACAAAGTGTGGAGATTGAGGAAGGCTGTGTATGGCCTTGTTTATGCAGCAAGAAATTGGTATTTATCAGTAAAAGAAGCCCTACTGCAACTGGGATGTGTTCAATCAAACCTCGACAAAGCAGTTTTTCGGTGGTATAACCAAGATGAGCTGCTTGGCACCATTGTTCTGCACATGGACGACTTCATGATCTTTGGGACAGAGTTATTTCATGAGAGCGTTACAGAGAGAGTTGTTTCGAAATTCAAAGTTGGTCTTCACAAAACTAATGCTTTTAAATACGTAAAGATGACAAGATTGTTTTAGTCCAAGACGAATACCTTAATGAACTGCAGCCATTTGAACTTGATCTTTCAAAGGAGGATACAGAGTTATCTCCTGAGGAAACAAGATTGTTACAAGAAGTCGCGGGACAGCTGTTATGGATCAGTTCACAAAGACGTCCAGATTTAAGCTTTGATACACTTAAAATGAGTGTATTAGAAATCACGCTTCACTTAAGACCTTGAAGAGATGTCTCAAGGTTGTCAAGAAGGCGAAAGAGCGATCATCATATCTGGTGTTTAGACCAACTGGTGGTGACATGATGCTACATGTCTTTGCAGATGCTGGATTCTGCAACTTGCCAGACAAGATGTCAAGTACAGCTGGTTTTGTAATATTGTTGGTCGGAAACAAAGGGAGTTGTCTTCATGACTGGGGATCAATGAAAATTAAACGAAAAGTTTCGACTACGCTTGAATCAGAGGTTTTGGCATTAAAAGAGGCGTTAAATAACTCTATTTACCTCGGTTCGTTATTAACAAAATTCTTACATAATGATTTTGTTAAGAATCGTATTCCGATAGTCGCTTTCACTGATAACAAACCAACTGAACGAAACATTCGATCAACGAAGCAAGTCAAAGAAAAACGACTCAGAATTGATATCGGTGAAATTTAACGTCTGATGACAGAAAGTGAAATCAATGATATATATCCAATGGGCTCCGACCAAGGAACAAGCTGCAGATACCATGACAAAACGTGATGTTGTCTCAAAATTCAAATTACTTGAACGTATCATAGACGGTACCTATACATAATGTGTCATAGACGATTAATTTGTACATGGACATTATTAGAGACAGTATTGATGATTGATAGACTTTATCAGAGAGATATTTATTGATGGACTCTATCACAAAACAAACAGTGCCTATGCATGAACTTGTTGATAAATAAACTTAATTTACATGGACTTCTCGTTGTTATTTTATTTTACTTCATGTTAACCATGGACTTCTCGTTTACAACAGCTGCTCTGTTATTCTCATTGTTTGTTATTCTATTTCCCATTTTGCCTTAGGATCTAATTTAGTTTTTGTTAGTTTTTTTTATTAAGAAACTCATAGGGATTTGTTATATTATATTTGTGTTTTTCTTATCTTTATAGATCAGCCCTACTGGAGGCTTAGAATATATATATATATATATATATATATATATATATATATATATATATATATATATACAAACTAAATAAGATTTGTCANATCATAGACGGTACCTATACATAATGTGTCATAGACGATTAATTTGTACATGGACATTATTAGAGACAGTATTGATGATTGATAGACTTTATCAGAGAGATATGTATTGATGGACTCTATCACAAAACAAACAGTGCCTATGCATGAACTTGTTGATAAATAAACTTAATTTACATGGACTTGTCGTTGTTATTTTATTTTACTTCATGTTAACCATGGACTTCTCGTTTACAACAGCTGCTCTGTTATTCTCATTGTTTGTTATTCTATTTCCCATTTTGCCTTAGGGTCTAATTTAGTTTTTGTTAGTTTTTTTTATTAAGAAACTCATAGGGATTTGTTATATTATATTTGTGTTTTTCTTATCTTTATAGATCAGCCCTACTGGAGGCTTAGAATATATATATATATATATATATATACAAACTAAATAAGATTTGTCAATAACATAACATTTTATTTCTAGTGCATTGTCAATGTTTTAAATGAACTTAGTAGTAAAAAGTAGTAAAAATCAAATTCCTGTTCATTAAGCAACCTGCAGTTACCATATGAATCAATGTTTATTGAACTCATTGCTGATAGAAGAATTTAATGGATAAAAGCTATAAAGTCCTTGTGGTTAGTTAGTGTTTTATTGTTGTGTTCTTTCTTGAATTTCAGTTACATTTTTAATTGCATTTTATATAAGTAGAATATTCAGGAAGAAAAACAATATCATGTAGAGAATTTTTGCCATAAATCCATTTATTAACTTACAGGATGTATGAGCAACATGTGATCTGTTTAAGACTTAGAGCACACAAAATGAGAGTACTCAGAAAGTTAATACAAAATATAAGTTTGACTTTAGTGACAGGTTTTTATTCAGGACAGTTTGGCTTATATTAAAAAGGGGAGGAAGAAGTAGAAATGATCAGCAGGATGTCACAAAAGTGTTCTTGTCAAAATGATCAGATTCTATCATAATTGCAGATTCTTTAGAAAATAAAAAAATATTTGCCAAAATAAGGCCACATCAACCATTTTTGATCAATTTTTTCCCTCTAGAATTAAAGTAGCAAGATGCTAAAAAATTGTGGGAGAATTAAAGCTAAAGTGTACCATGGCTGAATTGATTGATTTGGGCATTTAATATTTGTTTATATTATTAAAACAGCAGTACATTATGGTTATAATAAACCCAAATACATTCAGCAAAAGATAAATTTTGTCTAAGACCTCCTCTTTGGTAATTCTCAAAAGTGAAATACCACAGAGCTGTTGATAGGGTAAAATTTGTTACTGGTAGCTTTATTTGGTTTTGGAGAAATATTTGTTTCCAAATACCTGCTATGTAAGTGTTTTTGACATCAGCAATAAATAGTTTTAGAACGGCAGCCAATAAAATTCAGTGTATTGTACAACATTGCTGTCTGTAAAACCATCCAGTTCATATGTTAGATCAGAATTCTAGTTCTGATCTGTAACATCCTCTTTTGGTATGTCAGCACACATTGCCATATCAAAGCAGTACTGCGGACTGTGTTTTTCATTGTGAAATAGGACAATAGTTTTACTGAAGTTATTATTCTTAGTCTGATAATTACCTTAAAATAGTTGCATTTTGACCAGTGTTCTTGAATAAAAGAGTAGTTTTTTTTGTTCAGGCATTTCACAAATCTGCTTATTTAATTTGTTTTCCAATGAAGTTCTTTATTTTTCTGTCCATTTTTGGATTTACAACTATTTTAAGATTTATCTTTCTTTATAAATAAGGTATTTGGTGGAGAGAGTTGTACCTGGGAACAGAGTTACTGTATTGGGAATATATTCGATTAAAAAGATGGGTGCTAAAAAGGTGAGATGTTTGGAACATACCTCTAAGAGCATTTATATTTAATTACCAAATTAGAAGAAAATATATTTATGATACTGCAAGTGTTTGAGTTTTATTTAGTAGAAAATTCATTTAGAGGTGCCTTGGCCCACAGCAGCTACAAGAAAAGTGACGAGGTTCTGGGTTTTTTTTAGTTCACAAATGGTCTTCTTAAATCTCACAAGAAGGTCATTGGTGGGAGTCATCATCATCATCATCATCATCATCATCATCATCATCATCATCATCATCATCATCAGTAGTTAAAGTAATATTGATTGTCTCAAAAATAATAGATTTTTTATTAATTGGTTATCCAAAATATTTGTGTGACTGAATCATTTCAGCTTAAGCATGAATCAACTAAGGTTTTGGTAAAGTTCCTTCATGACTTGCCTGCTAATGGGTACAGTTTGTACAGATTTGATACAATTGATTCAAATACATATTTTCTAGCACAAAGGGAGAAGTTCACATTCATATAAATTGTTTGTGCTTAACCCATGGGGGTTGGCTAAACACAAACTATCATTGATTAAGATTGTGACCAAAATTTGAAAAGATCTTCAAGTTTAAGTGACTTGTATAATGCAGAAAAATACCCATTGCACACACGTGCTGTTTTTGTACCCCTGGAGAGATCATTTAGCCATAGTAATGGAGGTCTCATTGTATGTCATGTTTTAGAAATGAGGATGCTTTTGATTGCCTACTTCAAGAGTGATAATAGAAGATTCTTGGATTGGGTGAGATTCCATAGAAGCAGATAAACCTCATCAAGAAAATGTTGAGTGGCAGTCGAGTTGATCATCCTACTTACAGTCCTTCAAGGTAGAGAGATGTGCCAAGTAAGGCTGCATACTGTCACTTATGTTCTTTACACTGGCAGTAAGCAACTTTTTGATATGAAGACTCTCTGAAGAAAAAAGGCAGGGTATTCAGTGGGTTTCTGATGCCATGCTGGAAGACCAGGACTATGTAGACTATGTTGGAATCGAATAGATCCCAAGACTATCACACACAAAAAAGCTTAATATGCCTTAAACAATCAAGTGGTAGGGCCAGTCATACTCAACATTAACCCATTGGGACTGTGCTGGGAAGTCACAATAACTGGCAACAGTTGTAGTAAGAAAGACAACTGTGGGATTTGAATTATCTGTATGCTTTGTTGGTGACACTTCTTCAATACGTTTAAATTCTGATGGGCAATTGTTTGGCAAACACTGGTTTAGGTAACAAGTCTTGAAGTTGAACTTTGTATGTTGCCAGGGTATGGTGCCAGGGTTGTCATGAAAAGTTTGTTTTTTTCTTATGAACGATGAAAGTGTCATTCACATGGTTGTGTTTACCATCTAGCTCCCTTTCATGCATACCATTTACGAAAACCTTTAAAGGAATTTTTCATATTTAGTTTGCTCACATTTGGAATTTTTATTTCTTGATGTATCTGTAATGAATGAAACAATATTTATATGTGACTTCCATTTTTAGAACCAAGAAAGCTTTGGGGCAGGGATCAGAAAACCGTATATTCATGTTCTTGGATTAGAAGTTGAAACTGAAGGACCTGGTCAAACAGGTAGATCTGGATTTTTAACTCCGCAAGAAGAAGAGTCGATTCAGCAATTTTGCTCCATGCCTGGGGCGTATGAAACAATAGCTAAAAGTATTGCACCATCAATATTCGGAAGCACCGATATTAAGAAAGCTATTGCATGCCTGTTGTTTGGAGGATCACGTAAAAGGTACTTTTATTATTATGTAATATAGCTTTAAATATTGGCCATTTAGAAGTTAAGAACTCACCTTTGATACTATTTTCTCCATTTAAGAAGCCTGGAAAGAGTGTGAAACGGTCAGCTTCATGACCATATTTATTTCTAGTTCGACGAAAATATATCACAATTAGAACCTGTGAGCTAATGGACAGTAGTTTATTCATGCATTTAGTTCCTGGTAGTTATTCTTAAACCGCCAGGTTATTAGAGACATATTTTCTTTGGTTACAAGGCTTATAGAATATAGAATTTCAGGTGTATCAAATCGTTTTTTATAGGAATTTAACATTAAACATTGGAAGATAAAAGTTTGAAAAATGAAAACACCAGAAGTGTTTATTTTCTTTACCGCAGTAGAGTAGTTTTACTATGTTCACATAGTTAAATTAAAAGCATATATTAAGATTTTGATTATTCTTCCCTTGGATTATGTTGGAAGTGAGGTAATTTTAGGAGAGAAGAGATTATTGATAGGATTATTGGCCAACAAAATATTGGCAAATATATAGGCCAATATATCGTTATGTGGTGTTGAATAGTTCACCACACCCCGATTTTGTTTCAGACTAGGGCTTATCACCATTCGATTCTTGGGGAACCAGCATTGGAATTATTGTTATTGATCATTTGATCAGCACATTTTTAACCGATGGAAATTTCTTCTTAGGTAGGAATAAAGCTATTTAAAGAAGGACCTTTAGACCTTTTTGATTAATGCAATCAGGGTTTTTTTTGAAGTGTGAAGTTTTAACTGAGACTGATCTTTTTTACCCAACTGCATTAATCTTTAGGTTGCCAGATGGATTAACAAGAAGGGGAGATATCAATGTTTTGCTTCTTGGTGATCCTGGTACAGCCAAGAGTCAACTGCTTAAATTCGTGGAAAAAGTTGCCCCGATTGGTGTTTATACTTCGGGTAAAGGAAGCAGCGCAGCGGGGTTGACAGCATCTGTGATCAGGGATCCGGTTACTCGTAATTTCATAATGGAAGGGGGTGCAATGGTTTTAGCCGATGGTGGGGTTGTCTGCATTGATGAATTTGATAAGGCAAGTATGACCAACAAAAAGTTGTTCTTTTTTGCTACTGTTAGAGACAAAAAAGGAGCAATTCCTTAAACAAAAGAAAGAAAAAGACATCCGCTGAAAGCAAAATCCTTTTTATTTTAAGAGTTTCTACAAAACTATCATGAAATACAGTTTTTAACTATGCAAGTAGTAATAATATAAGCCTTCGAACTTTTCTTGTTTTTTGAGGGTACAAAAGAAATTTCATCTACATCACAAAGAATCTCCACCAAACAAAGTTTTAAGTGCATTGAGAAAGCTACGTTCATGGGTTCTTCGTCATAAATGTTAATTTACATAAATAAATAGATAATTTAATATATAAATATTATATATATATATATATATATATATATATATATATATATATTAAAGCAAGCTTACAGACCACTGCACTAGTGTGTGAAGACGGTGAAACTGTCCGATAAAAAGGGATTTCTTGAAAGCCTTTATTTTCTGACAAAGGTAATTTCGTATTAGTACCGCTTTATGAAGTCTTCCTCCGTTGACTTTTACATAAGGACTGATAGCAAGATGTCTACATTTTTACCAGGGCCGAATTAAAATAATTTTTTTTCATACTGTTGTTTCCTTGCCCTGCCGATAAACATGTGGCACAGCACCTTGCACTATACACAGTTTTAGACATTTGAGACTTTGTATAGTAGTGTTATTTAAAGACATTCGTTAGTGAATCTGCATGAAGATTAACAGTTGTGAATCCATTTAATATTTTCTTGAAAATAACTGACACGGAACTTTAGAAAGACAACAAAATGGTTTTTAAGAACTGTTAAATGTTTTGAAGAAAAACATGAAAGTGTGCTCACAGTTGATAATCTTAGACTATCTGATCTTAAACACTCGTGTATCTTACTTGGCAATTTTCTTAATTTTGGTAGACGAGGAAACGCAATTAGGGGATATATGATTTGATTAAATAATGGCATTTATATTTTATCTTCCACCTGCCTTTTAAGATGCGAGAAGATGACCGAGTCGCCATTCATGAAGCAATGGAACAACAGACAATATCTATTGCAAAGGTGAGAATTAGAAGTGTATGTCAACTTTTAAAACCTTGCTGGTTGCATTGGTCACAGTAGATTCGTATAATCTTATTAATTATATTTTGCGTTAATTTCACTTATGGTCATAACCAAAGCGATTTAAGTAATTTACAGATCATTCTGTTCTTTACTGATAAAATTCTGTCGATTATCTTCATTTAAACGAAATAAACCCTTAAATTCATTGTGTAGTTCATAAAAATATCTGACATAGGTTTAATAAGATCTGCCCATGTATGTAGTCATTATTTCCATTTCTAATGTTACGAACTGAAATTAGACAAACGTATAGCGCTTTTATTTACAGAAATTATATACAGAAAGTGCTCAGCAGAATAGCGAAGGGTGAAAATGAATGAAAACAACTGCTGCAACCGTTACAGCCACAAGAGTCAACATTTACCAATTCATGCTTCTGCATGGAAGGAAAGATGCCACCTAACCTCACAACGTCCGTGACTTAAAGAGCTCCTTACACTTTTATCACGCACAATTTGCAGGCATTATACGTTTTTTTAAACTGCCAGAATTTGTGGGTAATTGCTTCCAATGGGTCGTAAAGCCAATGTTAATCACACAAAAACTGAGCTTGACGTCTAGAAGAGACCCAACAGCACTCAACATTGATACCATTTCATGTCGGTATCTGTTTTAAGGTATTTCGTTTTGCGCTGAAAATGAAAGAGATAAGGTGTAGGGCAGACCCTTTTCCCCGGAGAGCAGAAAGAAGCACAAGAAAAAGGACCATATAGGTGTATACCCTCTTTTATTCTATGGCTTTACTATCATTCTTGAAATTTTATTATATCTGCTAAATTAAATTGTAATTCTTTTCATTTCTTATCATTAAAATATTTAATGAAATAAACTTAGATATAAATAGTCATTCCTGGTGGATGTCATTGTAACTTTATGCCCGTTGCCATTAGAGCTATAGTTGGATCTCAAATGTCAGTTCATACAGCGTAAGTAGTGGCAAGGATATATATTAGCTATAAGGTTGATTTGTTTGATTCTAGTTGATTTGATTTTGTTTGTTTGTTTCTGGAACTGTGACTGTTGTATAAAATAAGAGCACAACGAATTCTCAATAGAAAAATTAAAATTGGTACAGCTGGGGTTAGGTAAGATCTTTATTCACAGGAATACGGTAAGAATGTTCAGGAGGGCTATTAAGGGTAGCTGTGACATTAAGAAGGTTTAAAATTAATTGAAATGGTGTATCGGTTAGTTTAGCTTTTAGTAATTTTTGGTTTACATATTTTTGGCAGACAAAGCATTTGGAAATAGAGGGTTTAAAATACAATTTGATGGATTATTTGATGGATGAAATCTCTTTAGATACCTTGCTTTGACAAGAAATGTCTTTAAGTTGGCGGTTGGGTTTTATTTAATAGGGATTAGTTTAGGGCATTGGGGAAAGCGTCTTAAAGCTAGGGTTAATGTAATAAAACGGGAGAAATTATAATTCTAGATGTGTTTTTTGTTTTCTGAATAAGTATTAGGTACACGAATTTCAATCAGATTTTCTGACTCATTTCAAGAATAAGGAAAACATACCTGTTAACTGGCACAGTTTGGCAGTAGAGTATTTGGCAGTATAATACACAGTGAATTTGAAGTTTGGCTGCGACGACAGTTGCTTTGACACAGACACGAAGACAAACACAGGCTCCCATTTTTTTTTGTGGCATTCATACACAGTATTTCTTCAAATCAAACTTATGTTACCTTAGAATCCTCAGTATTGTGGTTACAGTCTTAAACATCAGTTTGGTTTCAGATGGTTCTGACAAAAGGAAAGGCGAAAAGGGGCTAACAGATATAAAATGTGCTCTGGGAAACTACAGAGCTTTCCGATAATGAAACACGTACAACAGCAAATTATTAAGTCGTGGCATTGCAGTCAGTGATGGCATTGATGGTTTGTTAACAATGAAATGAATTGAGATCTGCAAGTAACTTGATAATTAAAATATAGTTTCATGGATTGTTGTGATCTGGGGTGCATTGGCTAATGTAGCACCATAATTCTTGTTAATGGGGAAAATGACATAGTCATCGAATGATGTAAGACATTTTTCTATTTGTTTTTATACCTCTATTTATAGGCTGGTATTACAACAACATTAAACTCACGTTGCTCAGTACTTGCTGCAGCAAATTCGGTTTTTGGTCGGTGGGATGAAACTAAAGGAGAAGAGGTAGGATTATTGATACCTTAGTTAAAAAGAAATAGTTTTTTGATTTTTATTTCCTGTGAAAGCAATTAAATTAGCTGGTATGCCCATAATTAACTGGTTTCCATTGGTTTATTTGAGAGATTTGGTATTTATGGATTGGTTTGTTGGAATTAATGTATATAGCTATACTACAGAACATGTTAACTTTAATGAAGTGGCCATTCTTGTTTACATTCTAGTTGTGGGACGTACCAGCTTCACGTGTACGTTTCTTGATGAAGAACATAAGTGTTAAAAACTGACTTACATTATCTTTGTATGGTTAGTCAACTAGGTAACCATTCTGGAGGTACCCAATAAGTGAATAATGTTGGTGGTGGATTTCCCTATGGTTTAATGAAATTCAAGTTCTTTTGTAGAAGCTCATGCAGTCATTCGAAATCCCCAACCCCAGGAGCTGGGGGCTTGGCAAAAGGTTACCTGTTTTTTTTACAGAATAGGGAACCGCCGGGGTATCTTGCTATAGTAAACAGAAAGCACTTTATTTTCTTTACAGTTTAGCTCATATTCTTGAGCACCCCAAAGTAGCGTTTCTAATGAGAAAGCCTTTGATCTTATTGTGGGTTCTTTTTACTTTGTTTTAGAATATCGACTTTTTACCTACTATCTTATCAAGATTCGATACCATATTTATTGTCAAAGACGAGCATAATCAGTCCAAGGACATAGTAAGTTACAGTAAATTAATTTTTTGCCTTGCATTAGGAGGTGGTGGTGCCTCTTTCCGCAGTAATCGTCAATAGAAAAGCCTTAAAAAGCGAAAACGCCAGGCCGTAACGTCGCCACTCTGTTTGATTCTTACGCAACTTAAGAACATGGTTTGTTACTGCTCTTATTGAAATAGTGGTTATACAGAGGAGAACTTAAACGGATATTGCTTACGACAGTGGGAGACAGGGCAGAGGTGCTGGACATACACGATATTTTAAGGTTTACCTGATGAAGTTAGGGCTTAAAAGCAGTAATTTAAAATTTAGTTTCGTCGGGTTATGTGAATGTTTGCTAGTATGTCTGGGCAAGAAGCGGAGGTATTAAGTAAAACAAAGTATACTTTATTACTCTAGTCTAAATACTTGGGTGCCAGTTCAATTTCTTTTATTGATTATCAATAAGAAAAAATAATTTTTCTTGAAATTTCAGGCTGCAAACAATTATTTCAAGATAAAAACTTGACTTAGCCAGAGCCATAAATAAGATTAAGATATTAAGGTCCGTTTGTTTTGGGCCATGTTTGTTTAGATGGTGGTGATTTTGAAAAACAAAGTATAAGGTTTATTTTTGAAGAGGGGCTCTCCAGAGGAACAAGTGTTACAGAAAATAAATAGGGCTAAAATAGTTCGCAGGGTAGAATAACTTAATAATCCATAGGACTTAGAATATTGAATATTAATCGAGTGTACTGGTTGCATTAGTATTAGCTTTTTCAGGATGTTTGAAACATTTTGAGAAGCCTTTGTAAGGTTAAAACCTTTCTTGGAAAGTTTGCACGATCCCAACAAGATTTTAGCTACTAGAGCGTCGCGGCCTTTTAGACGTACCAGGAAGCTAAGCCTTTGTTTGGTTAGGACTAAGTTTTCTGGAATAATAAAGAACTGGGAAGTTGGTAGTCTTAGATATCTGAAGCTTTAAGAATTTGTGTTAGAGGGGGAAATGTTAACGCCAGGAATTCAGGTTGACAATACAAGCACAATCAGAGACTCTTTAATATAGAATTTAACTATATTTAAAGAAATTTAATCACTGTGTCGTTTAGCAGAGCTTTCGTAGAGGAGTACCTGAATAAAAGGTTTTAGTTTAAGAATCACCCGTTTGGCCGTGGCAAATTTTGTAGGACAAACACATTGTAATCATGGACCAGTTGCCTACTGGTTGGAGACGTAGTGGGCTGGATTTCTTTCGGACGAGGATTATTGATCTTATAGGTTTATATATGGTTACTATTTAGTAAGTGAATATTTGTGGGTTATCTATGTATAGTATGCTACTAAAATGATGAAAACCGATGAAATTGAATTGAAACGAATTTTGGCCTTTGACAACAACTTGGTTAGCATGAGTTAAAAACTTATGCTAAACAAAAATCTACTAGAAGAAGATTTGTTTAGAACATTTAACCGATTTTGCACCTTGTGTTAATCTGAGGAGACCAGCTGACTGAGTCAGGTCTTTCCCTGTATTCAAGGTCTTTTTGCTCGCAAGAGACTACACTACCTGAATACAGTACTGTGTTTACATAAAATAGTGAAGAAGTGGACATTCTTTACGAGAATTACAACTGAAGCCGCAAAGAACTTAATATGGTTTACTTTTCATTTTTTTTGTTACGAACTGAAGATTGTAGTGTAACAATGTAATTAAGTCAGTAAGTAAATAAATACCAATATATGGCAACATAGCTTTTTTTTTCTCGTGACACCTTCATTTTAACACAACCAGAACTGTAATTCATGTAGGAGATATCCTTCCTTTCATTTAAACATTTTGAATAGTGTGCTTACTTATATAATGTTCGTCTTCCCATTTGTCAAGACTTTAGCCAAACATGTCATGCAAGTTCACCTGAATGCAGCCCAAGCTCAAAAGAACCAAGAAGGCGAACTCGAGTTGGAATTTTTGCGAAAAATTATAGCATATTGCAGAAGGTCAGTTGTTACCGTTCGTTACCTTATACGTCTGGGGACAAACATGCGTTTGCCATTTTGTTTATACCTTTCATATTTTGTGTCAATAGTGCTTGCTTGATATTGTTGTGACCCCATTTAGTGTGCAGATCACTCTCTTAACATGGAATACCTTGGGTTATTTGTATTTCATGCACGCCCCCTATATTTAATGTTATCAGGTAAAATGACAACCCCATAAACACTTTTGGGATGTATGGTATAGAAAGCTGGGTCCTTGAGCCCCGTCAATATTCATTATTTTACTATAGGTACTTTCATGGGAAGTGCTTTGATGAGCTTTCTTCACTGGTACCAGCTCAGTTTGTTGCACCCCCTAAAAATCTTAATCTGAATGTAGTTTTCTTCCCTTCGGACGGCTAGATTGTGAAACTCTTTGGCTTTTGACTGCTTTCCCCATTGAGCTAGATATCTCAAAGTCTACAGTCAACTCTTAGACCAACCTTTTTTCTATCTTTAATTCACAGTTCCGTACTCTTACTGGCATTTATGGCTTTTAACAAAAAAAAGTAACATATTTTTAGATTACCTCCTTCTTGTNGGGTCCTTGAGCCCCGTCAATATTCATAGACAATTATTCTCTTAAAGAGTGCTCATCAATAAAGCTGCTTTGTTTGCAAGGAGTACTGTTGTTAAATCTGAACCGACTCTCCCTTATCTCATCTTGATATTGTTGATCAAATTCAGAGATGTGTTGGTAACTTGATAGACCCAGGTCTTGCACTTATTCTTCACCCTTGCCTCATTATTTTACTATAGGTACTTTCATGGGAAGTGCTTTGATGAGCTTTCTTCACTGGTACCAGCTCAGCTTGTTGCATCCCCTAAAAATCTTAATCTGAATGTAGTTTTCTTCCCTTCGGACGGCTAGATTGTGAAACTCTTTGGCTTTTGACTGCTTTCCCCATTGAGCTAGATATCTCAAAGTCTACAGTCAACTCTTAGACCAACCTTTTTTCTATCTTTAATTCACAGTTCCGTACTCTTACTGGCATTTATGGCTTTTAACAAAAAAAAGTAACATATTTTTAGATTACCTCCTTCTTGTTTCATTGCCGTAGCATTGTAGTGGCTTCGCCAATGACCGGTATTTTGCAAGTATTCTCATCTCTATAAAAGAACGTCGAATTGGACAATTTTGATGTTAACAGGTTATGGTTAACAATATAGGTTTTTTGTTTTCACAAAAAAGTCGTAAATCAAAGGGCATCCTGGGTGGTATGGCGTATCAACCGTTTTGGGTTTTTTGGTTTTGTTTTAAATGAAAATTATTCGCTCATTCCGGAGCAACAATTACTATTTTTGTAAAGTAATTAATATTAGTTTCAGAAAGGAAACCAGGGTTTACATTTCTGGATGTGGAAGAGCTAACCAATTTTATCTATTGATTCTGTTAATATAAAGCATATGTAAGCTAAGAGAATTTTTCTTCGTCATTTATCCCTATTACCATTTAGGAAATGCGGACCCCGGCTTTCCGAGGCTGCTTCAGTTCGGCTGCAGAATAGCTATATACAGATGAGAAATGGAACTCGAGAACATGGTGTCAAGAAAAATAGTATTCCAATTACAGTCAGGTACGAACAATATATGTGAAATATCACATTCAATGGCTCTGCTACTGGTGTAGGATTACTGATAAATATTTGTTACGTTTGTTTATTGACACTGCCATACTTATGTTAATTGCTATATTTTTCATTCTACTTTTGGGATCACGGTGTCTATGCAACACAATGTTTGGAAAACCGTAGTAATCTGGCTTGTTTAGGCTGGTGACTGCAATAAGCTGAGGTGTTTTTGTCAACCTGCTAACATAAGGATTGGGTTCTTAAGCAACAATTTATTTATTTAGTTTGTAGTTTTTTGTTCATGAATGTGCTGCCTGCCTCTCGAGGGTATAATTACACAATAGTAGATGTGATAGTACTGACTTTGACTTTCCAGAGCTTTTTCCCGAACACCAAATACCACTTGATATACCACTAACCTCTCACTATGTCAGTATTCAAGAGTGTTGAAAAACCATAGGTGAACAATCAGCAATTATGTTGATTTTTGTTTTGAAATCTTGTGTTTTATACATTATTTTTCTATTTCCCACCAATTTATTTCTGTACTTCACTTTTCTTTTCTTTATTTCTATACTTCACTTTTCATTATCGTTATATCTGTCTCTGCGTAACTTCGGTGGTTAGTTAACAAGATAAAGACATTGCAGAACGAAAGTCTTGTCTTGCATACTCAGGTGATCTAATTTTTATTACAGTTTTTACTAGTAGTTTACCTTTTATATGCTTAATATGTAGTGTGGGACCCATGATGAATTAGATACAAACAGAAAACTAAAACCTGTTCTTATGGTACTGTAATTTTGAAGTGAAAGGTAATAATGGATTTGTATATAAGCCATTTTGATTGAGGTGAGTATTATTTATTGCATTCGGCCTTTTTATGTTTAGACAACTGGAAGCTATAGTAAGGATATCAGAAGCATTAGCAAAGATGCAACTTCAGGCATTTGTCACTGTATCCAACGTGGAGGAAGCTCTTCGCCTATTTCAGGTATCAACATTAGATGCTTCAATGTCAGGAACCCTATCAGGTGTCGAGGGTTTAACACCAGAGAGTGAAATTGAAGAAATGAGAAAAGTAGAACAGCAAATAAAGAAAAGGTTTGCCATTGGGTCACAAGTAAGTTGGATTATGATATTAAATATGCTGTTACTAACGTCTAGATGTACAGTAAGAATGGGGATATTTTTATGCACTGATAATGACTTATTCTTTGTATTTTTTTATCTTTGGGAGTTTCCGTAGATTTGGTTTCTGTTTATGCGTAACTTTTTTTTAACACTTCCCATATTTTCTTTACATTGGAAAGTATACCTGGGAACCAGGAAATCCTGAAAAATTCTATTTAATTTGGATTTAAATGCGGATCGCGAGTAAGAAAGCGTAATACCTTGGGATAACTTAAAAGATACGCACTGATGTGTGGGTTTGATTTCTAATGTCGATATCACTTTGCCAGAAAGGCAGAAGTTGTAGATAGTAAGGAGAAAGTAACTGAATCTAGGCCGGCTTGGCTGCCATACCCTCTAAATAGGAAGAGGCAATGCTATAAGAAGGGTCTTGGATATGATGATGGATGTTAGCAGACGTCGTGGTATGCCTAGGAAGAAATGAAATGACTAAGTAAAACCAGACTTCGAATAACGTTTTGACGGTGAGACCACAGGCTTCCTTCTGCATAGCACAATAAGAAGATAAGTAGCAAGAAGACAAGTAGCAAGAAGACAAGTAGCACGGTGCTACTTGTCAGGTAGTGGTATCCTTGATATTTGTAAGGAGAAGCGGTTAAAACCTCCAAGCTGAGGTGGCTGCGAATTGTTACTGGGAATTGCCCAGGTCGCATTGAAATCGGTTGTTCGGATAAGAGTTGTTGGGGGTACGGGTGACTGAAATAGAAGTTGTTGGAGAAGGAATATGACGTAACAGAGAAATAAGTTACTACAAGATTCGGTGAGGTGAAACAGGTTGCTAAAGAAGTAACATNCTCTATAAAAGAACGTCGAATTGGACAATTTTGATGTTAACAGGTTATGGTTAACAATATAGGTTTTTTGTTTTCACAAAAAAGTCGTAAATCAAAGGGCATCCTGGGTGGTATGGCGTATCAACCGTTTTGGGTTTTTTGGTTTTGTTTTAAATGAAAATTATTCGCTCATTCCGGAGCAACAATTACTATTTTTGTAAAGTAATTAATATTAGTTTCAGAAAGGAAACCAGGGTTTACATTTCTGGATGTGGAAGAGCTAACCAATTTTATCTATTGATTCTGTTAATATAAAGCATATGTAAGCTAAGAGAATTTTTCTTCGTCATTTATCCCTATTACCATTTAGGAAATGCGGACCCCGGCTTTCCGAGGCTGCTTCAGTTCGGCTGCAGAATAGCTATATACAGATGAGAAATGGAACTCGAGAACATGGTGTCAAGAAAAATAGTATTCCAATTACAGTCAGGTACGAACAATATATGTGAAATATCACATTCAATGGCTCTGCTACTGGTGTAGGATTACTGATAAATATTTGTTACGTTTGTTTATTGACACTGCCATACTTATGTTAATTGCTATATTTTTCATTCTACTTTTGGGATCACGGTGTCTATGCAACACAATGTTTGGAAAACCGTAGTAATCTGGCTTGTTTAGGCTGGTGACTGCAATAAGCTGAGGTGTTTTTGTCAACCTGCTAACATAAGGATTGGGTTCTTAAGCAACAATTTATTTATTTAGTTTGTAGTTTTTTGTTCATGAATGTGCTGCCTGCCTCTCGAGGGTATAATTACACAATAGTAGATGTGATAGTACTGACTTTGACTTTCCAGAGCTTTTTCCCGAACACCAAATACCACTTGATATACCACTAACCTCTCACTATGTCAGTATTCAAGAGTGTTGAAAAACCATAGGTGAACAATCAGCAATTATGTTGATTTTTGTTTTGAAATCTTGTGTTTTATACATTATTTTTCTATTTCCCACCAATTTATTTCTGTACTTCACTTTTCTTTTCTTTATTTCTATACTTCACTTTTCATTATCGTTATATCTGTCTCTGCGTAACTTCGGTGGTTAGTTAACAAGATAAAGACATTGCAGAACGAAAGTCTTGTCTTGCATACTCAGGTGATCTAATTTTTATTACAGTTTTTACTAGTAGTTTACCTTTTATATGCTTAATATGTAGTGTGGGACCCATGATGAATTAGATACAAACAGAAAACTAAAACCTGTTCTTATGGTACTGTAATTTTGAAGTGAAAGGTAATAATGGATTTGTATATAAGCCATTTTGATTGAGGTGAGTATTATTTATTGCATTCGGCCTTTTTATGTTTAGACAACTGGAAGCTATAGTAAGGATATCAGAAGCATTAGCAAAGATGCAACTTCAGGCATTTGTCACTGTATCCAACGTGGAGGAAGCTCTTCGCCTATTTCAGGTATCAACATTAGATGCTTCAATGTCAGGAACCCTATCAGGTGTCGAGGGTTTAACACCAGAGAGTGAAATTGAAGAAATGAGAAAAGTAGAACAGCAAATAAAGAAAAGGTTTGCCATTGGGTCACAAGTAAGTTGGATTATGATATTAAATATGCTGTTACTAACGTCTAGATGTACAGTAAGAATGGGGATATTTTTATGCACTGATAATGACTTATTCTTTGTATTTTTTTATCTTTGGGAGTTTCCGTAGATTTGGTTTCTGTTTATGCGTAACTTTTTTTTAACACTTCCCATATTTTCTTTACATTGGAAAGTATACCTGGGAACCAGGAAATCCTGAAAAATTCTATTTAATTTGGATTTAAATGCGGATCGCGAGTAAGAAAGCGTAATACCTTGGGATAACTTAAAAGATACGCACTGATGTGTGGGTTTGATTTCTAATGTCGATATCACTTTGCCAGAAAGGCAGAAGTTGTAGATAGTAAGGAGAAAGTAACTGAATCTAGGCCGGCTTGGCTGCCATACCCTCTAAATAGGAAGAGGCAATGCTATAAGAAGGGTCTTGGATATGATGATGGATGTTAGCAGACGTCGTGGTATGCCTAGGAAGAAATGAAATGACTAAGTAAAACCAGACTTCGAATAACGTTTTGACGGTGAGACCACAGGCTTCCTTCTGCATAGCACAATAAGAAGATAAGTAGCAAGAAGACAAGTAGCAAGAAGACAAGTAGCACGGTGCTACTTGTCAGGTAGTGGTATCCTTGATATTTGTAAGGAGAAGCGGTTAAAACCTCCAAGCTGAGGTGGCTGCGAATTGTTACTGGGAATTGCCCAGGTCGCATTGAAATCGGTTGTTCGGATAAGAGTTGTTGGGGGTACGGGTGACTGAAATAGAAGTTGTTGGAGAAGGAATATGACGTAACAGAGAAATAAGTTACTACAAGATTCGGTGAGGTGAAACAGATTGCTAAAGAAGTAACATTCCATAAATAGCATAAAGTTTTAATTATTATGTATTTGGGATTATTTACAAACCGTGTACAGGAATAAAAGGTAATTTGTAAAAAGGATTAGAATGGGCAAACTGAAGTTTTTAAGGAATAGTAAGAGGAAAACCTTATGCTTGGAATACCATTGAATTTCGTATATTGAACAACGGCGTAAAAGGTGGAGTCAAAATGCGTGTTCGTGCCCGTGTAAACCTTGGATTGAATTCGAATAGATCTGAATAGTGATGCGTTGTAAATAATAACATACTGATTCTTGGTTTTATTTAGGAATATTTTAGCTTCCAAGAATAAAAAGTGACAGTTACAAGAGTAAATGGATATAAATATATTAGTATTTAGTAGACGATAATTAACATTGTTAAACATAAACTCGTTAGAACGTCCTATCGGCAAAATACATACCAAAAGATCACAACATTTCACTCGCCTACCTTGGCTTTTGCATAGGTTTTACCGACTTCTATGCTAATGTTGACGCAAAAAAAAATACAAGTAAGCCATGGTGGTGGAAAAAGTCGGAAACATCGCTGGGGCAGTAAGGTTAAATTGCTACTAAAATAAATACTTAAATAGTATAAACCCAGGAAACATAATTAATCTTCTCCTTACTATCACCGTTGACATCGAGAACTGAATGCAGCTTGTAGTACTTGTTTGATTTGAATTATTTTGGTTATAGTTTTTCTTAAGAAAAAGTGGTCTCCACTGCCACTTCAGTCTTTTTCCCCATTATTTCTCTATTATAAAAGTGAAAGGGTCATGTAAAACGTAAATATTAACAATTGATTACTCTGTACGGAAAAATTATACATGATCATTATCCACACTCGTTCTTTTCTTTCAATTTTAATAAAATGATCAACTTTAATGCGACAGTTTTTTAGCTCGTATAGATGGAGAGGTAATAGACAGATGACTAACTATATGCAGCATATTAGATAAAGCAAAGGAAAAGTTCCGTGTTACAACAGAAAGAAGAAGAAAATAAGTAAAGTTGAGAAACTGGTTAGAATACCCTATTGTTAAAAGTATCTGGAAGCTAAAATGCAAATGTAGGTGTTCTGGTCACGAGGCGACTATTCTAATCGACAGAGGGCTCTTTTGAAAAATCAGGCGGAAAAGACGAGGAAAATACTGTTTTGATACATCAATTTGTATTTTCTTTTTATTTACTTTTACTAAAATGCTATTTAGATTGAACTGACTGTTTAGTATTTTAATGGTTTACTTTATTGTTTTTTGAAGTTAAATTTATGGTGGTCAATAAAACAAGATTTTCCCTGTATTCCTTTCCTTTGCGCATTTCACATAATTAAATGTAAACTTTATCAATACATAATAAATACCCTTGACTTCTTAATTTCTGTGGTGAAAAACATTCGGGAGTCTGAAAAATAAGGAAATAGTTAGGGTAAATGTCGTGAAAAGAGGATTAAAACCATAAAATGTTAATTTGAAGAATGACTACTCTAGATTTTTAGATGTTGGAAGGGAATACTTAAGCGGAAGTGTCACTAGAAGTCGTAGGTATGACGAAGATAAGAAACTTGCTGGGTCACCTTTTTACTTATCTACTTCTTTTTGATAATTATCTTTTAACGGCTTTTACAGAATATTATTTGGGAAATATGTTCTAAGCCCAATTGGTTTAGAAGACACAGCAATAATATACTTTGAGATAGACTAACCGCTTACTTTTGTTTGGAGGATTAGTTAGTAATATAGAGTAGAACAATTCATACCTTTTGCTTTCTAATATTTTATACATGAAAATATGTTTCTATTATTTCCAGGTTTCAGAACACCGAGTGATCCAGGATTTTGTGCGCCAGGTAATGGAATAAAAGTCTACGTTTTTTATAGTCGAGTGGTTTGTTGTTACTTTGATTGTCACTTCTGTTTGAATAAAGGAATAAACGATTAGTGGTACAAAACTTAAGTAAAATCACATTCATTTTGGTTGAAAGCTTTTTCGCTGCCCACTCGACTTGACCAATACGGCAGGATACGAAAATCAGAGTCCAATTTTTTGTTTTTTTTCAAAACTGAAAAACAAAGAGAGGGTCGAGAAAGTCTGCCACTTCCGGTGCTTTTCTGAAAGAAAGCCAAAAGGGGCAGTTTTCGAATGCTATCGTGCCACTGCACCCAATGCAATTTTCACTTAACGGAAAATACTTCCCACATTTACAACAAAGATCTTGCCTGCCACAAATTTAGATTTGGTTGTTTATGAGTTTGAGTGGCGCTGTGATGCCTTGTACGTGGGCTGTATGTCCTTAAAATTAATCGATAGAATAAAGCAATACGTACCCAGTTTTATAGAGAAAAGCCTTGTGTCAATCTTGTTCAGCCAAAAGGACAATATAAGAGTATACGCAAAATTATTATTGTGATTCAGCCATAGGATAGCGTCTACTGCTACACCGTGAATGCAGTGAAATTTCAAATTTAAACAGGTCAGAGTACTTGGGCTAGGTCTGCCTTCCCTCCAGAAGCATTAGAGGCAATTCACATTCACCTTTCACCCCCTACTTTTTGTAGACAAAAAAATTTATGTATAAATATTTAGACGCTGGCTCCTTGGTCCACTCAAATACCAGGAAAATAGCTATGGACCAAAATAAATATTATTTTAATTCTGGCATTCACGTTTTGTGCACAGATGTGGTGTGGTGCTAATTTAGGAGTCAGAAGAGTGATTACTATGCGTGATTAACACGTGCAAATAGTATAGACGACCATGGCGCACCAAACATGTCTGCCATACACTACCCCAAAGACAAGGGTTTGTTACACTAGCTTTTTATATCGACAGTAATTTGGTTTTGGGTAGGTCTACCCTTTCTCCCTATTTAAAAGATCAATCTTAGTGAGATTTTCACCCTTACTCCTCCGATGTTCCGTGTTTTGGCGGTCATTTCTCTCTTCCTTTGTTTGTCTTTAGCCTTCTCGTTACAGCAAGGTCATGCCAGGTCTAAAACATATCTTACATTCGTAGTATAATCAGCCCTACCTTTTTCTAACATTCTGTTCAGAAGCCATCCCTCTGCACTCTGCAGGCGTGCCGCAGTTTCCGGACAAATTAACGAAGCAATGCACCCGCTCATAGTCCTGGTCTTTAACTTGCATTTACGTTTAGGTTGTACTTTTTTACTGCAAGTTTACTTCAGTTGCCGTATCAACTCTACTGGTGTACAGTGGAATGGAGTATTGGTCGATCTTTTTTTTTTTAGTGTTGCCAGATGTCATTCATTTAGCTACGAAATTCGCTTACTTTCTAGATGTACCCAAAAAAGGAATCAAAGAGGAACTAACCCTGCTTCTTCATAACACCTTGTAAACGATTTTATTTGCAGCTTTTAGAATAGATTTTATTGATAGATAAGCTTTATAATTTCATTTTT
>RDPX01000135.1:1097747-1119193 GCA_003991215.1 Morbakka virulenta | reverse complement strand
TGTCTGTGGGTACTTGCCGGCTTGCCTCTTAGAGACTAAGTACAACTCTTTTAATGTTTCCCTGACCTACCGCTTCTTCCGCTTGTCTAGCTAGATCCTCAACATAGTCTCGCTTATCCTTTAAGCTTCTCTTCACCTCCTTGTTTGTGTCTGTGTATTCCTCCTGTGCTTTTGCCTTTGTTGCTCTGGTTCGACTTATATTCGCTGTAGCCTTTTTTTCTTTCCTCACTTCTAGTTTTTGGATTGTTTCTGCGGAGATCCACTCTTTGTGCTCTGTTTTCTTCTTTCCGAGAACCGCTTCACATGTATCTATCCATAGTTTCTTACTGTACTCCCATTGTGACTATGCTTGTATATTTGCCTTCTATCAGATCTTGTAATGCCTGAAACCTGTTGGTTAGGCTGACTTTGAAGGCTTCTCGAGTGTCCTGACTTCTGAGCAATCCCACATATTTTATTCGTGTGTTACTTTTCATTTTGTGTTTCTTCAGACATAGTCTCAATGTTGTAACCAAGAGATGATGGTCTGAGGACACGTCGGCGCCTCTCAACACCCGTATATCTTGCATTGTTCTTCTAAATTTCTGGCTTATGCTGATATGGTCTATCTGATTTTCAGTCTCATGATCCAGTGAGACCCAAGTGGCTTTGTGGATGTGTTTGTGTGGAAATATACTTCCTCCTATTACCAGCTGATTCAAAGCACAGTGGTCTGCAAATCTCTCTCCATTTTCATTCATTTGTCCTAATCCCTGTGCCCCCATAGCGCTCGCATATCCGGTGTTGTCAGATCCTATCTCGGCATTGAGATCCCCCATCAGGACTGTTATGTCCTTGCCTCTTTTCTTGTCTATCACTGCCTGTAACTGATGGTAAAACTCATCTTTCTTCTCCTCTTCCGCATCATTTGTTGGAGCATAAAATTGTATTATGTTCAGTCTGATATTTTTTTTGGTGGTAAACTGGGCTGTAATGATACGGGAGTTTATAGGTTCTCATCCGATGATAGCACGCTGTGGCTCCTGTGCCAGGATCAGGACCACACCAACAGTGTCTGGGGCTCCTTTCACTGTGTTCCCCGAGTACAGTATCTGCTCTCCAGATATAAGTCTCAGCTGTCCTGCCTGTAGCCACCTTGTTTCACTCAAACCCATTACTCCTATGTTATACTTTTTCATTTCTCTTGCTACCTGAAAAGATCTTCCTGTTTCGTACATAGCCCTGATGTTCCAAGTTGCTATTCTAACTTTTGCCTTTGGTGTTAGAACGGGAATCGGCCTCGCAGCTTCCTTTTGGCTTTCACTGCGATGCGTCATGTGTCTCTGAGATTAAGTCCCTTCTTCCCTTTGGCGAATGTGTTGGTTTGTTTTCGCCGATGCTTCTGTAGCTTTGGTGATTTTTACGGGATGGAGGTGCTGACCCCACGCCCAACCTTCCTCCTTTATCCGGGCTTAGGACCGGCTGTGTTATCCGAAAATATCACAGGCGGAGTTGCACAATCATTGAAGGAACTGTTTATTAGACTTTAGTGCTATTTTGTTTGAAAAATTTCTTTAAGATAAGGGTTGGTGTGCACATTTTGAAGGGAAAATATAAAGATTTGTCATTTCTTTGCTTATGCCATTACGTGATGCATGTAACGTTCTGCACTGACTGTGATTGCAAGCCCATCTCCCCCATATCCCACCCAGCCAGCAATGTCATGGCACCCTTTGTGTAACCTAAAAACTAATCCGCCTAAGTTTGCAAATGAATTTGTCGTGTAAGTAGCGAACGTTTAGACCATATATCGTGACAAACACGACGTTTACGACTGCGATAATCATGACAATGGCAACGATGCTTTTGAAATTATAAGAGAAACACACGGAGAAGATATTCTACCGTCTTGCTGATGTCAGGAAAGAACCTTGATCAAGACTACTAAATTTACCAATCATTTAATATCCTCCTTAAGATAGATACATATCCAGGTGATTCCAAACGATTTGAGTCTTCATTGACCACTTACTACAAGCAGTTCAAGGTGTTTACGTAAACGGAGAAGTAGCCATCTACTTCAAGAAATAATTTTGTTGAATCACAAGAAACGACTGCGACTTGCTGCGGATATTTAAGAAGCTAAATGTTTACTGTCGAACCGGGTAAGCACCAAACACTACCAAGCATTAACCTGACTCGTGGATGATACTCAGAAAAAGATTACACTCCAGCAGTGAATACGTTTACGAGCCTAAGCCGAAAGTCATCATCAGCGTCAAACGCACCAAGCAAGTCTTATTATATTATCAAGATATCTAGTCGGACACTTTCATCAGCAGAGGAATCCCTTCTTGTGAAATGTTTGAATTTCTCTGTGACTTCCGAGACCATCGCTACAAAGGAAATTGCCTCAATAGTTAAACCGGCAGTAAAAGGAAAAGAGGTAGACACAATTCGAGCAAAAACAAGTTGTAACCTTCAATCCTTCAAAGTACCAATTTTCAACCTCAAGAGAAAGAAAGGACGTGTCATCAAGATGCTAAAGAAGGTTGGTTCGATCTTTCTCCTGCTAGCTGACAAAGGGCATGCGACTGTCATCCGTAACAAGTTGACTACCGCCATACGTGCCTTAAGGACCTTAACAATGAACCATATATCATAGTTTAGGGGAACCCAATGAACTCAGTCAAAACCAAATTAAGGAAAATACTAATTGCATTACAGAAAAATCCTCTCCTCGATAATTTTATCCACCTCGAATTAAAACCAAGAAACTCACCTTTAAACAGTTCTGTGGAATATTAAAAGTACATTGGCCTAATGTGTTGTTGCATTCAATCGTAGCTTACTTCATTCGCCGCACAACATAAAGAAAAAGAAAAGAAATAATCCATAAACTACATAACAGCTATCACATCAACAGTATATGTCAAACTCTTCTAGAAATATCGCTTCTGAAACTAAAGAAGGAAACTCATAATTCAAGCTGTGTCACCACATACGCCTGAGCTGTTGAAGTAAAATATAAAAGCTGTACCTATTCGCTTTAATAGCCTGATGATGTGAGAAGTTTTCTCTAAAAATGAAGCTCAGAAAAAGGTTACGACTTATTTCATGGGCTTCTACATTTGATAATAACGATTCGTTGATATTGAGAACAGTTATTATGGTAATGATACTAATGCCATTGGCAGTAATTTTGTTTCCTCAATTCCAGTTTAAGCTATTGTGTGGAATCGATAAACAGTAAATGTTAAAAATTTGGCATGCTATTGATGTAGTTTTATCTAATTGCTCTAAATGGATTTCAACCAATTTTTCCAAATTTTGATGACATCAAACCTCCACATGAGTAACAGCTGTTATTTATTTTATTTGTTTCAGAAAGTTACAAATTCAACGCTTTTGTTTTAACTTCGGACGACTTGATTTTATTTGGCTTGACAGGGTTTTGAATAGTGTATGAAAATTGTTTGAAAAACACTAACATGAATCAGTTCTTTCTTGTATTTTTAATTTTTGAGTGTTATAAACACAATGTAGACCTCCAGATTTTATCCAGTTTCCAGAATTGGCTCCAAGCGATACTGCGTCTTTCTTTTAAGTCTATTTGTGAGGAGGCAATATTGGCTCCATGGTACTTTAATTTTTCCAGAGCCTTAAGATTTGCATAGTGTGAAGGATGAAGCAAGGTTACTTAGTTCATAGTTAACAACAAAGATCTTGGCTTTCTGTGAGTTGATGTTTAGGCCTACTTTTGGGCCAGCTTGTTCAAAATGTATAAAGTGGTCTTCAGCTGTTGTCTCATCTGAATCAAGTACAACAATATCGTCAGCAAAATCTAGATCAGGTAACATGGTATCTGGTTCTCTCTGACGTCCATGTGAAGGATTTGTCTGTCTTAAAACATGATCCAAGACAATTAAAATCAGTGACGGAGTTACCTTGGAGGACACCAGTGTTGACATAAAATGCTTCACTTAGCCTGTCACTAAGTCGAAGTCTGGTTTTAGTGTTTCTGTAGATTATAACTATGGAGTTCACAATTTTGGGGGGTATTCAATAGTTTCGCACCTCCATAGCCTTCTTTGAGTCAAATGAATGTGGCTATTACAGGAAGCTGCCTTTGGCGATATGCTTCAATAGGATGTTTTTAGGATGTGTTCAACACAACTTCTGGATTTTCTAAATCCTGCTTGAAATGGCCTTAGTACGTCATCGGTAGGATAATATTTTCGATTTAGTATCATTCTGTTCTAAGTCTACGTTTACTTAAAATTGACGTAAGAGAAATTCCTCTCAAGTCATTCATTCATGTGGACGGGGTTTTTTTCTAAATTGGCACTATGTTTTCCCTCCATTGGTGAGGGAGCTCTTGACCATTCGAAATGGAAGTACAAAACGACGAAAAAATAGAGAAAAAAAGACGAGTGTGGCTTCATCAGTTTTAATAGCTCATCCAACGTGAAGTCATCAGTTTGATTTTGAGACCGTAATCTGCTGAAGGAATTTTCATTGAAGATGTTCCATTGTTTGGTATGTTGCTATGAGTAGATCTTTGAAATATGATGCCCATTCAGAAAGCATCTCATTTTTGTCTCTTGGAGGCTTATTATTCCTTTTGTTAACCACGTTGACAGAGTTGGTGTTATGTTTTCCTAATATTTTCCTAACTTTTGAGCACACCTCACTCACACACCTCACTATTAAGCATAGCTACTACTTCTAGTTGCTTACACATTATTTAAGGTACATTTTTGGTCATTTTGGAAGGACTCTTCTGGCCCTGTTGGTGTATTTCACCATACAAGACGCTTCACCTCACTTCTCTCGTTTCTTTAGAAATCCCTTAATTTGCTTCTCTTGTTGCATAGAGCTTCACTTCCTTCCTTCACTTATCCATATATCTATTGATTTCGACTTTTTGAGAAGAATTTTCCTGTTGGTTTCATCCAGAATTTTAATGACAGTCTTATCTTACTTGTAATGGATCTTGATTGAAATTTTTAACGAGCAGACTGAATCGATATTTGATTTCAACATTGAATTGGTTTTGTAACTCAAAAGAATATGCTCAAGCTTGAATGTTCTTCGCAACATTTGTTTTTTGTGTATGTACTCTCGGGCTACTTTTTCAATGTGCAGTGCAGGCTCACCGCACAGCATGTTGAGACAAATTAGGACAAATTTGTTTACTGTGTACCGCCTCTAAGTAATATTGAAATGTAGTTGTTCCTTTACCGGCATTTGAAATCAGATCAAATGCTTGTAACATATAGAATATACTTTGGCACAAGTGGCCAGGTATATGTACATGTTCTTGTTGAAAAAATTGTTTAATGAGTAAATTGTTATCGTTTGTTAAAACACTGCTTCCTAGTCACAGTTCGTATACTTGGTTTCACTTTTTTTATATGGCAAGCGGTATTATTGGCGGTACAATTTCCTTTCATTGCGCAAAACTTCCTATAGTTCCATGGACTGCTACAGCAAGTAAAAATTTATCAGTGCATTATTTGGTAAAAGGTATTATTGGTGCACCAACATTTTTTTTCCAATTTTTATTGGGGAAGGAGAGGGGCCTACTGTCTTCAGGAAATTTATACTGTTAGTTATAGGGAAATTGAAATTTTATGATTAAAGTACTTTCAGCTGTTTAAATAAAATCATTGTAAAACATTGCATTTCAAGGTGGCTCCAAATGGCAACTGTGAGGCTAATAGAAAGTACAATTGTGTTATTTTTCGTTATACCTCTAGAAATACAAGGAACGATCCATCACTACTGTTATTCAAACTATGCTGAGAAGAGGTGAACTTGAACATCGTTTCCAGAGGAAAGTGCTTTACAGAGTTCGCTAGAATATGACATGATGTTATTAAGCGGCCGTTCATAAATTATTAAAATTGACCGTTTTCACATTCCAACTGCCTGTACATATCGGTGCGCAAAGCAGTATTGTCCTGCAAATGGAGAAGTCATCAAAGGGATTCAAGACCGCCTTGAGCAAATGTATTTCTCTATTTTATGTTTTGGTGAATTTGTTGAAGGCACGGGTTAAGTCTGTTATTATTTGTAAAGCAGCGTAGCTTTTTTTAGAGGTTGGCGATTTGAAGCTTGTAAACAAGGGTGCGTCTTCTCATCTCATCTCATCTCAAATTTGTTGTAATAGAGCTACCATTGTATCACCCTAACAATATTTTGTATATGATATGGTAGAAAAAAACCAAACAAAATCCAGAGTAATGCTATAAAAAGCTAAAACTTCTTTGTATTTTTTCATTTGCTTTGTTTTTGAGATAGTTGATTCCCAATTTATTGAGGAATTGTCATACAGTGTAATTTGAAAGTGACTTTTTTCGCAAGAACTCTAACCGCCATTTTTACAAAGGTTTCCGTTATTGGCTGTTCGATATTCCGTTAAACATGATTGAATGGAAGGCTAGTAGTAACAATTGGTTGGAAAACCAGCTACAATTAGCTCAAGTGGTTTATGAGAAAATTATAAGAGGAATATAGGCCCCAGTCCCTTGAAAACCAGATATCCTTCAAAGCATGTGGTGTCCTATGCTAGGTATGTCTGTTGGTTCTATGGTTATTGATGGATCGGCAACACTGGCGAGTAACAGCACAGTGGAGTCTGAATTAACTTGAAACCTAGTGTCGACTAGAAAGAGTAGATATGATGACGTGATTATTTTTTCCCAAAAATGTTGCGTCACAGGTTGGCTATCCTCTCTTAATTGTCAATAATGGAGATAAATATCCAAAAGAAGTGAGTTGTCCCGAAGTATTTTCGCCACACGTGCAATTTCCGGATTTAAATGTCTATAATTTTTTAAAAAAGCAGACACCCATATAGCAACTCTTCCTTCCCCCACAAATCGTCAGGAATCGAACAACGCAGTGGGACTCACTGAAACCAACCTGTTTCCTTTGTGGAGCACCGGCTTTACCCGAGGCCATGCATTTCCTGTTACTATTTGCAGCATGATATGAAGGCGGGAGTGGGGTAACGTCCAGATGTGACCATTCTAATCTTGGCTTGCCTAAAGCAAATGCGAAAGGAACCTAGATGAAGAAAGTCGGGAGAGAAAATAATCAAAGGCAACGCGGGATTATTTAATTTGACTTGAAAAAATAACAAACGCAGGTCCAATAAACGGTGATTATTAAAAAATAACCTTTTTAGTATCCTGAAGCATTGATTTGGTGCTTCCTTGCCATCCGAGGTAAGCAAAACATTGTTAAACTGAAAAGTGGGCGCAAGAGGTATAACGTTTTCCGTCTAAGGTGTAGCCTGAATGTATTAATAATCAAATGATTTCAATGGTAAATGCGAGTACCGGGCAAAAGATACTTACCAGACCAAAATACGAATTGTGTTTATCCATAATCCATTATTCGCTCTTATCGACTTGCCGTCCTAGCTGTAACGACCTTTTAGATTTGGCAGGTTTTCATGTTGTTAAGAACCGGCAAGAAACTACCTTGGTTACTATGTCAATTACTTTTACCCCACGTGGCATTGTTTCCAGCCTTGACGCAAGTCATACTCAGCAATTACGCCACCCCATCTCCGGTTTAGTCTATTCTTGTTATGTTAGTTTTGCGTTATGGCGCAAAGTTCAGTCAGTACAATCAATGTTATCCCAGTATAAATAATATTCGTGGGTACGTCAAGTTTTGGGTTTGAGACTTGAAAATACATTGATCAACTCATGGGTGGCAAAACCTTTTGTCCAACGGGCCAGAATGTGTTGGCTGGAATCCAGCCGGGCCGCACAGGCTCGACTTCAATCATTATAATATAAAAGCTCCACTTTTCAATATTTAATTTAAATGCTAATTATTCTCATTTACACCTAACATCTACGGATGATAGTTACATTCAGCCTGGCGAAAGTTTTTCTTGCGATGAAGAGCTCCACTTTATCAAGTAATTGCTTGTGCAGATCTTTTTTGTCACAAATGTACCACTGAATTGTCAAATTTTGCACCACAATGCGTTTGATAATGAGGACGAGTAATATATTTTTAGTACAAATAAGACGACATGCTGTTAATTGCAATTAAGGAACTACCTTGCCGTCCACAAGTCTAGGAATGATCTATTTTCGTAGTGCAAATTGTGTTTTGTTTTAAATGGCGTACTTCAAAGATAACGTATCATTTTAATTGTCTTCCAGAGCGAATTGTAATTCTCAACAACCAGCTTGAAAACAATACATATAGAAACAAGAGGGTACACTGAAAAGAACCGATCGGCTCACGCCAATAGCATAACCAAAGCTGCTACGTATACTAACAGCTGATGTGCAGGTGAAGCCTTCAACTAACAACGCGTCTTTCACAAAAACAAAAATATAAAAAAACTGCGTGACCTGTACCATCATGCAAGGATCATTTTTTTAAGCTAATTTTTATATGTCGACAAAAAAGACTGAATGAAAGGAAAATGTATTTTCTGGCAATTTCGTCCCTTTACGTGGTTTGTAAACTTTGCATGTGGGGCGTATGTATGTAAAGCAGGATGGTTAGTGACAGTTACGACACTCGACACAAATTCAAATTACATACTTGCCTACCAAAATACTTGGGGGGACTAATTGATTCCCTGTAGTCGCTACTGACATCCAATCCGGATTTGTTTGGTCTTACGTTCGCAGCACCAGAGGGCAGCTTTTTTATTCCGAAGACATCAGCGTCAACGTACAGCCCACAATGTTTCCTTGTGTACCCCAACTATATTCTTTAATAAACTTAGCAAAGTTCTCTTTCAGACTGATACATTAAAAGCTGCAACTATTTCTTTCCTCTATTCTAACCTTGTTATTTCGTGGACATATTAGTCATCATTTGCTATCTTTTACAAGATTCTTTATCTGAACCAGATACGAGTGATCATTGCCCTCCAATCATTCTTATCAGATATCCTCAAAAAGGTTATGCAGTCTTGACAGCTACTGGTTGCTCAAGAATCTAAGCCTAGACATGTTATTCGTCCTGTTCCATTCCTTTTGCCTTTATTTTTTTCTGTTAAAGATGAGTCTTCAAGATCTAAAAATTGCATGTATTTGTCTACCAACCTACCTACCTATCTACCGCAGTACCATGTCTAGGTTGATTTTGGTGACAACGTATTTCAACGCACTTCTTGTATTCTATGAATACCACCACTTCTATTTTTGCAATTCTTGTTACCTCCTTGATTCCACCCATGTACTTTGGTCTCTGTCCTCTCTGTTCTCTCTTTCCCTTGATCATTCTTAGGAGGCAGATACTCTCTAGGGCATTCCTTCTCAAGAAATGACCAAGAAACCCAAGCTATATTCTCTACACCAGTTATCAATTCTCTTGTCATACCAGCCATCTGTAACACCTCCTGGTTAGTTTATCTTGTCGTCCATAGAACCCTCCTCATTCTTTTAAAGAACTACATTTCTCTCGCTTCCAGCCTCTTCCTCATATCCCTGCTTGTGGCCCAACTTTCACATCCATACAGTATTCCCGACAATTTATTGCTCTTCAAGATTTTCAAACAGATCCTAAGCTCACGTTTGTCAGTATCCCTCTCATTTGTCTAAAGTCAGCTTTAACCACCAGGATTCTTAATCATATTTCATCATCACTTCTACCATCTTCATTCAACGGACGTCCCTGATATCTGAACGATCTAAACTGCTTCCCTCTCCAGCCTCCTTTATTCACATTCACTCTCAGTTGTTTTATTTATTCGTCTTCATTCATGAGCATCTTTCTAGGTTGGCTTCGTTCAGTTTACATTCATTTGATGCTCTTTCATTCTGTTCTACTCTTCGAATTCTTCTGATGAATCACATTTTTGCTGCTTCCAATTTTCATTTTAAATCCATAGTTATTCCCAATTGATCAGACATTTGTCTCCATTACCATAGTCTCCTTTGAGATTGTTATATTTCTGTTTTTCAAAATTGGGCTCGTCTTTTTCAAGGTATCAATCTTGTTAAAATCATATGACCTAAGCTTATCCAGCCTTCTAGTACACATTGAAAACAAATTTTAGAAACTAATACATTGTTTTATAAAAATTGTACTCAAAGGGTAGTTTTATGACAGTTTCACTTGATACATAAATGTTTCGGCATAACCACTCTTGTTCTTATCGTTCCAGTTGTGTCGCTGGCTCTTTTCCCATTTACTCGCTCGAATTATTTCGGGTATATCCTTAAAACACTCCTTGTTTGTCATGACACGGCAATTGCGTGCACGACGAATGAAGGGGCTTCCAATATATTGCTTGTATTCATTCCCCCGGGCACTCTTTCATACCAAATATGTCTTAAAACATCCTTCAGAATTTCTTGTCTTTCTTCTGAACATATTGGAATCCCTTTCAACATTAAAACACGTGGAAAATGTGTGATCGTGTTGTGCAGATCATAATTGTGCAGATAGTTTGCAATAATGCACGAATACTCGTATTTGCTTATTATTACGTATAAAGCAAAATAATTGTATAAAAGTCAAATGCTCATTTAATTGTTCTTTACAAGAAGCCAAGCTTCAGTGCAGCGTATTCTGGTTTGCTATGGATCAGTGCACCTCTATGGCAAAAAAAACACACAACCTGTTTTCGCAACGCTGTATTCCAAATCAGGTCTGGGATATCACTCTAAAGCCCCTAAAAATAAATTCATAACTACTATGTAATCTTTTAAGCCAACTCTAAAAATAATCAACAATCTTTACAGTTACAAAACAATACAGCCATGTTAGACATTTTCTTGTTATTACGTCATTGATTCTGCATCTTGGCCAACAAAGCTTACAATAACAAAATTTTGACTCTTCATGAATATTATACATGTTCGGTCCCCTTCCTTGACAAATGACGATAATTTTTGGCATTCCAATACACACAACTTACTGGAATTTTCCTGCCTCGAGGAAAAAAAACACAAGAAAGTATTGTACAGGTCATTAAAAGCTACCGATAACAACAATATTGCGTCTAGGGGTTTCTTAATCAGCACGAATGTGGTCAACTGCAACATTGTATTGCAAGTGTTTTGAGTTATTTGACTTCGAAAATAAACAACGTAGAAATGCATGATGTCAGAAGCCTAATTTATGTATGACCTTTAAAAAAATCAGCCAAAGATAAACAAAGAAAAAATATATTGTACAAAATCTTTCGTTTCATATTCAAATGAGTTTGGTCACTTAAATTGCAAAGCGAATTAGTTATGCTTCAGCATAAGTATTAATGCCTTAAAATGGAAGGCATTACGCTATTTGATACATTACTTATCAAAACAAGTTATTTTTCTTACGTTCTCTCTCAAAGTATGGAACACTTCTGTGACATAAAGTAGCAAGGGGCTGTTTCCATACACATATACCCTGTATTTGACTATGTGTCACTACTATTCCTAATGCATGTAACTGTCGAATATAATTTATTTATATTACGCAGAAGCATCTCTTAGAGGAAGGTCAATACTCATATCTGCGCAAACATCCTTAATACACTTAAGCAATACTTCCATGTCTGAAGGGAAAAGGTGTCCTATATTTCCAATACGAAAGCAATCAGATTTTGTCACCTTTCCTGGGTAAATAACTTGGCCTTTGTCCGATAAACGTGAATAGAATTGCATGAAGTCAAAGTTTGGGTGTTTCGGAAACCGAAATGATGTAATAATGTATCCAGTATGGCTGTCATCAAGGAATTCCTGAAATCCAAACTCTTTCATTCCGTTGCGAAGTATTTCTCTGTTCTCCATGTACCTGAATGAAAAATAAATTGTTAAAACATTCAATAGCCTGCCGTTATTTATTCGATCCCTTTCTTGCAAAAATTAGGTATTACTACGAAGAAACATACGAAATGCTAGTTCAGTAAAGCAGCAGAGGACTGCACACACATACATACACACATATATATATAGAGATACATACATATATGTTGATTACTTCATCTTCACAGATAATCGCCGTCTTGTACATCAACATTTATGTTTCCATCATTACTGTATCTTCTCATATGGCTTCGGAGATGGGATTTTCGGCCAGCAGCTGTTTTAAAAGGTCTGGAACAAAGATGGCAAACGTACTCTAGTGTCCTCACAGGGTTGACTGGATCTTGCTGTGGAATATTTGCTTTGTGAACGACCATGTCTCTTCAGTCCAGCAGTTGACTTGCAAACTTTGGCACAGATAACACAAGTAGTAGTGCCAGGCTGTGGTAATGGCAGAGTGTGTGAATGTGTTTCATGTGATTTCCTATGGTTAACATAACCGGCTTTGGACAATAGCATTCGATCACATGACTCACACTTCCAATTTACTATGTTACCATCCAAGCATCTACCAATGCCTTTCATCAAGTCACGTTTCATAGCAGCGTGTGCAAGATTCTTTTCCTCTGCTTTTACGCATCCGTAAATAACAGCATTACGCCACTTAGTACCATCACCAGCTCGCTTCTCCTAGTTTCCAACATCCAACTGTAACTCCTTAAGATTTTTCTTCACACAATCTTTAAAACCTTTTTTTTTGTTTGTGCCTAGGGCGTTTAATTCTCCATAAAATAGTTCCTTTGGTAATCTACTGATCTGGTTTTTGATCAGCATGTTTTCAATGCTTTTACAGCCAGCTCTCTGCAGAACAGTGGCATCAGGTGTAAATGAATACCAACTTATATTAAGAATCCTCCTTAGGCAATTCTGATGAAAACGCTTAAGCCACTTTATGTGGCGACGATACAAAGCCCAAACTTCTAAGGAATACAGCAGGGTAGCCAGAACACATGTCAGATAAACCTTCACTTTTGTTTGAAAAGTAATCCCTCTATCCACCCATAGCCTCTTCTCTAATTTTCCAAATACGACGGAGGTCTTTTGAATCCGATTGTAAATTTCCGAGTCAAGGGAGCCATCTCGCGATAATGTACTGCCTAGATATCTACAACACCCAATCGAATTCCTCTTACAAAAGTATCAGTTTCCATATAGGGTGCTCCAGGCGGAGGAGTGAACACCACTTTCGTTTTCTTGAGGTTTATTGTGAGACCAACGGCAGAAGATGCAGTTGAAAATCTTTCCATCAAAGTTTGCATATCGTCTTGTGAGTGCGCAGCAAAATCTGCATCATCAGCATATAGTAACTCGCGTACTAAAGTCTGGAAAACTTTGGAAGTTGAATTGAACCTTCTTAGGTTAAATACTTTGCCTGAGGTTCTAAAACGAAGGCCAATTCCAATGTTGCAGTCACTAAATGCGTATGAGAGTACAACAGCAAAATAGATTGAAAATAGTGTAGGAGCAAGAATGTCAACCTGTTTCACACCATTGTCTATGGATATCTCTTCAGAACGTTTCTTGTTGAGGGTTACACGCGCTTTCATATTACGACGCAGTTCCTTAAGCATATTCATGAAAATGGGTGGGCAACCAAGTTTACTCAGAATCTTCCAAAGGGCATCACGATCAACAGTATCGAAGGCCTTGGTTAGATCAATGAAGACTTGATATAGAGGCATATTCTGCTCTAAGCACTTTTCTTGAAGTTGCCTTACTGAGAAAATCATGTCAGTTGTGCCTCTTCCAAAACGAAAACCACACTGTGACTCAGATATAACTAGTGGGCAAACATACAGTATCAACCTGTTGAGTAACACTCTTGCCAAGACTTTCCAACAGAGGCTAGGAGTGTTATTCCTCTGTGATTGTCACACTCTGACTTTGGGCCCTTGCCCTTGAACAGAGAAACAAGGATAGCATCAATCCAATCTTAGGGGATTGGTATTCCTTCCCAGGAGATCGAACGTTTTCACCTCTATTTTGGATCAATTCTACTGGTATACCATCTGCACCAGGTACTTTATCAGCATTTATCTGTTTGATGGCAAGGTCACATTTCTCTCTCGATGGCAGGGCGTCTAACTCTGTGATCATTTCGTTTTGTGGAATGCTTTTTATAGCAGCTGCATCAACAAAAGAAGGGTTGAAAAACAAATCTGTAAAATGTTTTTGCCAGTGCCTTATGATTCCTTAAGAGTCTTTAATTAATGCAGAACTATCTTTTGATTTTACTGGAGCAACAGAGACTGACTTTGGACCAAAAACAGATCTTAAGAGGCAATAAAGACGTTTTAGATTGTGCTGATTAGCTGCTTCCTGGACATCAGCTGATAGATTAGACCACTACTGCGTTTTCATATCTCTTAAAGCCCGCTGCAAGGTTGCTTTATGCAACTTCAATGATGCTACAACCTGCGACCTGAAGGGAAGATTTGGATCTAGACGGGAAGGATACAGTGAGTTTTTCTGTTTTTAGCAAATGGTTGATAGCAGTGTCATTCTCGTCAAACCAGTCTTTGTGTTTTTTTCTCAACCAGTCCATGTGTATTTACTCCTGTAGAATAGACTTCCTCTTTGAAATTTTCTCAAGAAACATCAAATTCAACATTGTCAAAGGCATTTATGAGCTCTTGATGGACCCCAGGCAGCTTAAGTTTTTCCACATTAATGCGTTTTGGAATCTTGGTACCATACATGCATATTTTCTTCCTAATTTGCAGATTAAACTTGCCTCTGATTAGTTTGTGGTCTGTATCACATTCAGCACTACGTAGTACACGCACACGACAGACATCTTTTAGATCCTGGCTCCTGATCCTGCACTCCATAAATGATGTTGTCTTCCAACACGTGCATTAAAGTCCCCAAGTGTAATTAATTTTTCTTCTCCATAGAAATGCATTATGGACTCATCAGAAGCTTGAAGAGTTGGAGCATACACAGAAAGAATGGAAAGATAGCGTCCACATGACAGAGGAACTCGCAGTTTCATTATTCGATTGTTAATACTTGAGGGGCATTCACATTTATCAGCAATAGATGAGCGAATAGCAAAGCCGACACCTCCTTCTCGTTTCTCGCCTTTTGGATTCCCGACCCAGAAGATGGTGTATCCTGACGTTACTTCTTTTAGATTATCCTCGCCAGAAAGACGTGTTTCACATACACATACACATACACACACATACATACATATATATATATACTGACATACCTTTCCAACAAAGTATGCTTTACATTTAATGCAACTGATCCTGTCCCAAATTGGAATACAGTGGAAGACCCTCTATTGCTTTTCACAAAATTCGACGAACGGTAATAAATCCATGAAATCCGCCAAGTTTTACTCAAAATGAAGCAAAACTGAAACCAATAATCTATTCAATAACTAAAGACACAGGGTTTTTTTGTATTTGAATAGCTACTATGGCTCAACTTTTTAAAAATTCCTGGCGTGAATAACAAAGCTAATTTCTAGATAAATGTTACCTCTGGTGTTATTTGTATATCGTTCAGGGATTACTCTAGCCTATTGCTTACTCCCTCGAGGGTTTCAGTGAGTACTAGGCCAACTCATGCTAAAACTTTTCATGTACTCCTGGCCTAACAGTCATACCAGCTGCTACAGTAAGACCTACTATTATCCCATTCTTTATGGTTTTGTTCACTATAAAAATGTCTGGTTTTCTGGTTCGTGTATCCTTGTCAGTTTGTTCTGTTAAAATCCACAAGACTGTGATGGTGTTGAAGTCAGTTAACACTAACTTCAAAGCCGCGTTGACTCAGTATATCCTGTTGTCCTCTCAAACTCATGCTTACGCTTATACTCCTCTTGTGCAAGACAAAAGCAACATCTACAATAAGTGTAAATGACTCGTCCACTTGATTCACGCTCTTTACTGCACATTTTGGATTTACCATAATTTCTGGTCCTACAAATCTTCGCATTTACTACATTTGTCCTGATTGACTGCGACTGTACAGCAATGTTCATTCTTTCTGTTGCTTTTTGGGGATAATTCACCAACAATCAAGCCTCTTCTACACATCTTTCTTACCACGTGGAGTTTGAAACCACTACCTCATGAATGAAAACAATTCACAACATTTTTCTTGTTCTTGTGTCTAGCTTGTGAAGTTCTTCATAATTTCATCAAAACACATGCATACTTGCACTTCATGTCTCCCAAGCAACTCTGAATCGATGGTTAGCTTTACTACTTGTCTGAGGCATTTTCTTTCATACTATTTCCTTTTAACTCATTAAATAATACTTATTATTTTTATTATTATAATTAAACGTAGTAGTAGTAGTAGTAGTAGTAGTAGTAGTAGTAGTAGTAGTAGTAGTAGTAGTAGTAGTAGTAGTAGTAGTAGTAGTAATATGGAAACCACCAATTACCACGAGCTTTGACTCTACATATAATAACAACATGAAATTAAAAAATTTCAAGAATAATAATCCATATACCAACATAGAGGAATAGAATTAATACCTTTTAGCCCTTCCTTGAACTCCTCCTTCTCCCTCTAATTCTTGGATTGCTGTCTTGAATGCAATGATAGCTTGAACTGGAGGGGTAAATCTGAACTGTCCCGTGTTTTCCAGCCCAATAAACTGATCAACAATATCAAGNGTAGTAGTAGTAGTAGTAGTAGTAGTAGTAGTAGTAGTAGTAGTAGTAGTAGTAATATGGAAACCACCAATTACCACGAGCTTTGACTCTACATATAATAACAACATGAAATTAAAAAATTTCAAGAATAATAATCCATATACCAACATAGAGGAATAGAATTAATACCTTTTAGCCCTTCCTTGAACTCCTCCTTCTCCCTCTAATTCTTGGATTGCTGTCTTGAATGCAATGATAGCTTGAACTGGAGGGGTAA
This sequence comes from Morbakka virulenta, assembly GCA_003991215.1. Classification (NCBI taxonomy): domain Eukaryota; kingdom Metazoa; phylum Cnidaria; class Cubozoa; order Carybdeida; family Carukiidae; genus Morbakka; species Morbakka virulenta. Next base: position 1,102,472 of record RDPX01000135.1, on the reverse strand, counting down.
ATCTGAACTGTCCCGTGTTTTCCAGCCCAATAAACTGATCAACAATATCAAGACTAAGACTACGAGCTATTCCTTTGCATTTTAACAGTTTCTCCTTGTTAGCAATGGTATAAGAGAACCCCGGTACTCCTTCAATACACTTGTTGGCAGAACTAACCAAGAAGTCAATTCCACTTGCCTCTATGTTAATCGGTATAGCACCAAAACTACTCATAGCGTCCACAAAGAATGTCGCTTGTGGAGCATGTTCAAGTACAAGTTGGCCTACTTCCTCTACTGGATGTATAACACCAGAACTTGTTTCACAGTGTACCATTGCAACATTAGTTATGCTACGATCATTGAGAAGAGTGGACCTTACTGCATCAAGATTAGCCTTCTCGTTTTCCGCCCCTTCGATCACAACCTGAACGAAAACAATTTAAAAAACCCTACATTTATTGGAAGAAAACTTACATACTTGAGTCTCGAACTAAAAACAAAAACTTGTAAAAATGGGGAAAAAAGAAGACTTAGCAACCCTGGAGTATCTGAGCCTATCGGGTCCCGCTACAGTTAAAGGTCACTAAAAGGCATCAGCAAAAAGTCCAATAATTGCTCTAATCTCACAAAAAGTAAATTAAAGCCATTATATTAATTAATGTCAACAAAAATATCTGCTACATGTGTGGTAATTTTCACATTTGACATTATTAAGCTTTTCAAAATACCTCTGGGTCTCTAGGTGGCGTCTATTACATTTCAAAATTTTCAAAATGGGCACTAAGGGGGTGGGTTTTTTTAATCCATTAACTTTTTCACAGCCAAAAGAGTCAATGAGGATATGAAATTACTTTTGTTGGGAAAAAACCTTTATTGGATTCTCTCTTAAACGTAGAATGTCAGAAAAAGCAATTGTACTTACCTGTCACCCAGTTTAAAAAGGACAGTTACTAAGAATGGATGGAGCTGACATTTCTCAATAAATTACAGGATTTCCTATTTACCAATGTTCTTACCTAAGTAACATTAAAAGACCGATTTGCCATCTAGGAGACAAAAACCGTAACCCACCAGATCTCACACTGGAATAAATATCACTTTTACACGAAGCAGATCAGTAAGTTCCAAAATTTCAAAGTTTTTGAGTTGCTTCATGTGTATTTGATACAAAAACAAATTTTCAACATGACTTAAGAGTTTATCAATGACAGCTCTACTACAATCTTAAAAGTAAAAGATTGCTAAGAAGTCACAGGAAGACAATGCTTGTTCGTTTAATTTAGATGTCTGCAGAATTAAAAAATGGCGGCTTAAAAATACGGTTTTACAAACCAGTCAGTGAAATCATACAGCTAATTTAATGATCATACCAGGAGATAAATATAGGGTCTCTCGGGCAAAAACTAACAGTAATTGATACTGATACCTAAGGTATTTTATTCATTTCATTGCAAAGTAATAACACAAGAACGTAATAAGTCGAGATCTTAAGGCAACCAAGATTGATGTGGTTGTCTCTATGGAGAAATATTTGTCCGAAATGGAGCCACATCGTTCAAATGCGGTCACTCCTTAAAGAGTACATGTTACTTAAAAATACACCTTGTCTTTTCATGATAAACAGCTCCGCTCACGCAAGTAGACAGAACCGCTCGCTTTTGTAAGGCCAACCAACAGATACAACCATGTTGATTTCGGACGTAACACCCACAACTACACAGGTTACATTTAAAAGTAACTGCATATACCTGAAAGGATAAAAAGCAGTATAATCCCACCATACTGTACTCAGACAAACTTTTCTATTTTTAACAGTAAATCATTAAGGTAATAATTATGCAGTAACAAAAATAAATCGTAATGTTAGCTTAAATAAACTAAACGTAATGTATGAATTTTCAGAGTTAACACGCTTCTGTTATCGTAACTTGTAAATTGCTAAAAATTGTAATAGGATTCTTCATCGATTATACCATTGTTGCCTTGCTCTTGTATTTTCCCCCCTACGCTCTCAGTCTTTTACTTAGCAAATATCTTGTTTGCACCACAACTACTTGAATACAGTACATTCTAATTTAGTTAATATGCAGGGTGTATATCGAGCATTGAAAATGCTGAGTGTATTGAACTATGCAATAATAATTTTTGAGCACTCATTCCACGCAATGCCGATGAGATCTTTCAAATTCAGTTTTGTATATATAATCTGCATCACTTCCTCGGGCCGTAAGACATGACAAAAATGATTTGTTGATGAAACTTCGAAGGTAGGGCAGGTTCGTTTGTGGAAAAAAATAGAGAAAAAAACCCACGAGTAACGCAAGCAAATCTATGTATTTGGTGGTAATCATAAACTAAACAAACAGCAGGCTAAAAGCATGTGTTTCGGATGCGTTTTCAAACTTCGGCTTTTTACCAGCACAGATATAATTTGGTCAGCAAACACTTTCGGCTATGAAATTTTTCAAATACTTATGCAATAAAGAGAACAGTATTTTCTTCCCAAATAGTGTTTATGTAATATTAAACTTTTCTGTCTCCCAACGTTTGTTACGACAGTCACTAGGAAACTCCATGTCACTGTTTACCTTGGGATATTAGTCCCCTATTGATCTTCATACCTGAGAGACCATCCAACAGACCAGGATTTTTTTTACATATCTCGATCTCGACAATGATGTGCAAACGTCCTTCGAAGAGTCACCTTCTGTGTTGGGGGCTTTAACCAACTACTTCATCAAACGCAATATGACGTAGTCTGCCTTCCGTTGGTTCAAATTTTATTTAACTGACGTTAAAGGGTGTTCTGTGCTTGTCCTTAACTCTACTATACCACTGCCACAACAAGAATCCACATTATGTGCATTCTCCTTGATGTCCAAGCAAAGAGTTTAGCATTTTTGGATCTGCATTGATAATCTAGGACTAATCAACATATTTAAGCTGCTCAGTAACTGTTCTTTGTTACATTATTTCTTGAGGTGGCAGGAAGATCAATGGGAAGTGAAGCACCAAATTTTTATTGTACAGAAGAACACACCTACGATTGTTTGATCTTTGATGGGTCAAAGTAAAATGTTGTCAAACCCAATGCATTTAGAAATACTGACACAACGATAAAGTAAACAATACATTTATTATTGAAACCCGCCCACCGCCGATTTCGGCGTCGAGTAGTGCCAAATTTTACAAGTGAAAACCAAAAGAAAAAGTTAACGTAAAAATAATTATTAGAAAAGACAGAAAGAAAAACAAAACAAAGTTAAGCTCCAAGTATATTAATTGTTACAATGTATTATGACTTTCAAATATCAGATGTCTTTTGTTATTGCAAATAATGAAATGGCTAATATCCATGTCACATTTTGATTTTATGAGACCTATTCAAATTGAGCGGCATTACCATTAAATATGACCTGATAACACTTTAAAAACTTACCGTTTCAATATCCAAGTATTTTGCTATGAGTGTCATTCTCTTTCCGTAGGAGCCATTCACTAATATTAGAAGCTTTCCATCTTTCCTTGGAACAGTTGAGCTTATCACCCCTTCCACTGCGTAGGTCCCACTTCCTTGTAAGGGCACAGCGCAATATTTATTAGCATCTACACCCGCTATCTGCAAAAGTTTTTTTCTAATAAAAACTACAGTTTCCATAAATTCCTTATCTCTAGATCCAAGATCTCTCACCATAGATGCTTTTGTTTCATAGCTGACCCCAAGTGGCCCTGGTGTAAAGAGCTTTTTATCTGCAACGAGAAGACAGAAGATAAACAAATTCAGATAATGATTCTGTAAACGAAGAAGGGGATATCACTTACCAGACACTACATAGCAAACTAATTCATAATTTTGAATGTCATTCTGTATTCTTAACGTTCACCAGGTTAGACTGAAGAATTCAAGTGTAGCAGATAAGTTACTTCACTCATCTTCCAAATGTCCTATTGTAATGATATCAAGATAATGCTGTCTTCCACCATAGCATCTACACCTGCTATCTCCAAAAGTTTTTTTTAATAAAAACTTTCCTGATTTACTTGAATAAAATTACAGATATACATGGGAATGAGCCTGGTTGTTAGAGTGAAAATACATATGTTTGGGAAAACAGTTTACGGAAAACTAAAATACACATGAAAAAGCTCTTTACTTTTTCACAACAACTAAAACACATCAGGATAAGATTTAGTCAAAATCTTAACGTCAAATTTTACACACATATTTCATAATAAATCAATCAAATGGTGCTGGTGCATTGTAGGCATGCTCCGTGATGAGAGGGGGATCCAAACTCATTTTGATTCTTGGGGCGCTGCTTGTCAAACACATGTTCTTTTAAGGCTACTTTCTCTGCTTTTATTTACCACTTCATCCAAATGATGAAGGAATATTTTAATTGGATAGAATCTCGGGTATCTCGGAAAATACTATATGGTTCTTTTACCGTTAGCTTCCAGATATTATTGATGAACATTATAGTGTAACGTGTGAATTTTTGGCTGGTTAATGGTGTTCGGCAATATTCTCAAACGTCTTTCTGATCAACTCCCCAAATCTGTCTGCCTTGCTCTATTCTCCTAAAGAAGGCATTATCATTTTTGATGAGTTGAAAGTAAAACACTTAACCAGATGACGGCATTCACCAGACGTCACCAACCTGACTTACAGGTATAAAAAGGTGCGTGTGTCAATGCAGAGTAGGAGAGAAAGTGGTGAAGAGAGAAAAAAAAAAAAAGAAA
>RDPX01000135.1:1043176-1090134 GCA_003991215.1 Morbakka virulenta | reverse complement strand
TTTTACATGCTAGCATGTGTTGGGAGATTTCTTGAAATTTACTTCCAAGTTATCCTATCCTTCACCAGGTCTCTGCTTACACCTTTTTGTTTCAGATCCATCCTTATCACTTCCTCCCATGTTTTCTTTGGTCTTCCTCTCCCAGTGGTTCCTGTCACCTTGATTGTTCTGCATTCATCCAGTTTTTACTGTGGATCTAAAAATGTCACCAGTTCCATTGAGCTTGTGCTAATTTATGATTGCCTGGTCCATGCTAAGTAGCAATTTATCATTTTCAAAAGAAACTATTACAATAAAAAAACTTCAAAAGAAATTTCCAGTCACTAAATTTAAGAAATTCTTGTGTGCTTCATGTTCCCAACACAAGAAGTGGGAAAATGTTTTGAATGTTGCTTATCATGAGATGCTATTTGGTGTTCCCAGAGTATGGAAAGTTATTTTATAACATTGCAGTGAAGTATCTAGCAGTAAAAGGAAATTTGCTAAAATCTTATTACCTAAATTGAAACTCTAGTCAAATTTTTTAACTGGGCAAAGAAGCATGTTGCTTTTAAAACTGCATTTTGAATATGTCCATCAAAGGCACTGTAAAAAATATGACAAATGTTCTTGAAGAAACACAAACGTTTCTTGTCTTTCTTTCCATCTGTGCATGTAAAACAAAGCTTTTTTAAATGAGTGTTTCTTTGCACTAGGCAAATGTAAAATTTCTACTACCTCTTTTTTTTCACAATGAAGAAATGATATGCAATGGAACTCTGATACAACAAATTTTAAGGATTCTTTTTCTAAATTTCTTTCAAATGAAATGCATTATGGATGGATTAGAAACAAAGAAGTGAGTAATGAAGGGGAAAATGTTTATTACAACCAAGAATTCTTTGATTAGAACTTGTTATAGGTGGATTTCATTGTACCTGCTATTCTAAAATGTCTGTATTGACCATAGTCGATCCATTAAAAGTCAATGGAGTCATATACATATGGAGTCATTTAAAAGTCATAAACCATTTTAGAGACTGAATTGGATAAACCCCCAACACTGTTAAAGTCAAAAGAATCCTTGAATGATTTGAAAATTATTAGCACTAAATATTTTGAGACTGTTCATGAATTTTGTTTATGAGTTTGTGTCTATGTTATACTGTAAATCACTTCATGGTTTAATTTACAATTGCATTGACCAACTTGGGAATAATACTTTAGTTTTTGTGGACGTTGTTGAGATTTTACTCTGATTTCATAACATATGATTCTGAGCACCCAAGGGATAGTATTGATAAAATAATTTCAGTAGCTGGTGCTTTCAATGAAGCACAAAATGCTGAAATATTAAAAACCCTACAACGAAGCACAAAATGCTGAAATATTAAAAACCCTACAACGAAGCACAAAATGCTGAAATATTAAAAACCCTACAACTCAGACATTTTCCCTTTGGAAGTCATAAAACTTCATACATAATTCTTTCTTATCAAACTTGAATCAATCAAATTTCAATTGAATCTTTGGTGTTAAGGGATTTCTTGTTTGTTGATGGAATTACTCATTAGACACCTTGGAATGAACTTTAAAAGGTGTTCAATGGAATTATGGTTGTTTTTGCAATACAGACATGTAACACATCATTGTTTTGTACCTACCTTCCACATTCAATTACAGGGCTATCTGCAACTGCTAGGCATGTGGACAGTAGGTTCTTGCTGTTGTCACAAATGACACATTTTAATTGTGGCTTTGCATATATCATCTTAGGATGTTTGATGTAAGTTGGAATAATAGTAATATCCACTGATATAGCAGCTGGTCAGCAGATTAATTTTTCTACTGGATAAGCAAATTGAATAAGGAAGCCCATTAACATTAAATTTCTCTCCTAAAATAATGACATCACTCTTTTTTAGTGTTACCATAATCAGGTACCAAAGCTTTTAATGGCTCAAGTATGGTGACAAAGTGGACTGGTCATTTCCTTTGCATCCAGAAACTTTAACATATTCACAGCAAAGTCCTACAAAGAATTCAAGAGCTTGCTGGAATGCTTGCATAAAAGCAAAGAAAACAAATTGAGGCCTCAGAAAACATGATGTAAAGAGGGACCATGATCTTTCTATGGCAAGATGTGAATCCTCTGTCATTCAACTGGGGCAAGAAGCAGCAGGGATCAGACATATGTTGGACCTAGAATACCCTTCAGTTGTTAGCAATAATCAAGAATATATGAAGCTACTGGTCCAATATCATCAGTACTGTTATGCCAAAGTAATGGTCTACTGAGGTCATGATAAAACAAGAAAACCACTTTACATTTCAGGTTTTGATATCAATTAACAATTGCCAAAAAGAAGTGCTTTTTTCTTCTTTGTGCTTCTTTCTTCCAATAGCCTTCACATCTCAATGTCCAGTAATTGTTATGCCTCCTATTTGGCAGGGTAACAGTGAAGACATTGGGAGAATTGCATTGGATGGCCAATATGGTGAAAGAATCTTATGCAGACCAATGGTTTGAAGGCAGCTGCTATACAGATATCTAACTTGGACAATAGTAGGTTACCTGTCTCAGGAAGCAAATCTCATTCAGTACAGACTGCCATTCCCTGCTGGTGATACCCAACCATTCTCATGCTATTGCAGCAACATCAATCTCAACAAGGAATGTAAGTGCAATGCATCAAAATGGGGAAATGGATAACACCTTGCAAGGGTTCAGGGTGGTTGAGCATAAACACTGCAGGTATTAGAAAAGTGAAATACCCTAACATTTGGAAAGCCTTCTTTAAAAGAGCCATGTTTCCGTATTCTGGTCAAACACACAAAAAACATGAACAATGAGTTGAAATGTTTCTAGTTCAAGAAAAAGCCAAAAATCTGAGTGGCTTCTGGTGTGTCTCTGATAGAGTGATGTTAGTATGATTTTGAGGCAATTGTTTGACACAGTAGTGATTCAATGTTATGGCCCAACATCTGACAGTATCATGGAATAGATACACAAATTTTATAACCAACTGGATGAAGCTGAGGAGGACTGCAAGTCACACAATATCAAAATCATCAAGGGTGATTTCAATGCAAAAAAGTGAGGCAGAACAAAGACAATTAAACTGTTGGATCATTTAGTCTGGGCAAGAGTAATGAACAAGTTGAGAGGCTAGTTAAATGGTGCAAGGAAAATGGATTGCATATAACAAACACACTCTTCAAATACCATTTAAGAAACCTGTAAAACTGGAAAAGTCTTGGAGATGGTTGCCAGAATCACATTAATTTTGTTTTGATCAATGAATGTATATCAGATTGACTTTAGCCTAAAAGTAGTCAGTCATACTATTTGCACCTAGTAAAGCCAGCAAAATTACTTGAAAATATATTATTAAGATAAACACAAGTCCCACAAGGTTTTAGTTGGTAGTTATTTTTAAGATAGAATTAACAGAAAACACTGCGGTGCTTCAGAGGAAAGGTCAGGGAGGAGCGAACAGCGGGGAAGAAGAATGGAGGAAGATGAAGTCCATCCTGGTGCAGGAGGCTACTAGGGTATGTGGAAGGAAGAAATGCACGAAGCCGACAGTTTGGGATACGTGGTGGTGGACAGATTCGGTGCAGGAGGCAATTGAAAAAAAGAAGGAGGCTTATAAAGCAATGAGAAGATCCCAAACGGCGGCCTCTGTAGAGACATACAAATATGNAATAAGTTAGATCCAAATAATAATTATAGTATACTGTATACTGAAATTGGTGATTATTCAACTTGCTGAATTGGATATTTTTAAAAATCTAGGGTATTTTTTGGAAATAAAAAGAATATTTTTGAAAATTATTGCATTTCTGTTGTCACTTAATCCATCAAAAACTGAAATTCCTTATTATTTTTATGAGCAATTAAATAAAAGTTCCATTCCACTTCAGGTCAAATCTGTTACTGTAATTTGTAGTAAAGGTGAGGTTTAATTACCATATGCAATTACTATGGATAGTTATAAAATTATAAACTACATGTCTATTATTTTAATACAAACTTGGCAATACTTAATTTTATGGTTGCTAAAACATATCAAGCTCAAATGCAAAATCTAGTCAATGTATAATCCTATAAAAATTTCACTCTTGGGGTGCTATTCTCTTGTACTGATGTATAGGTTACCATAATTTCACAGCACTTAGGTCCCTGCTGTTATATGAAACAGTGGTCTAAACCGTTATCAACTGTATCCAAAAGAAATTAAACTTTGTTTAATCTAGTTAAATGCTGCTGTTCTGTTAATAAAAACATACCTAGTTTATCTTCAATCTATAAAAAGAAATGGTAGTCACACTGCACACATTAAACTGACAGATAAATTCAGGGCAGATAGTTGCAACAAAAATCTAAAACTCTCTACCACCATCCATATTATTATCATTTACACAGAACAAAATAACTTCAGGTCAATTGGGTATATCAGGGTCTGTTGCTGATTTTCAGGCTTTACCCTGTACTTAATGATTTGCCAATGTATCATTCAAATTCTGTCTGTGTATATTACATGTACCCATGCCACACAGATAAGTGGTCAAGAACTCCCATCTTACATAACCAAGAGGTTACTTGTAGCCATCTTATTTACGATAAGCATCACTAATCCCTTATACATTGTGATTTCTATTACCATAATCCCTATTACCCTAACCCAATACCATAGTCCCTATTACCCTATCATATAACCACAGTTCCTACTGCCCTATCCTATTACCATAGTTTCTATGACCCTATCCTATTTCCATAGTTCCTATTATGCTATCCTATTATCATAGTCCCTATTATCCTATCCCATCAACCTATTGCGCATGGATCAATTAATTTTTTAAGAGTTTTCAATTGTTGATGGCATAGACAAGTGTTGGATAAATGTTGACAAAAAAAAAAGGAAAATATTCTTGCAAGTAATACTGAATTTCTAGATGGAAAGATTCCTAAATTAGCCCAACTACAACAGCACACATTCACTGCAAAGGTGCATTGTTTCCTACAAAATCAAGCTTAATAAAACTTAGTGCCTGCTGAAGTAAGAGTTTTTGAACGTTTAGCTGAAAATTAATTGTTGAGTATATGAGAAGAAATCTGGGGGGTTATTTAACAAATACACAGCCTTCTATTCATCATCATATTCAGTTTAACGTTCATTTTACATGCTAGCATGTGTTGGGAGATTTCTTGAAATTTACTTCCAAGTTATCCTATCCTTCACCAGGTCTCTGCTTACACCTTTTTGTTTCAGATCCATCCTTATCACTTCCTCCCATGTTTTCTTTGGTCTTCCTCTCCCAGTGGTTCCTGTCACCTTGATTGTTCTGCATTCATCCAGTTTTTACTGTGGATCTAAAAATGTCACCAGTTCCATTGAGCTTGTGCTAATTTATGATTGCCTGGTCCATGCTAAGTAGCAATTTATCATTTTCAAAAGAAACTATTACAATAAAAAAACTTCAAAAGAAATTTCCAGTCACTAAATTTAAGAAATTCTTGTGTGCTTCATGTTCCCAACACAAGAAGTGGGAAAATGTTTTGAATGTTGCTTATCATGAGATGCTATTTGGTGTTCCCAGAGTATGGAAAGTTATTTTATAACATTGCAGTGAAGTATCTAGCAGTAAAAGGAAATTTGCTAAAATCTTATTACCAAAATTGAAACTCTAGTCAAATTTTTTAACTGGGCAAAGAAGCATGTTGCTTTTAAAACTGCATTTTGAATATGTCCATCAAAGGCACTGTAAAAAATATGACAAATGTTCTTGAAGAAACACAAACGTTTCTTGTCTTTCTTTCCATCTGTGCATGTAAAACAAAGCTTTTTTAAATGAGTGTTTCTTTGCACTAGGCAAATGTAAAATTTCTACTACCTCTTTTTTTTCACAATGAAGAAATGATATGCAATGGAACTCTGATACAACAAATTTTAAGGATTCTTTTTCTAAATTTCTTTCAAATGAAATGCATTATGGATGGATTAGAAACAAAGAAGTGAGTAATGAAGGGGAAAATGTTTATTACAACCAAGAATTCTTTGATTAGAACTTGTTATAGGTGGATTTCATTGTACCTGCTATTCTAAAATGTCTGTATTGACCATAGTCGATCCATTAAAAGTCAATGGAGTCATATACATATGGAGTCATTTAAAAGTCATAAACCATTTTAGAGACTGAATTGGATAAACCCCCAACACTGTTAAAGTCAAAAGAATCCTTGAATGATTTGAAAATTATTAGCACTAAATATTTTGAGACTGTTCATGAATTTTGTTTATGAGTTTGTGTCTATGTTATACTGTAAATCACTTCATGGTTTAATTTACAATTGCATTGACCAACTTGGGAATAATACTTTAGTTTTTGTGGACGTTGTTGAGATTTTACTCTGATTTCATAACATATGATTCTGAGCACCCAAGGGATAGTATTGATAAAATAATTTCAGTAGCTGGTGCTTTCAATGAAGCACAAAATGCTGAAATATTAAAAACCCTACAACGAAGCATAAAATGCTGAAATATTAAAAACCCTACAACTCAGAAATTTTCCCTTTGGAAGTCATAAAACTTCATACATAATTCTTTCTTATCAAACTTGAATCAATCAAATTTCAATTGAATCTTTGGTGTTAAGGGATTTCTTGTTTGTTGATGGAATTACTCATTAGACACCTTGGAATGAACTTTAAAAGGTGTTCAATGGAATTATGGTTGTTTTTGCAATACAGACATGTAACACATCATTGTTTTGTACCTACCTTCCACATTCAATTACAGGGCTATCTGCAACTGCTAGGCATGTGGACAGTAGGTTCTTGCTGTTGTCACAAATGACACATTTTAATTGTGGCTTTGCATATATTATCTTAGGATATTTGATGTAAGTTGGAATAATAGTAATATCCACTGATATAGCAGCTGGTCAGCAGATTAATTTTTCTACTGGATAAGCAAATTGAATAAGGAAGCCCATTAACATTAAATTTCTCTCCTAAAATAATGACATCACTCTTTTTTAGTGTTACCATAATCAGGTACCAAAGCTTTTAATGGCTCAAGTATGGTGACAAAGTGGACTGGTCATTTCCTTTGCATCCAGAAACTTTAACATATTCACAGCAAAGTCCTACAAAGAATTCAAGAGCTTGCTGGAATGCTTGCATAAAAGCAAAGAAAACAAATTGAGGCCTCAGAAAACATGATGTAAAGAGGGACCATGATCTTTCTATGGCAAGATGTGAATCCTCTGTCATTCAACTGGGGCAAGAAGCAGCAGGGATCAGACATATGTTGGACCTAGAATACCCTTCAGTTGTTAGCAATAATCAAGAATATATGAAGCTACTGGTCCAATATCATCAGTACTGTTATGCCAAAGTAATGGTCTACTGAGGTCATGATAAAACAAGAAAACCACTTTACATTTCAGGTTTTGATATCAATTAACAATTGCCAAAAAGAAGTGCTTTTTTCTTCTTTGTGCTTCTTTCTTCCAATAGCCTTCACATCTCAATGTCCAGTAATTGTTATGCCTCCTATTTGGCAGGGTAACAGTGAAGACATTGGGAGAATTGCATTGGATGGCCAATATGGTGAAAGAATCTTATGCAGACCAATGGTTTGAAGGCAGCTGCTATACAGATATCTAACTTGGACAATAGTAGTCTCAGGAAGCAAATCTCATTCAGTACAGACTGCCATTCCCTGCTGGTGATACCCAACCATTCTCATGCTATTGCAGCAACATCAATCTCAACAAGGAATGTAAGTGCAATGCATCAAAATGGGGAAATGGATAACACCTTGCAAGGGTTCAGGGTGGTTGAGCATAAACACTGCGGGTATTAGAAAAGTGAAATGCCCTAACATTTGGAAAGCCTTCTTTAAAAGAGCCATGTTTCCCTATTCTGGTCAAACACACAAAAAACATGAACAATGAGTTGAAATGTTTCTAGTTCAAGAAAAAGCCAAAAATCTGAGTGGCTTCTGGTGTGTCTCTGATAGAGTGATGTTAGTATGATTTTGAGGCAATTGTTTGAAACAGTAGTGATTCAATGTTATGGCCCAACATCTGACAGTATCATGGAATAGATACACAAATTTTATAACCAACTGGATGAAGCTGAGGAGGACTGCAAGTCACACAATATCAAAATCATCAAGGGTGATTTCAATGCAAAAAAGTGAGGCAGAACAAAGACAATTAAACTGTTGGATCATTTAGTCTGGGCAAGAGTAATGAACAAGTTGAGAGGCTAGTTAAATGGTGCAAGGAAAATGGATTGCATATAACAAACACACTCTTCAAATACCATTTAAGAAACCTGTAAAACTGGAAAAGTCTTGGAGATGGTTGCCAGAATCACATTAATTTTGTTTTGATCAATGAATGTATATCAGATTGACTTTAGCCTAAAAGTAGTCAGTCATACTATTTGCACCTAGTAAAGCCAGCAAAATTACTTGAAAATATATTATTAAGATAAACACAAGTCCCACAAGGTTTTAGTTGGTAGTTATTTTTAAGATAGAATTAACAGAAAACACTGCGGTGCTTCAGAGGAAAGGTCAGGGAGGAGCGAACAGCGGGGAAGAAGAATGGAGGAAGATGAAGTCCATCCTGGTGCAGGAGGCTACTAGGGTATGTGGAAGGAAGAAATGCACGAAGCCGACAGTTTGGGATACGTGGTGGTGGACAGATTCGGTGCAGGAGGCAATTGAAAAAAAGAAGGAGGCTTATAAAGCAATGAGAAGATCCCAAACGGCGGCCTCTGTAGAGACATACAAAGTATGCAAAAGGGAAGCCAAGAGGGTTGTGGCGCGAGCGAAAGCAGAGAGCTGCAAGGACTGGTATGCAGAACTGGAGACAGTAGAAGGGCAGAAGAAGGTGTTCCGAATTGCAAAAGCACGCGAAAGAGCAAAGGGCGACACAGGGGATGTTACCCTGATTAAGGACAAGGATGGAAACATGCTCTCGGAAGATTCCGCGATCAAAGGGAGGTGGCAGGAATACTTCCAGGAGTTACTGAACACGGAAAATGACAGGGAAGAATTGGAAGAAGTGGCTGTAGTGGAAGGTCCAGAACCCCAGATCACAGCAGAGGAAGTAAGAAGGGCATTGAGTAGGATGAAGGAGGGAAAAGCTGTGGGCCCAAGCGAAGTGTCAGCTGAGATGTTCAAGGCATTGGGCGAGGAAGGGATACAGTGGCTTACAGAGCTCTTCAACATGCTTCTCACAGAAGATGCCATACCTGAGGACTGGTGTCAAAGTTGGCTGATCCCGATATACAAGCAGAAAGGGGACATCCTGGAATGCAACAACTACAGAGGAATAAAGCTGCTTGAACACGCAATGAAAGTATATGAGAGAGTTATTGATAATAGGCTGAGAAGTAAGGTAGTTATTGATGAAATGCAGTTCGGGTTCATGCCAGGGAAAGGAACGACAGATGCCATATACATCATGAGGCAGAAGCTGGAGAAGGCACTTGAAGGGAACGAGGCCACCTACCTCTGCTTTGTCGACCTGGAGAAGGCCTACGATAGAGTACCGAGAGAGGTGATTAGCTGGTGTTTGCGAAAGAGAGGCGTGACAGAGAAGATGGTTCGCGTGGTCAAAAGCCTGTACCACAACTGTACAACATCCGTACAGTACGCGGGCGAAAACACGCAGCCTTTCCAGATAGGCGTAGGGCTCCACCAAGGATCAGCCCTGAGTCCTTTCCTGTTTGCCCTGGTCATGGATACTGTGAGTACGACGGCAAGATGCGGCATTCCGGAGGAGCTTTTGTATGCGGATGATCTGGTGGTAACAGCCAAGAGCAAGGAAGAGCTGGAGCGAAGGGTACAGTTGTGGCAGAGAGAGCTGGAGAGCAAGGGACTGCGAGTTAACAGTAAGAAGACAGAGGTCATGGTGTCCAGAAAGGAAAGAGAAGATGTGAGCATCAGAGATACCAAAAACGAGGAAATAAGCCAAGTGAGCCAATTTTGTTATCTAGGCTCAGTGCTGTCAGAACAGGGTGGGTGCCGGGAGGATGTAAGCGGAAGGATTAATAAAGCATGGAAGAAGTGGAGGGAAGTCAGTGGGGTTGTCTGTGACAAACAGATGCCCCTGTAGTTGAAAATCAAGATCTATACAGCAGTCATACGACCTGTGTTGCTGTATGGTTTGGAGACGGCTGCACTGAGAAAGGCGGAAGAAAAGGCCCTGGAGGTAGCAGAGATGAAAATGTTGAGGTGGATAGCTGGTATCTCGCTCCTTGAGCACCGGACAAACGCAGACATCCGAAGGTTTGTCGGAGTGGCAAACATCTCCAACAAGGCAAGGGAAGCAAGGTTGAGGTGGTATGGACATGTGATGAGGAGGGATCAGGAGAGTGCCATTAAACAAGTGTGGCAAGCACCAGTTCAAGGAAGAAGGAGCAGAGGCAGGCAGAGGCTCAGATTGGGAGATGTGATCAAGGAAGACATGAGGAAAGTAGGAGCGAAGCCAGAGGACTGCATAGACCGCCAAAAGTGGCGGAGACAGTGTTGAGCGGCCGACCCGTCCTAGTGATGGAACAAGACCGCAAGGAAAAGAAGAAGAAGAAGACAAGGTTATGCAATCAGTGGTATCTCAAAGAATAAATTCAAGTGGAAAGAATGGATTAAAGCAATCACTTAACAATGACCTTCTGAATTCAATCTCTAGAAACATCACCAGCATATGCCATGACATGGTTAGTGACAATGACTTTCAGCACAAAACAAAAGTAAGCAACATGCAGATCCAAAGACTTATATTAAATAGGCTGATTGATGTCTAGGGTATTATATATTAGCAAAAAAGAAACAAAATAGAAAACAGTAGGCAGTGTATGACCCTAAACCATAGTTGTTTAAAAAAGTAAATAAAAGTATGATTTGTCTTTCAGTCAGAACCATAACATAGTTAGTTTGGATGAGCTGATATTTGAAAAATAAACAGTAATGGAAAGTGTGCTCTTGCAACAATGACCTTGTACTTTATAATGTTGTCTTAAAATGGTAAAAGGTGGTATGGGTTGGTGACAAATAATTTCTCAGACATTAACAGGGAAAACATGTTGGTAAAAGAAATTGTAACAGATAGTAACATGGGCTAACGGAATTCAAACTGGTTTCAAGGTCCCTGGATGATGGCTAGAAAAAACTTCTCTTGATAAACTTGGGAAAAACATTGTATTTTCATTTGATTTGTACACTATCTTGCTGTATGTGAATCCACGACAAATGTTGGTGGGTAAAATCCTGGGCTCTTATCCCAAAAGTGGTCACATTTTCAGTTATATATGTCTCACAAGTACCCACATACATCTTCCTCACAAGTTTATACTTCATCTATGTTTACATATTGTGAATTATCACATTAAAATAAGGTATGCTCCAACATTTTTGCAAAATGTTGACCTAAAATTCATTCACTGGGATTTAAGCCATGAATTTATATGTCATTGTTGCTTTTACTGCAAGATTTGTTCCCAAGTTTTTCTGGGTTCAAGTATTTGTATCTGTCATGAGCTGGTATAATTGTTTATCTTTGTTGCCTTTACAAGTGAAGGATTTGGGAAGGTTTTATGAAGACAAAAAACGTGATTTTGAGTAAATAGTACAGATTAAGTGGATTTAACTCATAAACACTTGGCTGACTGGTAGTATAGACAATTTAAATGCCACTAAATAGATCCTTACTTAAGCTCCTGTTACAAAACCTGACCAAAATCGGGTAACATTAAAAACATCAATGAAATGGCAGTGGTCCAAATCCTGCAAGCAAACTGCCTTTGACACTTTCGATTGCAAATTATTAACTACAAAATGACCAAAATTTGGTTCTGCTTGGCGATGTTGCATGCTCGGTTGTATGCGCACATGACCGTCACGTTCCCAAGATGGCAAATTTAGGTGATCAATGTTTAGTTGTCAGAGTAATCAGCAACCGCGGTAATTATTGGTGGCGATATCGAATTTTCTATTTAAATAAAATAGAATGTTGAGGTAAATTTGAACAGTTACAAGAGGGCACAAAAATCTTAGGAAGAGGGGAAAAGATAGGACAAAGCAAAAAACAACCAAACATTTCAGTTCTCCATTAATGGGAAAGCAGGCTGTTCATGTCATAAATAAATACTAAACGCAAATGTAAGTATGTGAGCAAAGATAAAAAAAATCAAAGTTTCGAAATAAATCTCATGAGTTCTAATTCTTTCAAATTATTCAAGGTTAAATTGAAGGTTATCCTCGAGCGGAGTTTCGCATTCTCAAGTGTTACTAGTTTGCCGCGAAAAAGTAAAACTTTTAATTAAGGGTAACTCACTGGTCAGCAATGGCGAAATCATGAAGATTCAAAAAATCATTTTTCTTTCATATTAATGATCGTGCAAAGTTGCATGAAAGTCAAAGAAAATTGGATTTTGGGCTTTTGTTGACATGGGGTATCCCATTTGAACCCCCACCCCCTGCGTCCGGTGGTAACGATAGTTAAGCACCAGGCATGTACACAATTGACGCATAATCTCCATTTAATTTGTAAGGCATCACTACGATCATAATTTTTGCACCTTAAATTGATCAAGAAAAGGAACTCATATGTAAATATAAATATACATATATGTATATATTATTTATATATAGGGGAACACTTACCTTCTTGACGGGACATAGCTGCACTGCAGCGGTATGTCCTAATTACCGAAGACGGTTTAAGTACAGAATTTCCCAGTGGCTTGATCAAGCATCCAAGTCCCGCAACAAATACCTTCATTCTATTCATGGCTGCAGAACTCATGAACAATTAAAAAGGAAGTGATGAAAATTCTAAAATAGCTCTCACACGTCAACTTCTGCAAACGTGTTCAACTGAAACAAGTCTCCTTCAGTCTGCATTGAACAGAGAAAGTAGGGGGCTGGGAATAGCTTTGAAATAAAAAGTTGGGGCTGTAATGAAGGGGTGGGTGGGGATGAGTCATTTATCTCTCAGATAATATAGGCGGGGGTACAAATCAATGAGAGGGATAAAAGGGGAAGATATGAATGTTCTCCCCCCCAAAATTTTCTTCCATTGGTTAGAAAGATAACAAACAATGGAAACAGCTTTCACTTGTCAAGGAAGTTCAGCCCCAACCGGGAAATTTCTTTTTCAAATATGATTTCTACGGAAAGACCATGTGTCGGCCTGCACAAAACATCTCAGCCAGGGGCCATAATCAGAAACTGCAGGTTTAACGTAAGACAATACCCAGAAAATCATATCTCCTAGAAAGAGTGACCCAGGCATCAAATGGTCTGAGGGAGGAAACAGTTAGTCCACATCAGTGAAGTGAAGTCTCGCCGGAACAAGAAGTGGAGTAACCACCCAGATCTTTTTAATTAACACTACTCCTAATAAGTCCTGTACCTTTCATTTACCTAGAAAGAAGAAGCGATGCTCCCTAAGGAGGAAGAAAACACAATACCAAAGTAATCTGTCTAATTAAGCTAACCCGGTACCTCGTGAACTTTACCTAACGTAGATGCTTAAGGTAAATACTTTTATCCCGAGAATTCAAACTCAGGTTGCTGGTGTTCAGCAGGATATAGTCTCCCTTACTCACGTGTCGAACACATCGCTTTCATTTGGCAATTTGATGTCGACATAACAGAATTGGGGTGGGCAGGGTATGTTGTTATCACTTAGCAACGCTAAGACCAATTAAAAACTGTCACCTGAAGTAGAGTTGACCATGCTGTTATTTAGGTGGTTCCAAGCATGGGAGGGGGAAGGGGGAGGGGGAAGGGGGAAGGGGAAGGAAGGAAGAATGGCTATAGAAAAGAAATGCTGTCTTTCTTATCTTTAAAAACTTATTCCAGTGTAATGAAGTTAAATATTGACATTAGACTTGGATTAAATAAAGAACACTTCTTTACGAATACAATTAAATGTTTATTCCAATATTTATACAATGTTCCTTTTCTAGAGAAAAAATCCCTTAGCAAAATTAAACATGTTGAACATACTGGTTCTTCATAGTTACAGTCCCTATTTTACTGCCAAAATTTTAGGCTGTTTGCCTTCAGGTTTCTTCTATACTTACATATCAGGAAAAAAAACGAACAACAAAATAAATAAATTTAAAGTTTAATAAGTTCTTCAATATCAACGTCTGAAAAATCAATGTCATCCTCCTCTTCGAAATTATCGATTTCAGTCTTGTTTATTGTTTCGTTGTTTTGTACCTTGTTGTCATTGGTACCTTGTCTACAATTAATAACATTTTTATTTGACTTCTTTTCATTACACCAAGATGGTGAATAACTAGAACAGGTATCCTCATCAAAATGCAGCTTGATATTAGCAGTTTCCTAAGAAGGAATGAAAATATGTGAAAGTTAACAATCAAGGGTAAATACATGAGTTTTACTTGAAACTTTTGTTTCAAATATAAATATAAATATATGTTTTATTATGTTTTATTTATAAATATAAATATAAATATCTGTTTTAAATAAAAAAATCAAGATTTGTTAAAGCCACTTTAGGATTCGGATGCTTTTTACATGAAAAAGTGGAGAACAACAAAAAGACCTGATACCTGCTACGTGATATACCGAGCGAATTACATTCTTATCTTCTTCTGTTCTGCCAATTTGAGACAAGGGTTGCATTGAAATGCAAAGCCATTGTTCTCGGTCTCGGGCGGCATCTCTTAGCTCTCTGCTGGCCTTTAAATGGTGTTGAAAGTTCTGTGGATGTTTTCCTCCATCTTCCACGAGCGCGCTTTCCTTGAATTCTACCACTGAGGCAACAGTCCAGTAGCTTCTGTTTTCAAGAAATTTCAATTGACGTGACTCGATCACTAAGTAATTCTCTTTCCTGCCTCTTGCCCTCTGAAGGACTTCGATGTTTGTTACTTTGCCAACATAGTAAATTCGGAGTATGCGGTGGTAAAACCACATCTTTGCGGCTTCTATGTTTTTCCGTGTTTCTCAATGGAGCGTTCAGCCTTCTGTTCCATTCATGAGTGCCGACCAGATAAAGGTATTCCGAAAAGACCCGGAGGAAAGTCCTTGATAAATTGAGAAAGCTTGCTGTCATCCGTACCAAGAAGACATTATCATTGAATGGAATCAGTATGAGAAAATTATGGTGATGATGATGACAATAATAATTTTAATAATAAGTAGCATTTTGCCTTTTATGGAGTGAAGCCATTAAACATGATCCATCCTTTATCTGACGTATATTTCAGTGGGTTGTTGTTATTGATTCAACTCTTACAAGGCAATAATGTACTTTTTGATGAAATATAGGCTATTGCTTTCTCTCAGCCTGCAGTGTAGATAACAACTAGTGTTTGGCAACATCAGACATTGACTCTTCAAAGTTTGAACCTTTGATATATTACTTCTAATAAAAATACAAGTAAAGATCTATTGTTTCAATCTCGATTAACTCCATTCTGCTTCTGTCATAATTGTGTTCTTCATCATCATTGTCATCGTCACGTTATTGCAAATAGGTTGGAGCGGCAATAGCCAATGTCATACAGAAAATTCCTTAAATAGAGAAGGTGTTACTGTCAGGCTGATTGCTATTGTTGTACATAAATTTGCTTTTGTAAGCCTTCAACTCCAGGTGTCATTGCTGTGACGATGTTAGAAAGTGGTTACTCAGAATTCTCCTTTCTTTAGTACAGAATTTAAATATTTGTTTCAAGAATTCTTGCATTCCTGCGGGTTAAAAGATATAATTTGGAGCTTAAGTCTTGAAAAACAGAAAAGTAAACTCCTTTCCTGACAATTAACACCTCGCTAGCCTTCTTCAAAGCCAGATATACGATGACAATGCTTTGTGCAAGACATACTCATAGCCTTCAAGAGATTTATCACCTCTCATAACCAAAACCCTATGCATCACAACAACAATACAAGTTTTAAGAATGATTGGGTAAATCAGTCAAAATTGGCTTCATCATTCATTGTAAGTAAAGAAGGCAATCAGGAACAACTTCTAAAGGTATACCTGCCACTCTAACAACTGTCCATCTATAGTGACAGCCAGACCAAAATAGTCACAAGATTTTTTCACTGAATATATTGTTAATTTTCTATGATTAAACGTTACAAGTCATTGCTCACTGCAGTTGACACTAGAACTGAAGACAATCTCCCAACACAGAAGTCACTCTGTTTTAAGAAGGCAAATATTTGACGTGACTGCAACTGGAATTTAGAGTAGTCTCGTCGGGATAAATCGCAGCGTCACTGATGAAAACCAGGATAGATATTGAATACAGAATAAAATTTTAGGGGTCTTAAGCATTCGAAATAAGGAGCGGGAAAACTTCACGGCTCAAAACAACAGCAAACTGCTATCGCTTATGACAACATGTGATGATATGATAGCATCTAATAAAAAATTCATCTGGACTCCTGCTTAATTATCATGACACCTTTAATTAGTACAATAGAAAAACATTGCCTTAAGCTTGGGGTGATGTTATAAATTACTACGTGTTATATATAAAAAGATCCGTTCAGGGGATCAAATATCAGTCTCCTCTCAATGGTATTTTTTATTCTTAACTGAGAGATAATATGTTATATGACTTCCCGTATCACAGATAAAGATTACAATTAACCACATAGGGTTTCGTACTTGCAACTCTTTTACGAATAAATATTTCAGCCTCCAAAAACACTTGGTATACTGTTGGTCAGGTCGTTAAGGCTACCTCCACCAGTCAAACCCTTGATGACTTTGTGGCTTGTATGGTTTTTAGTCATCTTTCCCTCCAAAAAAGAGAAAGAAAAACATCCAAAATAGCTGCAAAGTACTAAAGACCAAGTTAAGAAATTAGATGTGTGATCTGTGTGATCCCTGGCTATCTATTGATCCAAAACAACAAAAAGGGAAAGTGCACGACGTTGCGACCTGTTAGATATTTCTTATATGTTTTGGTAGTCAACAGTGTTTACCTCAAATTTATAAAATAAACCAGCTAATAGCAGTTAACTTAGTTTTAGTCATCAGCCTACCTTCCCATCAAGAAAGTCATCCAATGTGATTTGGATGTTTGTTGTATCACCGTCAGATTTTATTTCGTCTTCATACTCAATCTCCATAATTTCCTCGAGTTCAATTCTGAAAAAAACCCAATAGTTATATTAAGTAAGTACTTACGTCTGCCCGCAATGGCGGTTGGCTGGTTTCCCATTCAGTTTTCTCTTATGAGTAAGAAACAGACAACGAGAACTACCACAAGAGACAGTAAGAGAGAGAGAGACAGAGGGAAAGACACAGAGAGAAAAAGACAGAGAAAGACAGAAAGAGACAGAGAAAGAGATAAAAAGAGATAGCAAGCCCGGAGACACATACACAAACTCACACATATACATTAGAACCACACACACTTGTGTAACTATTTAAGTCTTGCCGCAATGGAGGTTGGCTAGCTTCTAATTTTGGTTGTCTTATGAGTAACGAGCAGGAAGTGAGTAAGACTAAAAGGGATAGAAAGAGAAAGGGGGAAATGAAGGGAGATAGATAGATAGATAGATAGATAAAGAGAGAGAGAGAGAGAGAGAGAGAGAGAGAGAGAGAGAGAGACACTCACACACAGAGAGTGATATGCACAAATCACACTTACACGCAGTAACCAAACAAGTGTAGCACATACAGAGTAAGTGTCTTAAGCGAAAAAGCTTAGAGTAATAACGAAACAAATTTATTTGTCTTTCAAATCAACCTTACTTAACTGCGGTCAATACAATGGACTGTAAATATCGTACAATAACTAACCCTTGCATCTTTGATAAAAGAATATCATCTGATTAAATCCCCTATAACCTTTAAAACTATACTGCATTACTTAATATCTACTACTACTTCTGCGTAACAAAAGGTGAAAAAATTGAAGACTGTCGACAGAAATAAACCGTCAAAGAAGTTGCTCACAATTCATCAAGAAAGAGAATTGCAAAGAGTCAAGTAGAAACATACAGAAAATATTGTCGACTCGGTTTTCCCTCGATTTTCCCGCCAATACACATTTTAGAAATGAGAAGTAGTTTTCCATTCGACTCCAAGTAATGATTATTCCTTTCATATAATCTTTACCTTATAGTTTGATTTTCTCAAAGGACACTCCTACTTAACAGCGGCAGTCTTCCTCTTACAAGAAGTCCGCTCTTTATATTAATGCAAGTAATGGACAGTTAAAATTTAATTAATTGCATACCTGTCTTTTTCTTTAGCATCAACCACTCTATCTGATTGAAGTGATGCCAGTTTCAATTCGTTGGGAACATTCGTCATCATTTCAGCAACACCTTCCAACTCATTGTGATTTCCATCATTCTCAGTAGTCACTTCATCAACATGGACATTGACTACTGCCTTTGAAGAAAAACTTCCATGACTATCATTTTCTAATTCTTTCTTGCGTTCTTTCCCGGCTTTTACATCAGACTCTAAGCAAAAGTCTATACTCTTCCTGCAACAAATATAATTCTCGTCCTTGCAATTGATATTTTGGTTTATTTGTGATGGGCTAAGACTCGTTACGCTTTCGCTCCCGGCAGCCAGTTTATTTTCACTTATTGTCTCACTTTCATTCTTTTTTGAAACACAAAGACACTTCTCAGTTCCACCAACCTTTGGATCTTTGTCAAGTATGACCTGAGGTTTTATACCTTCCGAAGTATCATCAGCTTTACATCCATTTTCGTTATCACTTGTACATGAAACGAATTCATTTTCAACATTTCTCAAGGAACTCCATGTGCTATTTATTTTAGTCTTGTCATTATCTTGCTCGTAAAGTTTAGTCTTTATGTTAGCTGCTGCGGGGATCTTGGATACTTGCCAAAATCTACCAGGTTCATTTGGTAACTTTTCATGTTTGCTTTCCGTCCTGTCATTTGTTTGTAAGGTCAACGTTTGAGATTTAGTTTTCTTATGAGTAAATTTCTCATCCCAGATCATACCCACTTTTGCATCCACATTCATGTCTGAATTAAGTAAAGCATCAGTGTCATTTCTTGCTCCTTTGGTCTTTGTTTCAACATTATTATCAAACACAGTACTGTTGTTGGTCACCTTGTTTTGCTGAAAGTCTTCATCCTGAATGCTGTCGAAAGAGTGATGAAGTGCAGTACCACAGCTGCTTTCACTTCTACTATTATCTGCGAAGATGACAGCAATGATGTCAGTCTCTGGTACCTTAGTGCCTCTGGAAGTCTCATGGTCTTTTCTCTGTTTGTTATCAAACACCATCTCTCCTTTATTTACTGTAGGAAAGTTACGGGCATCATTAGTGCTATCAAGATCTTTTGTTGCACTTTCACATTCAACATCGGATTCCAAACTTCCAGCTGAGGTAGGTGCACGGCTATTGTTAAATTCTAAATCACTACCAAACTGGTCACATTTGAGTTCGGAGCTGCTCTTCAAATCCAGGCTGCAATTATTGTCCATCTCATAATTTATACTTCCTATTTCTTTCACCATCATTTTAGCTACCTTTTCTTGGGACCAAATACTGCTGTTTTCATCTTTGTCCAATTTCTTGAATTCTTTTTCAAATTCCTTTTTTATGTTGTCCTTTGCAGTTGAGCTGTAGTTGTAATTCGTTTTGTATTCATGTTCATATTTGTTTATGTCCGATGTAAATCTATTGTTCTTATCTCGGTCCTTACTATAGGCATTTGAAACGGACGAATAAGTGTCTTGAATTATCATTTTCCATGGTGAATTTTCAATCTTCGATCCGCTTGTAACTTTCAAAGAATGAAGACGAACCATTTCATGGTGTTTGTTATGGTTATTGCATTGCATTTCTTTGTTGTCCAAGTTTGTCTGTTCAAATATGGCAACGTCCACTTTTTGGCAGTTGGTGATTTTTTCTGATAAAGCAAATTTTTCTTGCCAGACTTGATGCTCATCACAAAGACCTTTAAGTGAAACACACGCAATTTGAGGTTCAGTATAGATATCAATATTCTTTCTCTTCAAAATCGGTTTTTCCTCTACCAATTCCTTGTTTTCTTTCTCTGGATCGAAACAGTTGTCTTGCTCCTCTTCTACAACAGCATGGCAATGTGTCATAGCACCATACAGCTTACTAATTTTCTCTTCTAACAAATCTCTCTTTTTTCTAATTGATGTAATCGCTACCTTCATGTCTCTATTTTCAATCCTGTACTTCTTCAAAGTTTTATAAAGACCTCGAAGCTGATCTTCGTACATATCAGTTTCGTCGATGATCGCACTTGTCTGTTTCACTTTCCTACGCAAAATTTTCACATCTTTCTCTCTGTGTTTTAATTGTTCCTTTAAACATTTAACCTCTTTCTTTAGCTGAACATTTTCTAGCTCTTGGACATCGCTCTCTCTGATACTTCGGTCTGTCATGTGAGAAAGTTCTATCATATGAAGTTTATTCTCTTTTAGCTTCTGCCTTGCCTTGTCAAGGTGTTTCTGTACCTTTTTGGCATAAGTTGCTAACTTTTCATTGTTGATTTTTAATACCTTGACCTTCTGTTTTTGAGCCTGTAAATTCTGAGTCAATGTATTGATGTTATTTTGAAAAGCTAAACTCTTTTCGTCATTATCACACGGCAAAGCAATGGTGGCGCTGCTGTCTGGTTCGTAATGCAGAATGTTGGCTTTGGAGAAAACGTGGTCGGAAAGCTCTTTTTTAATGTTGTGGTTCTTTTCCTTTACGGCTTGTATTAATTGTGTATTATTATTATTATTATTATTATTATTATTATTATTATTATTATCAGAAAATTCTTTTACTAACTTTCCATCGCCTGGTGAAGCGTAATTTTCCCTATGAATATTTCTTTGCCTATGTTTCCTTTCAAATTTTACATTCAACCCATTATTTCCCTTAATGAACTGTTGTTTTTTGTTTCGTCTGAGTTTGTCTTTCACTGTTACTTTCGTATTTATTTTTTCAGGCATTAATAAGACAGCAGTGTTATGTTTTGAGCTAAAGTTTTTTATTTCATTGCGATTTATTCCTTTCGGTTTAAGAAACTTGGTTTTATTAAATGAATAGTCATTATGAAGCTTTTGATAAACTTGTGCAAACCTTGCATCTTCTCTATCAAGGTCAGAAGGATTAAGTGAATGGTAGTCACTTGTGTGAGGATCATTTTTATACCAAGTTTCCTTTGAGGCCTTCTTGATAATCTTTGCTTTGATGGTTTCATCGTTCCTTAATGCATTACCTCTTGTGCCATAAAAGTCAGGTTCTTGCAAAATAGCGTTTACTTTTTCCTGCTCTCTTTGAAAACGAAGAAAAATCTTTTGGTATCTATCTGCTGCTGCTGCTGCTAGTTTGACAGACGCACAATTTTTGTCCTGTTCAATGTCTTTGATATGAGTCAGACGTTGTTTATTTTTATTGTAAACCATGGTGTCATGCTGAAGCAATTCCTTTTCCTGCATAGCAAAGCTGTTTTCATAAAAATTTTCAGTAATGCTTTTTCTACACTTTATTCTTTCTCGTGTTAAATCCAAGTTTCTCCTTTGAGCTTGAAGGAGAGTAGTTAAATTTATTAATTGTTTGTTGGCATATTGCTCGAAACAGGACGATAAAGTTTTGGTCGAGGATTCTCTTCCTGTACTTCTACGGTAGGGACACCCATTTAAAACTTCAGGAAGGACGCTCTGCTTCCTGCAATGTATATATCTAGTCATTTTTATTTCAATATTGTTCAAAGAGCACCATAACTCTCTTCGAATATGTACCCATGAGTACACAATCTGACATTAGGCAAATAGTGAGGACTGAATGAGCAGAAGTATATTTGGAGTATCGTCCTTTAATTTGACGTCATATTGAAAACGATGTCACCTGACTTGGTAGAGCTTAAAAAATGAGAATAAATTACCCAAATGATTTTGAGAAAAAGAGCAGGCTGGTTCAAGATTGTATTATGTTTTTATCAATTATTTATGCTGAAATAAAGTGTCCTTATAATGGGACAAATAAGGCACCTTAGATTTTGATGGGAAATCCGTTAAAAAATCACAACAACATGGCGGGTTATACAAATTTTTTACCATTTAAAATTTTTTAATTTTACCATTTACCTGTACCTTTGATATAAATTTGACCTTAAATTTTATTATTTACCAATACTTTTGGAACAAAATTGACCTTTTTACCATTTACCTCTTCCTTGGAGAAAAAATAGACCTTTAATTTTTACCATCCACCAATACCTTTGAAGTAAATGTTACCTTAAATTAGCGCCATCTAGCGGAAATTGTTACTTCAGTAACCCTGTCAAAGTTACACATTCTGAACAAATTTTGTTTGAAAAAGTTCTTAATATCTCTTACCGTTTGGAAAATATCCCAGATTTGGCGCTCTTTTTGCATCCACACTATCAGCACTACTACACACTAATACTATTCTCTACCTTGATGGAGGGATTTTTGTACTCCTCCCAAAATTCTCAGTACTTCTTACTCGCCTCTTTATCTGCAAGGCAATCTCCATCCAATCTCGTCTTGGTCTTCTTATTGTTCTTGTATGAAGTGAAACGCAGCTAGATACAAATCTTCATAAGGTAGTGGTTCCTGTTGGTATAAGCTTCCTTCTGTAGTCAGGAGACCAGAACAGACGACCTCTATTGTCCTCTGATCATAAGATGTTTAATTTAATTCCTCACTCCTCCGTCTGCTGAAACTTATGCTGCCTTGTGGATAATTTAGTAGAGAAATAATACATCAATTTAGCTCACAAAACTCACACAGCCTCTCCTTAAAGTTATTCTGTGTTTTACGTCCATGTACGCCCATTGCCTTTTCATACCCGTTGTTGCGACTTTCGTCCTTCGCGTTGAGATTTCCCATGACAGTGATGCTGTTACTCCTGTCGTGTCTATCTAATGTTTCTATTAGCATCTGGCAGACGTCTTCCTTTTCTACATCTTCCTTTTTGTTGTGTGGTGGGCCCACTTAAAAAATAATTAGCCTCCTATATCATAAGTACAATCTTCCTGTAACAATCCTCTTGTTGATGGGTGTCAATTACATCAGTGACTTCTTCACTTGCTGACTATCATAATTGCAACATCACAATGATGCAGTTCTTTTTTTCCACTGTAGATTGGTGTCTGACCCTAGGCTTCATCTTGCCTGCCTCCTATCCATCTGCGTTCTCTAATCCCAAGGATGTCGAATTATTATCCATCCATATCTTATATAATCTCCGCTATTACTCCTCTTGAGTCAATAGTCCTTTCATTCAATGTCCAATGC
Source organism: Morbakka virulenta (assembly GCA_003991215.1). Classification (NCBI taxonomy): domain Eukaryota; kingdom Metazoa; phylum Cnidaria; class Cubozoa; order Carybdeida; family Carukiidae; genus Morbakka; species Morbakka virulenta. Next base: position 1,066,845 of record RDPX01000135.1, on the reverse strand, counting down.
TAAAGGTTGCTTTTGGCCTTGAAAGAGATTTCATCGGACATTGAGCTTTCCGTAGGCTTTGGCCCGCCCTTGTCATGCTGTCAGTGTTACCGACCTCCGCTCCTCTTTTGTCTTGTTGTGTAACGGTATTTTTTAATTAGCTTTTCCAGGAGTTGGAAGTTGGTCTTCTGCCCAAGCCCCATGTTTGGGGTATCAGTGGTGTTCCGTCGGTTGGATACCCTTGCAGAGTACACTAAACTCCAATTTACTAATAGATTAAGAAAATAATTTGAAAGATCAAGATTAACCCAACATATGTTTCTATCCAACAAGACTTCTAGACAGAGGCTATCAAAACACCTTTCTCTTTCTTTTCTCTAAACCTAGAATACTTTTACTGTATTACTCTCCTCCGCTGGATTATTCTGGCTATGCCATGATAACAGTTTTTATCTCCTCGGCTTTTCAATTTACACAGAAAGGTATTTTGGTAAGACATCTGGTAAATCAATGATAGATGGCAATTCAATACATTTTTCAAAATTTTGGTTGACATTAACGTTATTGTCTAGGCTATTTCCAAGATAGATTCTTTAACAACGGTAATATTTTAGTTACTGCATATTATATCTGACAGATGGTTAATTTGTTGGAGGGGTTTCACAACATCACATAACATCTACTCTGTCTTTCCTGTCCTTACGTTAAGAATTAGTTTGTCCTCACATGAGTAGTCTCAAATGAATTGCATCTTGCTTTGTGGTACATTTTTACTTTCAAAAAGAAAATTCTTTGAGTTACAAATCATCGATGTCTTTATGTTTGCGGTTAGAATTGTATCAGCAAGTCAACAAAAAAAAATACTGAATTACTATGGACCACAGATTGACTCTTGTAGTACACCACATTCGATTTTTTATTGTAGCTCATTGTTTATTAAAAAAATTTATATATTTTAATATGAAAAGATATTTATCATGCCTTGAGTTGTAAGCTTGTTCTGAGCTATGTTTCGAGAGATACTTCTCCCATTGTTAGGCCATTGAGGTAATTAGGGATTGCTTTTTTGTACTTTGATATTGAGGACGAGCTTGGTGACAGGGATCGAGGTATTTTGAGAAGTGGCGCATTATTCCTTTACACAAACAGATTTTCCCTTGGGCTGAAAGGAAACAAGCTTTCATTGTGCAGATGGACAGATCATGGGCTTCGTTTTGACAAGTCAATGAACACGCTTCAATGAGAGGGGTCGTACACTTTAACATAAGCCCAACAAAAGCATATTTACGTCCCAGCTGTTAACGACAAAACAGAGCAAATGGACGTCGTTTCATCTACACCCTATTGTGTATTAAATTATAGGTATTGTGGCAGACAAAGTCATAGATAATATGCATTTCCAAGTTCACAATATCGTTTTTACTTAAAAATAAGAAAAAGGTAACGTGGTGAAAGCCTGCTCCTTACTTTCAAGATTGTGTTTACATAGTATTTTCTGAATTTCTAAATATGATAACTTCTTTTTTCATGTAGGCTTTAGTAGAATTAAGAAAGTTGTTGTTGTACATCGACAATGATAAAGGAGAGCAGCCTAAGATTCTTGGACTTGCATTGAGTTCGCGAAAGAACCTTTGTATTCATCCTGATGTAAGTATTTGCTGTATTATTTTCCTCATCCTTTTTCGTTTCTTTCTTTATTCCTTGCTTTGATTTGGTCATTTTCTATCTCTTGCTTTCATTCCTGGGATTTGCTCGGCCAAGCAAAGCTCTTCTTATTTACTTCTTCTGATGACATGCCCGGCAAAGCTGACCTGCCTTGTTTGAAGAATTTTAAGGAGCTGGGGATCTTGGCCAACTCTTTGGAGCACCGGGTTGTTAGTTACTTGTGCTATTTACAGAATGTTTAGCATTCGACAATAAACTCACATTTCCGCGGCTTCGATGTTTTTGATTATTGAAGTTAAGTCTCCACGATTCGCTACCACACAGGAGAATTGACCAGAGGAAACATTTAAGGGCTCTGATTTTCAGTGACAGGGAAAGTTCTCTGTCTTTGAAAATGGTTGACATCTGAGTGAAACTGGTTTTAGCCATTCCTATCCGCCTGGTGATTTCCTTTTCCCACCTTCCGTCTGATGTGAGCATGAATCCTAGGTAGTAACATGAGTCTACCTGTGCAATCACAGTTCTATTGCAGGTTATGTTGCTGTTAATCTCAAGTTCTTCGCTTGAAGAAGCGTCCCAAACGAGACCAAGAAGAATTTGGAGACCATCTTTACTGTCAGCAATGAAAACAGTGTCATCTGCGCATCTGATGTTATTAATACGAATATTTTTGGTGAGAAAACCGTAGTCCGATTCTTCAATCTGTTCGAGTATGCCTTGCCTTACATATTACAGAAATTCGGACTCATCACGCACCCTGCCTTACTCCCCAGGTAATTTCAGTCCAACCAGTCAACCTCACTGGACAGGGTCCTTTTGATGTCTATGCAGCTGGTATATGATCATGTAGTCATTGTTGACTATTTTGATAATTTTAAGCAATCTGGAGAGGCACTAGTGGTGGACTCGGTCAAATGCTTCCCTGTAATCGATGAAGTAGATATAGATGTTCTGTTGATGTTGTATGCTGAGTTCACTGAACATCGGCATTATGGAAATAGAATTCCTTTTTACTCTTCCTGGCGTAAAGCAGTACTAACACTGGGCTATCTCTGGACGAATGCTTGGGAGGGACGGTTGAAGCAAGATTTTGAGCTATAGTTTTAGGGTGTGGCTCATGAGACTAATAGTTCTTTGTTGATCACAGTCTATTGACTTCAGTTCATTGAGGAGGGCTATGAAAATAGACTTAAGGATGCCCTCAGCAATGTTGCCTTAATCATAAGATCATGTTAATCAGGGTATGAAGTATGTTGACTCCTGGCTCACCCAGCGGTTTCAGTATCCCTGTGACCAACTCTTCTGGGCCTGCAGTTTTGTTTACCTTCATTTTGTTAAGTACCTACCTCACTTCGTCCTTTGTTATTGGAGGTCCAGAAGGATCTGTGAGTGTGGTAATCTCCTCATCATCTTGAGTATCTTCAAAAAGCTGTTCAAGGTATTTTGAACATCTTTTCCGCGCATTTGTCGTTTATACAGGATCTCGTCAGTCGAGGATTTAATGCTAGTTGATGGGCAGGATGACATTTTGCCGGTGATCTCTTTGATTCTCTTGAACATTTCTTTAGGGCTTTGTTTTTTTAGCTTTTCTATCTCTCGGCATTGCTCTTCCTGTCATTTTTCCTTTGCCTTCTTGGGTTTTTGTACAACACTAATGCAAGATTGATTGTACTTTTCATGCTCATTCTTCTCATCTCTTTGTTCATGAATATCTTTCATTTCTTGGGTCATCCAGTGTTTGTTGGGGCCCTTCCTTTGTTCCTCCTTTGGAATATGCTTGTTTGCTTTCTCAACAATGGCAGTTCTGAAGATGTTCGAAATGGCTTCCGATGTTGTTGAAGCTTCTATCCCGTTCAGAGTTTCCATCACAACCTTGCAGCATATATCACAGACATCAGTTTCGTTAAGGGAGTTAAGAATGAATTTTTGTACTCGTTTTTGGGCCTTCAGCTTTTTGAGACGTAGTTCGACTGTCGCAACAATCGGCATGCAATCGTTGTTAGCGTCTGCTCCAGGGTACGTTTTGACTTTCGTTCGTAATTTTTGCTGACAATGTAATCTGATTACGCGTACGGTCACTGGGGCTGATCCAAGTGTACCTGTGGTGAGTATGGACGTCAAACATGTGTTCATTACTGCAAGTGTTTTCCATACTTCAATGGATGAGTCCTTCCCACATTCATTCTTGGCCCCTAAACCGAACAGATCAACTGTTTTACCGTTCTCTATGCAGTCTACTTTTGCATTTAAATTACCCATTACTATCATTACCTCGTTAGACTTGCACTGCTTCCAGATCTCTCTATGTCGTTAAAAAACTAGTCTATCTTTTCGTTGGATTCAGCAGTGAGAGATATGCAACAATGAAACTAATGTCAGACAGACTCGGCTTGATTTTGACTATTACTGGACGATCTGATCGAGGTCAAACAGCGAGAACAGATTTTGAGAAATCTTTGTTGAAGATTAGTCTTAATCCTCCGAGATCTTGTTCTCCTCCTGACTAGCTCACGGTCTTTACTCCCTCCCTGAAATGTCCTGCATTTTCCACCGAATTTCACACAAGCCTAGAGAATCAAGTCTTAGGCTGTCCATCTTCATGATCACATTGTAGAGTTTTTCTTCTTGGTACAGAGTCCTCACATTCCGCAATGTGGTTCTGTTTCTTTGTTCTGACTGATCTCAGATTTTGGTGATATTGCATCACGGTCACTGGATGACGGTCTGTGCAGGCCCGTGACCAACCTACACGCCTTCCCTGTCCTCCGGACGAAATGTCCGTGAGTACTGTTGACGTCGTTTATCGGTCTTCGATTCTTGTTTTGCATCATGGTGATCTAGCCTTATTGCTGGTCAGTTCCATTCTCCAAGTGTGGGTGCCGTTGGCTGAAAAGAGCTCGTCCGCCTGTAGGTGCCCACACGGCACCCTCGGCGAACAAGTTCAGTGGGGTTCCCGTTTTACTCGCGGACAGCCTGACCACAAGAAACTGCAAAAATGGAAAAAAGGCAAATCTGACTTTAAAATAAAGATGCACCTCCATCCCCCTCCCCATCCCCCGTCTTCTCAACCATTGGCTTTCCGATTCAAGTGATTAAACTGTACCCGCAGTTTGCAAATTGTTCGACTCGAAAAGATTTTTGCATGGAAATCCATATCAAGGTTACATGGACCTTTGCTACTTAAAAGTGATAGCATCTAACGTTCATGTGAATTTTCGGAAACATTGGGTTTTGTTGATTTTACCCGGATTTTTCATATTTAATGCAAATGAAGGGGATTACTGTGAAATTTATGGTTGAATTGAAGATTTATGGGATTTTGGGGGATTTATTGGACTTTTTAAATTTGCTCTAACCATGTACGGTGATACACAACTCGGTTAAAAATATCAGCATTAACGCAATGGTCACTTCGAAGCTTGTCAATTCAGCATATTCTACCAACAATAAAACATATAACCAGTCTAACATCAATGGAAGCAAGTAATTTGGCTTTTTTAAAAATAAGTGCGTGTTAGGCAAAGTATTTCAAAACAGTTTTCCAGGAGCAATTTTACCCCCGAGGTCATTTAAGTACATTGTTAACAAATATAGTTTACTACTAAAAGGGCGAGATGTAAAGAAAAAATACTGTCATTTAAAAGTATCAATTAGCTTAGTCTGGTATTCCTTTCACCCGGTTCGGTGTTGTTCTATTAAAATATATGTTTGATTAGAAAATATGCTGGATAAATCATGAACTTAGCGAACGAACAAGCCGAGAAGCATGGAGTTGTTTAGCAATAACAATTGAAGAAAGTGCTCTGGTTCCTCACCCTAGCGCCAGGAGAAAACACTGATTTATCACAGATTACATGTTTCTCAAAACACAATTATATATTGAATCTCCCACTAATTTCTCTCTATATTTCAGGGGAAAGCAGATGATTTGTGTGTTGAAAATGTTTAACATATTAGAATAACGGTATAAGCACTTATTTACAATTCTGAATACACTATAATTTAAGATAATGGGTTTTGTCTAGCATACAAAAGTGAAATTGTGACATACGATTATTTCGTCTTTGATTGGCTTAAATATATTGGCTTATGAAAGAATTTCCTGTGATGGGTATACAAAAATGAAATCTTTTGCTACATTATGTCCAAAGAACTAATGATCCCATTTAATTGAAAAACAATAGCATTAAAATTTATTCGTTCGTCTGGGTTTTCCTTCCAGCAGTTCAGTGCAACATTCCAAACATCATGTGGGCATTTTTCTGGTCTTGAAAGCCGATTTCCTTTCTCGAGATTGCTGATAATCTATGTACATAAAAAGAGTTATTGGTGAATATTCCTTAGCGCATACACACAGAGACTTACACATACGACAAACAAAAGGTAAACTAGTCATCAACTAACGTGGTAAACAGAACCAAACTAACAAGAAACAACATAATAGACCAAAAAACTTCGGTGAAGTGAGTTCCGGATCCTCACGGTACTTTACTACATTACTATACTGCGTTTCAGTCTAATTATTGAATACATATATGTATAGTGCATACCAATATCAACACAAAAAAGAGATTATTAATTAGTTTAATGCTTGGATGGAAATACAGAACCTTAAAACAATTATATACATACATCAAAATCCTGGTGTTCGGTATCACAGAACTGTAACCAAGTATTGCAACCAAAACTTAAAGAAGGTGAATTTTCACCTTTACCGACCGCTCTTACATTATAAATAAATCAAAAATAAAATCTCTGTTTCTGACGTATCAATTACTAGCACCGTATCATGGTCATGGAATAACTGTTTGAATCCGCAATAAGGATACTTCCCGATTTAAGATTACAAATGAACTCCGTGTATAGATTAAAACCCTCGATATAACTCAAGAATGGTCGCCCTCTAGTCGTTATTCTAGGCATTAGATGACAAACCCACTCTAATCTTCTTGACCGTGTGAAGCAAAAACAAGTAAGCAGACTTGTAAAGTACGACAAAGAAACGAAAAAAATGATTTCTATACACAAAAATTAACCAAAATTGATCAGCTTCAATTAAAAAAATATTTAGGTCGTCTTTTTCTATCTACATCGTACCTTCGATCGACTGGGAGATCAAAAGTTCGTTCCAGACATTACAAAAAGGCTAAATATAGCCAATTTGTTAACGTCTGGGCTATTTTCGTGTCAAGCGTCGAAAAAGACTTTTTCGCATAAAAAACTATCATTTACTTGCTACCAATGATAACTCCTTTACCCCTTTCGATACATTCTGGGTTAGGGGCATATTTGTAACAGATGGTTTGGGTTGGGGTTAATGAGTGTGCTCCACTCACACGGATGATTTTTCAATACAGGTAGGCCTAAACAGATTACCTGTGGCAAGTGCGTCGCCGCGTTAATTCAATTTTCGGCAGTTAAGTTTTTCTAGTTGTTCAGCAACTGAAGTGAAGATAATTTAGAGGGAGCTGCTTAAAGTATCTATNGTTAACGTCTGGGCTATTTTCGTGTCAAGCGTCGAAAAAGACTTTTTCGCATAAAAAACTATCATTTACTTGCTACCAATGATAACTCCTTTACCCCTTTCGATACATTCTGGGTTAGGGGCATATTTGTAACAGATGGTTTGGGTTGGGGTTAATGAGTGTGCTCCACTCACACGGATGATTTTTCAATACAGGTAGGCCTAAACAGATTACCTGTGGCAAGTGCGTCGCCGCGTTAATTCAATTTTCGGCAGTTAAGTTTTTCTAGTTGTTCAGCAACTGAAGTGAAGATAATTTAGAGGGAGCAGCTTAAACTATCTATTTTCTGTAGTAAATCGTGTTGTTATAATGAATGTTTGCAACTTATATGAAAACTAAGGTTGGCTTTAGGCCCAAACATAATTGTGGTAGCGGTATTAGAAAAATAAACAACAGCACAGTTCATTAATAGTTTTTCAAAACGCTTTAAATGACATGCAATAACTTGTTTTCATTTTCAAATTAAAGTGCCCAAAAATTTTATGATAATATAAAATCGAAATTTTGGTTACTTAGCCCATCCACCGATACTCCCAAAATATTCTCTAAAGTGTCGTCTCAATAATATGTGTAACCTTGTTTTTTCTTTATATTTAGTGGTGAAGTCACGTTAGCAAGAAGCTGTTCTCAGCAAGATTGCCAACATTATTTCGACCTGAACAAAAATGTTAACAGCATCCTTAGTTCTCTCTTCAGTAAGGCAGCATAACCTTGCATTACATTTTTAAAAATCTGAGCAATTGTACAACCTTGTCTGCAGTTATTTATAATTTGACTGATTTATAATTTATAATTATAATTTATTTATAATTAGACTGCCTTTTCGCCCAGAAGTGATTGAGTCAGAGTTTGTTGCCAAATAGCAAAAAAGAACCAAGTGATTCTGTGTGTAGGTCAATCTCTTTGTCAAATACTAAAGTGCATTCGTTAAAATTCCATTAAAATTCGGTATGTGGTAATAATCCTGGGCTCGTTATACATGGGCCTTGTTTATAAGTATGCCTATAAAAACCCACCAATCTAATATTCTAAATTCAGGATATACTACTCGCCTCCAACTTAACCCCGGATTTACCTTCACTGTTTCGAATACATTTATCCTTTCCTTTACATGACCTTATACTAACACAAGCCTAAATCATTTTTCTGAAAGATTACCGGTACTGTTCGCAAGGTCTCAACCTAGTCCATGCGAAAGTTTGTATAAAAAACAAACTTTAACCTCCTGTTATATTATTACAAGTGTGAGAACGTAGGTGTCAGAACTGGGTACTCTACAACTGAAAATCTGCATTCTATAAAAGTCAATCGAAAAAAGTGAATAGAACACTCCACTACATCTCGCTTTCGTAGACCAGCAAGCAGCTTTCGATTCCTTGGAAACAACAACAGTTCATTCATCGGAAACACAATTCAAGCACATATATGAGAATGCAAATTAGTGTGCAAGACTAAACAGGACTCTATTTTCACTTAAAAAAGTTGTAAAACCAGGTGGATTCATGTCTTCCATGCTATCTAAGACTTGTTTGGAAAACATTATTCTAATATCAAATTCGGAAAATAAAGGAAAAAAAATGACAACGAATTCATTCTTCTACCATACCGTACCTCAAATTTGCAGATGATATTGTCATAGCAATGAAGTAGGATTTAAAGTACACTTAAATGCCAAAAAAGGTAACTGACAATTAACGTAAAGCAAAATCAATAACACCATCCTTTCAGATTAGCTTAACACAACCCAACTAAACTAAGAGAAAAAGTCCCCAATCTCCACCGCATAGCACACTTTTGGAGGAGCAGTAGCAACACTTTCAAAAGCAAAATGCAACCATATCTGAAAAGACGAAAGAACTCTAAAGCGTAGAACTGTTTAATGGAAACAAGAAAGAACTATGTTTAGAATAATCCTGTAAGATTGCAAGACAAGAAATGGATTTCAGAATAAATAAAACGAAACGTTTTTCTCCAAGCAATTAATTAAGGAAATCGAATATAGCGGGGATGGGATGTCACGTCTAATGACCACCTGACAATCATTGGCCTAACGATTAAAAGAGTTGATTCCAGATGACAGAAGGGGAAACTCAGCACAATAGAAAAGGAAATTGAGGGCACGTTGGATGCAGGACCATTTAGCGAGGAACTGGCGAATTAAAGTTTAAGACATACACACTGGACAATAAGGATTATTGATGATAAATGGTCCCAGTTCTGAAAAGCGCTCAATGTCGCGAAGCAATTTGTTAGTTGTTATTTCTTTAGCACAATGAGAGTACAAAGTAAAGTCGCACACAAAAATCTACATTTTGTCTACTATGGTACAACTCCCCAATCCCCCAAATCTCCCCAAAACAAACAAGCAAAGAAAAAAATACGATCGAAGGCTTATTATTTAAGTTCTGTACAAGGATAGAGCTTCTGCATTCAGTCCCTATCTGAAAGGTTTCTGTTAACTTAAGGTATCCATTAGTAGGGGTTCATATGCCTCTCTAATCCACAATTAAACGTCCAAGTTTGTAATGAAGATTTTAATGTTCACAAGTAATATTATTTTATCATAACATGGCGTTTATTATCAAAGACCTAGTATTACTGAGAATAACATCTACCTCATGATTCTGCAACTCTTCATACGGCCTGGCGTAGGGTTTGTTCGATTCTCGCAAGGTAAATATTTCCCAAAGTGTAACACCGTAACTCCAAATATCACTTTGTGATGTGAACACATGTTTTGTTATACTTTCTGGTGAATTCCTGACAAGAAAAATGAAATATATAATGGGGGTTCTTAACAAAATGTACGGGAGCTGGAGCTTTGTAGGATCACCATTTGTTCCACTCGATCACCATTTAGGGTGAATGGTTCGTTTAGGACGTCCGGCCAAAATAAAAGGTCTGAACTAAATTAAGTGATAATTTAGAGGCAAAATCTAACAAACACCTGTCAAAAATATCTTGTACCGAACTGGATTTTGAGCAGTCTAGTTTTTGTAATCATCTGATCTATCAACTGGGCTATCGGCGCTAAATTATTAAGCATATCATTTTGTAAGTTAGTTAACCTTAACCTTGATTGTGCTTTTTTTTCTTCAAGCATCTATCACTTAAGAATTCATCAAAATCTATAGATATACGGGTGGTGTGGCTAATCGAATGTCTTTTTTATTACAAAAAGTAACATTACTTCTCTACAAACAACGAAATGATTGCATACGCTAATAATATAATAACCATCTTAAAACATAATTAGTATGGCTTTACCAGTTTAACTAAATTTAAGGTGCTTAACAAATCTTAGAAAGCCTTTTATGGGGTAATTTCTTATAATGAAAACGGTACAAAGCATACTGGTCTTCTGTTAGCATGTTAACATTTTCGTTTCAATATTTCTTGTACGAAACAAATGAAACTGCCTTTCTTACGAAACGAAAACCCCAAAATCGACATTCATGCGACTAAAGTAGTACAAGTTCAACGGTAGAATGCTTCAAGCCCAAAATTGTCTCAGTTTGGCAATAATATCACAAGCCAAATGTGAAAGAGAACAAAAATATATGACTGAACTCCGGGGCGGTTGAGAGGTATTATTTGTTTCTAATACCAGGGAGAGAGTTTTTCAGGACCACGCCCTTAGTGTTGTCAACGCCCATTTTAAGAAAAATCATTATCTTCTGTTTCTATATATGCTCTACAATCATATATATATATATATATCTGTATGCATATATATATATACATACAGATATGATTGTCTAGATAGATAGATAGATAGATAGATAGATAGATAGATAGATAGATAGATAGATAGATAGATAGATAGATAGATAGGTAGATAATGTTATTTGGATTGTCTTGGTTCCATCCCTTTCTAAACTCCTCCATCAGATACTTAAGACATAAATAGAATGAGAGTACTTATTTGGAAGATAGTGATGGGAATCAAACATTAAACATATGGCAAAATAAGCATACTATCTACCACTTGGGCACTTCTGAGAATGCGAAACTGACATGCGAATCTTATATTCAAGGAAAATGACCGACTAAATAAATGAAAATGCAGCCGTTAACACTTACCAACGCAGCGGCCAATAGCCTTTATGGTCCCCACTTTTACAACGAGCTAAATAGGCATTTTCACCATCTTTAAACACACGGCTTAAGCCAAAGTCACTAATCTTAACCAGTTCCATACTGGCAACAAGAACATTCCGTGCTGCCAAGTCTCTATGAACCACATTTCTCGAATTCTAAAATTCGGCGGAAAACATAACAACCGAGGAATACAAAGAAGTAAATGATTATACAACTGCTCAAATAAAAACTGTTATCATGCTTATCTCTGTCTCTCTGTTTCTCTGTTGGTCTCTCTGTCAGTCAAAGAAATTCACAAAACTAAACAGCGATGTCTCGCAAATGCTAATTTATAAAAAAACCCCACCAATGTACAAAAACAGCATCAAAATGCGAACATGTATTTGATATTTAAAAACGTGGTTGTACATAATGCATACACGACTCAGTAAATGATACGTTCAATAAATCCTACTTCTTTTCTTGTTTGACTCAGTTAGGTTAAGAAATAACGATATAGAATTTCTGTCACTTGCGTTGTCGAATAGCAAGAAAAGTTGTTTTAGACCAATGTGCTGAAATCATAGGAACCCTCTTTAATGGGAACGTTCCAATTCCATTGACGGTGCTTTTTTTGTCATACGTTATGATGGTCGAAACAGTAACCTCAGATTTCTTTCGGTGAAGAGTTAACTCGACTGCATTCTTTGCAATAACGGGTGTACAATTGCTTGGTCAGTTTACCTATCTGAAAGCAAAACATCCAGGAAATATCCAAAAATACAGTTCAGTCCACTAACAATAACTTACCAGGTATTCCATGCCCTTGGCTATCTGATGACAGAACTTCAGCAGATTTATATCTGTCATTGCGCGCTTCAAAATTAAATAGACATTATGTTTAGCAAGTTAATCATCATTTATTTACTACAAACTTAACAAATAACAACTCTGTAATCTTCATGACTGACCATGTTTTCAGGTATTTTGTCCGATCCTATAAATATACTATATATATATATATATATATATAAATATATATATATATATAAATATATATATATATATACATATACATACACAAACGAATTCTTGTATTTATTTACAAAGAAGAGTGCTGAATACTTTGAGGAAAAAAGACAAAAGAGTAAACTTCAGGACTTAATACATTTCTTGTGCAAAAAATACGAGAAGCTTTTAGTTGCACAAGAAATTCATCACGTTTCCTTCATGTACAAATGTAAATATAAATATATGTACACATGACCACATGATGATAGTGGACCATCTAAAATACCAAAATATCAAATACAACCTAATATGACACACATCAGATCAGGATGTCGCCATACGTAAGGTAACATATATGGTGAATGCCTCGGTCGTAATATAATGCCTACATTGCTGATGGAGCTTACTCGTATATTGAGAATAAACATCAAGAACAAAAACCCGCCCAAGGCTAGAGTACCAAAATCTACCCAAGGAAAAGTATAGAGATCATCCCTAAAAACTCTCTTTTGAAGACACAAAACAATCACAAAAACATTTACGGGAAAAACATGCCAGAAATAAAAATTTTATCACTAATATGCTACCTGATTAAAAGAATAGATTAAAAAACAACTTAAAGATAAAAACAATTTTATCTAGAAGAGATCAAAATGGTATAAGGTAAAAAGATTTAATTCAAATTTAGGAGTACGATGTTTCTTTCTTTCATAGAAGCTCAACTCTGCTTTTCAGCTGGAGAATATGCATGTTCTACTTGGTCGCGGTCCGCCTATGCGAAGAAACTCGATCCAGCACTAGCGTGCCGTATCGCTGCAGAATGTATAAAGTCCACTTTTATCAACAGCATCTATGCTCTAGTTGGAATTGTCCCACCAGACATCCGCCCCAGCGTAGAGAGCATGGACCAGAGCAGGAGACAGGAGGCTGATATCAAACATACCCTGTTTTAACACAAGCAGCCTAGAAAGCGCCTTTCATTTCGCAATAGTTTTCTAGATTCTTAAACCCCTCTCGACGTGCCCAAATCAACGAAACGAGAAAACATGTGGTGTGAGCGATGGGATGCCCTGGGTGACAAGGCACGAACCTGACAAGGCATCGAACCCACAGTAATTATAGCGTCTGATAGCATGAAACATGGCCCACATGGAGAGCACTGAACCGCCTACGAGTAGGAGATGGCAGGTCCATGGCATCCCGAGAGTCTTGGGGATCTCTGCATCTGCGGCCAAATGCAGACTATGCAGCACCTATTTAGCTGCCCAACCGCCCCAAACTGCCAACCAGAGGACCTTCACGAACCAACACCAGCTGCTATCTACACCGCCAAACATTGGTCAAACCAACTGTGATTGCCAAGGTCACGACGAGGAAGAACAATTTTGCTTTATAATCGTAAAATGAGTCTCGGTAATTTTAGAAATGTGTCATGGCCTTAAATGTTTGTGGCCTTAGTCGTTTAAAAATGTCTTACATTTGTCGCGCATTTCTCCTTCAATACATTTGTTCAGCTTGTTATGAGGGTCCTTGTTCTAATAATCAATTCTGGTGAATCGATGTTACTTCAATTATGGTTTGCGATCAATCGACATGCTTGTTGGTGCAAATCGAATGCGTGCAGGAACGACCACGTCGATAAACTACTGCTTGTTCGTTCTTTGTACAATATTTTAAAGCGAAGGCAGCGAAGTGACAAAACGAAGGCTAGTATGAGATTCATTTTAAGTGTCACATCTGCCTTGAGGCAAAAGAACAATCAACGCGTCAAAACTCGGTCACATCAGCTTTCTCCGGTAGATTTTCGAAGCTTTTTGAAGGAACTTTTTTCCTATCAACATGCCATGCAAGGCTTATTTTTGTAATTTATACGACGGCTGGTTTCGTCTTGAAGAAATTGAATGGCGGTAGAGTAAATATACCCATTCATTTGCACCGGATTCAGTGGGTAGTTTAAGTGTTAAGCGAAGTTGCCGATGATGTGGTCATAAAGTCGTTCAATGCCTGTGGCATATCAGTGCAAGATCCTCTAAAGTTTTCTGCTACCTAAGAGATGAAACTGATAACGTAGAATATGAAGAAGAAATATTCCTGGGCGATGTTGACGATGCTATGTTGGGCGNGAAGGAACTTTTTTCCTATCAACATGCCATGCAAGGCTTATTTTTGTAATTTATACGACGGCTGGTTTCGTCTTGAAGAAGTTGAATGGCGGTAGAGTAAATATACCCATTCATTTGCACCGGATTCAGTGGGTAGTTTAAGTGTTAAGCGAAGTTGCCGATGATGTGGTCATAAAGTCGTTCAATGCCTGTGGCATATCAGTGCAAGATCCTCTAAAGTTTTCTGCTACCTAAGAGATGAAACTGATAACGTAGAATATGAAGAAGAAATATTCCTGGGCGATGTTGACGATGCTATGTTGGGCGATATTATTGTTGCTTACGCTTGTAATGAAATGTTCAAATTTGTAGCAGGTGTTTAGGCTCAAATACACTATTAGTGTTTTACCACTTTTTGTTTCCTTCTTTTCAAACCAAGCACCTCTGGATTAAGCTACGACTTTAATGGGTCCATCTTATAATTGATAGCAGCTTCGAAAATAAGGGTGGCCCATAATCGAGAAATTACGACAAGTGGAAAGAAGCTAGTAGAATGGCAAGCTTTTTTTGCAAATTGGTCCCAAGAAAGTATTCAGGTGAGAAATTATAGCAAGATGTGTAAATTTCATCTCCATATGTTTCTCTAATAATCTTGAAAATTATGAAATTATTGACTCAGAGGAAGCCATAGATGAATGAGAACTACGTTTCGAGAGACAGTTCTCCCATCGTCAGGCTACTGAAAAGACTAGGTACGGCTGCTTCTTTATACCTTGGTAGTGCGGACCTGCCTGTAAACAGGGGTCGAGTTGTTTCGAGGAATGGCTCCATACCTATGTTGTGTTTGTTTTGTTTGTTGTATTTCTTTCTTTAGTGCTGGAAGCCATATTTCTGAAAGGGTGTAGGATATATTGTTGATGTGATTGCTGTGTTGTAGGGAATGGGTTGTTTCTTATATTTACCTTGTTGTTGTGTTGATTTCCTTGTTTAAAATCCTTTTATTTTTCCAGTCAAAGGTGTGATATTGTGTCCAGCAGTGTTAGGCTATTTCATGATTCTTGGTGTCACCTTTTTGAACAACTCTCTTGTGTTCTTTTTCCCTTTGACCAAAGGAAGGCGTTGGAGCGTTCCTTGCGTCAAAGGGATATTTGCATTTTTGATAATGCATATTAGCTAATTACTAAACACAAGCCTGTATCGAGAATAATTGGTTACACCTAGCTATGACACCGAATTTCAAACACGATGGCCTTCAGGAAATGGATGCTATTATTTATACTATTCGTATAAATATCAAATAAATAAAGGAGAGATAGAAAAATGCGGTACGATGACTACAACACCACATATAACGACTTAATTGGTCTTTTCGTTACGTATAATGGTAAAAAGTGTCACTACAAAGACCTCTTTATTTTCAACCTTAGACCTAAAACGACGAACAAGACCAGTAACTACAACAAATTACTATATTCCGATATGCCGATTACCTTTCTGCTAAAAATAAATCCTTCCAGTGATCTATTTGGCATCCATTCTGTCACAAGTTTAAGATCGTATTTACCTCCTAGATGAAGGTAATCAAAATGTTTTCATTAATTTGATCAAAATATGTAATAATCTGGTCTACGTATGCGGTACACATCAATCAAACGTCAACAATACTATTTCACTATGGAATTCTACAAATAGCTTATTTTCTGGCTATATATACCAAACTACTATTTGTACGAAGCAACACCTTAATATCATATGAGTTAACTCGAAGATCCAAATGAAAATCAATTTGGATTTGATATCACCGCGACAAAAACTCCATCCTGTGACATTCTTATTCTTTACCTCAAATATGAAGGAGCAAAAACTTAGTAGTTAGGCCTGGACACCAACAAAGAGCATTACAGACTCTAGCCCTTTTAAATAGGGAAAATATTGGAAGCTTAGTAAAAAACAGACATGACTGAACTGACATCAAGGAGGGCACCCGCGTGAGAAATTTCTTCTTATTCCAATACAGTCCTTTACATAGATACACAAAGTCCAAAGAAATTTAAAGATAATAATCAACAAATGCCTTCCAAGCGACCATAAACTAATGGGGGCTTTGAGCTCAGAAATTTCAATTCACCTATACTTAAAACCCTTCCAAATACAGTTATTTTCAGTCCTTTTTAGTCAAATTCTTAAAAGTTTCAAAGCATGTGTCACAAATAATTGACTCGAAGAGTCACGGAAATAACAAATCACAATGAAACAGAATCTATTCCAAGAGAAGTGAGTGGTTGGATTCTTTTTCTTCTTATAGTTGCTGTACAACCCATTTATGGTTGACAATACAGACTTCATCCAATAATATCATATGTGAACTAAGAATTAAACAGTAAACCAAACCAAGTGCTCCATGTAAGATAAACTTGTCCAAATGCCTGAAAAGGCCCTTGCATAAATAATAACGAGTTCAAGGTAATTTTTAAGTTGCGGGGCAAAGGGACACCTGTTTCTGAAACCTTGGCAGTAAAAGTACATTCCACAATCTGGGAAAGAAAAAGAAAAGCTTTACCAAGGTAGGTGGATTTCTTAAAAAGGAATACAGTAATGCAAAGATAATTTATTGTTTTTCTGGAGAAACAGAGTAAAACAAAGAGATTGTGAAATCAGGGCAACAAAACTTTGAAGTTCAACCAAATCTCAGGCATTAACTAGGCTTCTCCTTGACGTAAACGTACAATAGAAAAATGTACAAGTATGGAAGAGGAAGTCTCATAAGAAAATATGAGAAATAAGACAGGAGTAAACGTTTATGATTGGGTCTCTGGTAAAGCCCGTCCGCTCGCCGAAAAGTTGTTAAAAATGGAAGAATCCTTGGAGTATGTTTTATCTTTAGGAAGATTAAAACAGGGCGAGTGTCGGAAAACTCAGAAAGTATATTGCTTTGTCCGATATATTTAGGTTTTAAGTAATAAATTACGCCATTCAAATTTATACACAATAAATCAAGCTTCGGAGACTTAAATACCATTTCTGTATTGTTGTACTGCAACTCTTGCATATTTCTCTTGTATAACTTATATATACATTGGTTCGAAATGGTTGAGACAGTCATCTCTTGAGTGATTACGACATTTTTTCGTAACAATAAAAAGTGAAAAAAAAAAGTTTTCTCTATTCTCCGTCAATATTGGTTTAAATGTTTTATTAGTTTGCTTAGAACTACAGTATACACACAGCAGCCATAGTAAGGGTCTAAAAGGTAAACTATATGTGGGTAATAATGGCATGAACCAAAATGAGCTCAGAAATATCAAATTTTGCGAGCTTTCTCGTTATATACACATTTTTATATGCGTACAACACGTTCAGAACTTATTCGTTTGATGGTGATGTATAATACGAATACATATAAAGTGTCCCACTAGTACACACAAAAGGTAAGTATAAATTGATATACAGTAAAATAATATAAAACGATTCTTCAATTAACTAGTAATGTCAATTATTTTAAAGTGAAAATATCCCCCAAAAGCAGGAAAATAATATACTCTACTAACTTGGTGATGTGCTAATAACGACTCCATACAATCGGACAATGTTACTATGAATGAGATTGGCCATATTCATGGCCTCATTTATAAATTCTTTGAGAGTGTTTGTCTGGTCTGAGTCTTGATGGTTCAGTATTTTAACTGCAACTGGTAATGGCTGTAGAGTGAAGTAAAAAACACTCCTTTGTCACAAAAGCCTACGATAACTATAATAAAACATCACTGGTGCTAACAAACTTGTAAAGCTGTATAAAAATATTAACAAATTATAATATATATATATATATATATATGCGTTATAGTTTAACGAATAAATATACCAGAGTGCCCAATGAAATTAAATCAGAGCGGTTATATATACGTATTCAAGTGACAAGTGAAAAACTACATTAGGTTTAGCAACTCTGAGTTTCTTGCATACAGCAGTTGTCAAGCTATGCTACAAATGTTCTCTTCTTACTAAACTTTTTTGAGCTTTTACAAAAAAGCTTCAACAAACTTTTGTTTGTACCCTTCTTCTTCGAGCCAATCTGTTTGGAAGTATGTATGCTTGACCGTCATCTTTATTTATTTAGACTCTTAAATAGAAAACTGAAATATGTTAAACGAGTCACAATGCTGTATTTATGAAGCCATTTATTTGCTATATAGAATGGGTAAGCTTAACTTTCCACTATACACAGACAAAAAAACTAAAGAGAACCTACATAGCTCAAACCGGATTCCCTAAAAAATAGTTCATAATTAAGACAACGTTAAAAACACTTTATTGATTATCTGACTGTTGTATCCACACGATTAAGACTAACACTGACCCAAAATCATTCCCCGACTTTTCTCTGACTTATATGATTCTTTAACAGTTGTCACTGACTTTTCCACGTTTTCCATGTTCTGTGGCAAACATGAACAACAAGAATACCAAGAAACATAACAAAACCAAAAGGCAAAACACTATTTGTCTTTGCTTGGCCAAGCTTACTTAGCTATGAAAAAAATTAGGCCTTCCAAATAGTACGACGGCCAAATAAAAGTTGGGTAGTCAAAATGTGAAAATAAAGCAAGACCGGAAAAATATCATCATACCAATGTCACCAGACCATTCTTAATATATCACCACTATTGCTATTTCTACTTTTACTGTCGTGACTCCGACTACTACTATTACTACTACTACTACTATTATTACTACTACTACTATTACTACTACTACTACTACTACTACTACTACTACTACTACTACTACTACTACTACTACTACTACTATTGCTACTACTATGACCAACACTATCATCCGATGGGGGAGTGAAAACCATACTGCTTTTGGTATCAAATTTTTAAGAGTGCCCAGATGAAATAAGGACTAATTTGAAAACAACTCGTGTAATTACATTAGGCGCTCAAAAAAATTAAGGTTTCTTATCTGTTAGTCGTAGTAGAGTATCAATTCGACTAGGTTTACTCTTAAGAGCAATCAATGATATATTTTCAAGTTTCGGCCTTAATGTAGTTTCTTTATAACTACAAATAGGAAACACTTACTTCCTTTTTTCCTTTCACGTGGCAGGTACCTTTCCAAACATGTCCATAATAGCCCTGAGGAGAAAACGATTTAACCATAAACTCGATCATACTGTTCGACGCAAATGGTACCGACGAAATTACAAAATCTTTATTGAAAAAATGTGCTCGATTCAAGGAAGTCCCTGTGTGCGGAAGTTATTAATTTTGAATAGCAAATTATTTGACTGAATGCCCACGACCGTAGCAACAGTAAGGCGCAAAGTTATCAACGAATACTCTGTTGATCATTCCTTCAATAAATACAAAGGAAAGAGAACAAGTTTTAAAAAATAACAGCCGCAATTATTCATGTGGTATACGATCCACCGCACCTGATGCAGTATATATTTTAAGTTTTTTTTCAAAGTGTCATTGCTATCGAGTTACCTGGATAACAATTCTGAAACTTAAACATCATCAACTACAGAAATTAAGCTTGGAAGTTTCCTGCGTGCATTTTGTACACTGGCTTGATCATCAACACACGGGACAAAATTATCAATGACCATATATGTATATCTTAACGTGTACAATGTGGATATGTCAACGTGCTAACCGACTTTCGGTTCTTGTCAACGAATGGCAGCAACTGACAGTATCTGGTAGTAGTCGTATACTGTATGTCTCAAGCTTTGTCAAAAAACCCAGATGTTTAATTAGAATGACAAAGTACTTCACATGTGAGGATGTCTTACTTTATTCGCAGTAATACAAACTAACACCAGGGAAGTTTGTGTGAACATTAGGATTAATTTCAAAATCTGTACTGACACTAGTAATATCTAACACCCAATAATATCGAAGTCTTTATCCGTGTAACATTTACCATTGGAGAGCGGAGCGTGTGGTCTCGCGGACAACCACCGTACAGTCACAACACATAAACCTCCGTCAGCCTGTTGCTGTCTGCAACAAATGAGAAGCAAAAAAGTACAATACCTGACAATGACGAGTGGTGCAGCTACATGGTCTAAACACATCTAACTGAAAATTAACTTCTTAGCACAAACTGTTCCCTGTATTTTTCTCGTCAATCTAGCTCCGAGATAGCAAATATATGCAAAGTACAGGTCAGGCAAACTCAATAAGAACTTTCTGTTAATTTACTAACTTAACTGTTAATCAAATTCAACGTCCTTAATCTTGATTGTTTTCGACTCTTATAACTAAATGGCGCAAAATTAAAAAAACACATGTTGCTGTAAGCCCAAGCTTTTGTACGCAAACAGGGTGGTCTAAACATCGTGTGATACGTTTTTACGTCACAAGGATTGAAGGATACCGGGTTAAGTGTTATTAACCATAGCTTACAACTATTTTTTCATTGCCATATGAAAATTTTTAAATTATGCGAGAAAACTATCCCTTGAAAAATGCATATAATTCCAACATAGCAATAATATATTGCTTTGTCTTAAGAAAAACAAAACAATATATGAAAAAAATTAAAACTTACCTTGCCAACTGCCTTCTCTAATGTTAAATCCTTGTTTTCAAAGATTTCCAAGTTTCTTACTTCGCCAAGCAGTTTTCTGGCATCCTTTATGTTAAATGAATGTTCCACTTGGCATACATTTTTCATTTCTTTATCTTCTACAAAATCACTGTTGTCACTACAGACTTCCTCTTTAATACGTACATTATGTGCTGACAGAGGTGGTGGATCAACAGAAATAAAATCTTTCATTTTATACGGGTCTTCGACTTTAATTTTAGGTGGTTCCGTTGTACGATTATCGGGTGTACCCACAGCAAAGGTACTATTATCGGATACCGGTAACGTCTGTAGCTGGTTCGATTTCGGTACACATGTAAGTGGTCTAGGCTCGGCTATGACTGTATTCGTAACAAACGTAAATGGTTGCGGTGAAGTAAGGATTGTTGTCACAGGCAGAGAGTGACTAAAACTCTCAACCCGTCTTTGTCCTGATGTAGTCAACAATGGATTATTTACACTTACTAATGGCTTTATGTCTGGTGGCAGGTTATTTGAAGTTAAGATAAAACTTCCTGCTGGTAAGATAGTTTTATTCTGCGTAATTCTTTGTAAATCTGAAATGCGAACTTCAAGTGAAGATGTGGGTCTAGATATGGCTTGTATTAATACTGGCTGAGTCCTATCGGGGCACTTAGAAAGTGTAGAAGCCGTAAGTTTTGTAGAAACGTCAGTCATTGCTGGTTGCTGCCTTAAAATTTGGGCACCTAAAATGGACTGTGGCTGCTGCTTTGCTATTGCGATACTTGTGTACCCGTTGTTCCCTGCAACCTGCGCCGCTGCATTTGGAGTGGGAACAAGTGGGACAACTGACTGTACTAAAAACTGAGTATTTAGTTTTCCTGTCTCAGTTGCAGTAGATCGAGTTATATTTTCAGCCATTTTCAGTCTTTGCACTGCGTTTATAATAGGAGAATGCCTCGGCGAAGTTATCAAGGGCTTGGTCTCCAGAGGTGAGGATTTTATCTGGGGAATATTAGGCATCGATGTTGTATCAGAAAACACACTACTTTGCACCTGGCGTTGAGCATTTTGCTTATAAATACCGGAAAATGATGGTACATTTCTTGCATTTGAACTACTAACACTAGTTACGGGAGATGGACCTTTTAGATTATTTCCAACAAACATGCTGAGATCACTACTTTGGGTAGCAGAGTCTTTACCAGTACTTGTACTGGCGTAGAACGCAGACGTGTTCAAAATCAAAGGTTGATAATCACTAGTATCGTTTCCGTTTTGCTCTGACGGAGAAGAAAATTTATCTCTCCCATCGGGTGGCTTTAAAATATTAAAAATTCCTGTGCATGGCTTGATTGGATTATCAGAAGTACTGCTGTTGACGGTTATATTATTAAACAAATTTGATAATGCTGGTAAATTGCCTAATGTTTGTTGCTTATTATTCTGAGGTAAAAATGTTTTTGGGAGCGAAGAAGCTATATTGAATGCGTTTGGTCCCTGCAGGGCTTTTCTGGCTGCTTCTTTTATTGCTTTTCGATTACTACGTACGGATTTCGCTGGGGCCTGCTTAGTTACTTCAATATTTCTCGGAAAATGTACTACTTCAGATTGGCTATGTTCTTCCGCGAATGTATTTACATCATTTCTATGCAATGATCTCTTAGTACTGAGTTCAACTTTCGTACCGGCTTCTGTGACAATTTCACTTAACAGTGTCTCTCTACTCTTATAGTCCCCATAATTACTCGATGGAGCAGAAGCGGGTCGACCAACTCCCCTTGGTCTATTGGTCTGGAGATCACCAGTAGCAACTGATCTGTGTAACTCTTCTTCAATTTTGAGATCTATATTCTTAGGCTCTTCATCTATTATCATTGGTGACTCTTCACCTACAACAGTGGTATCCATCCTCGTATCTGTTTCTGCGCTAGCACTTATTCCTTCCGGTTTTCCCTGTGGAATCTGTGCTATTGAAGCAAGAATAAATGCGGCCTCCCTTTCCCTCCTTCCTACAGGAGCTGCTGAGTCACAGGCAGCGATTTGTGTGACTTGTAACGTTTGGGTTGTCTCCACATTTAGAGCTAAACCAGTACCAGTGTCTTTTTGCTGGCCCTGTGGCATTCCTTTACTTTTCAAATCAGCTGGTTGTATGTGCCCGTCATCTAACTCTGAAATGGAAAACCGTGGCTGTTGGTCTAATTGGTCTCCCGTGTCTTCATTCTTCATGTGGTTGTTGTATGCCCCTTCCGTTCTGCTTGAGCTCATATCTCTAAGCATGACTACTTCATTGTGCAAATTTTGCAATTCTTTTTTAACAGTTGATTTTTCGTGCTTTGGCATTTTACTAGACTTTGTGGACTTCCCATTGCCAAATAAACGTTTCTGTCGTCGTGGTTTAGTGTTGTGAAACTCGGTTTCCTCAAGTAAAGACGATGATACAGATGAATAAATGTCCTCGTACTCTTCCGCAGAATGAGACGATACATTACTTTCTGAATCTCTGGATAAGCTCGATGAAGTCATCTGCAGGTCAGAGGAAGATATCCCTTCCCCATGGGGTCCAATCCAATAAGTAGCTCCACCATCCTGTTAGAAAAAGGTAAAATTAAAACAAGAATAAAGGACACGTCGATCAAAACCTGGATATCACAATTAATATCCAGTTCATTATGATCGAAAGGTTTGTTGTTGCTAGGGGGTAGTTTTTCAAAAGCAAAAAAAAAAAGGGGGGGGGAAAAAAAAA
>RDPX01000135.1:969367-1043151 GCA_003991215.1 Morbakka virulenta | reverse complement strand
GGGGGTAGTTTTTCAAAAGCAAAAAAAAAAAAAGAGGGGGGGGGAAAGAAAGCCAAACACTTCCTGTGATGTCAACCCCATTTGTTCACAAAGCTTTGGAAAGAAAACTGAATATAAATGCTTTCTAATGCTCAAAAGTGGAATGCAGATCTAGCTTTACCCATTGCTTTAAGCCCTTTAATATCAAAATTGTCCCACCGTTCAAGTGTCTTGATAGATGCTTCACTATAGTCAAAGCACCCCCACCTCCCAAATTTAGACTGTCGTTCTCGCTTAACTCAATTAGCACGCCTTTTTGCCAATAAGGGCACGTGCTGTGTACCTATTGTCCCGGCACTTAAATAAATACACCCCCCTATCCAAATTTGTGGCAAATATCCTTTTAAGTACAGAAGGTAAGAGTTTTTCTCCATGCAAAAACTAATTTGGGTGTAGTAGTAGTAGTACGATATAATTCGAAAATTCCCCTGTCAATGTAATTTTTGAATTCAGTGGAAACCAAGTCTAAAGAGATAATGAGATAGACAAAATTAAACTGCATATTGCTGAGTAAGCTGAAAGCAATGTATGCTATTTTGACTGTGATTCTCCCCGTTAAAATAGAATTAAAGCCCAGATCTCTAAAATTAAATCTCGAACATGAAAAATTCAAACAAAGAAATTGTAAATCGTTCAAATATTTGCATAAAAGGTGACAAATTGCTAAGAATTGTGAATTAACCATCATGTCTAGCTATTTTAAGCCTAAAACAACTATTTAGATAGGAAGTTAAGTGAAATAAGACATGTTTCAATGAAGCTGAGTCGCACTACACCACAGAAGCTAACAAGAAAGGTGAAAGCATTACAAAAAAAGCCGGGCAAAAAAAGCCAGTGAATTCTGCTTCTGCTATAGCACTGAAAACGTTGAGGTAAATCAGTTCAAAATAATTGAGCGAGCTATGTCTAATTTTCATTTAGCCGCATCAGAGGCAATTCATATTAAATTTTAACCACCTTCTCTTTGCAAACAAAATGAATTTGTTTTTATTTTACAATTGCTTTTTTTAGACATCCAGTCACTGTGCTGTTCCGATTCCCTGACATACGTGTTTATTCCGTAAAATCTTACAAATGGTGCCTTTTTCAAGCCACGTAAGTCAAGTAAATATTGTCGTCCTGCATTCATTTGAATAAAATTGCATGCTTTGTACAATAACAATAACGATTCCAGCCTTGTGCTCTCTTTTTACATAAATATCTAATTCCATTTTTTAATTTTACTTCATATTTTTCTTTTTTCTTTACTTTATACCATTTTTCTTAACACAATAATAACAGATACTTCCTTCCTTGAATACACATTGAATGTTTATTTTTTAATTACAAACAGGCATACATTTGGTAAATGCCCTTTTATTTTATAGGTAAATCTTAAGGATACTTTATAAATTCAATTTTCATCACTTTTAGGTGAAAACATAACCTTGGTGGAGCTAATAATAATAAATAATAATAATAATAATAATAATAATAATAATAATAATAATAATAATAATAATAATAATAATAATAATAATAATAATAATAATAATAATAATAATAATAATAATAATAATAATAATAATAATAATAATAATAATAATAATAATAATAATAATAATAATAATAATAATAATAATAATAATAATAATAATAATAATAATAATAATAATAATAATAATAATAATAATAATAATAATAATAATAATAATAATAATAATAATAATAATAATAATAATAATAATAATAATAATAATAATAATAATAATAATAATAATAATAATAATAATAATAATAATAATAATAATAATAATAATAATAATAATAATAATAATAATAATAATAATAATAATAAACGTCCTGGGTACGACGTTAAAATGCATCCGGTTGTGGAGTTTCGACGTGGGCGAATGAGGTTACCCTTTGCCACAACTACCTCCAGGTCACCCTTGGGCAAGGTGTAGCACCTGTTAGCCTACTCTGAGACCTTGAAATACCGGGTTGATGTCCGGCGGAGTTAAGTCTGTCCCTTTATCCACGTGGACTAGAAATACCAGGTTGCTACTGGCGCGGAATATCCAGCTCTTTTATCAAATGAAAACTAGAAGCAAAAATAAATCATGCCGCATCGCCCGTCGCGCGGATCAACAAGGGGCGCGTGCCTCAGTGAGTGACCAGGCTGAGGATTTCGAAAAGTCTGCTACTAGGTCTACCTCTCCCACTAGTCAAAATCCACCAGGTCACCAGAACGGGACACCTCCCATCCCTGGCCCTGTGGTTCAACAAGCTAGTATTGACAATAAAAAGAAACCTAGACTCAAATGGACAAGGGAAGAGTATGCTGAGGTGATGTATTGCTTTTACTATGCACTCGAAAAGCCAGAAACGAATATTACTGATAATACATATACTACGTGGTGTGTAAGGAATAGTAATAGTGAAAAAATGGAAATGCTTGATCCAAACAAGCTAGCTAATGTTAGAAGATATATCGTTGGTAGCAAAAAATTGACCGATATAGAAATCTCAATAATTAAAGACAGGGTAAAAAATGATACTAGAGAATTACAGGTGGAAAATGACGAAGTTGAAGGAAATTTAGATGAACAAGAACTTGTAATGTCGAATAATGCTGATGCAAGGGTTGAAAATAATGTTGATGAGGTAGCGGAGAACGAGGTTGTCGTTGACGAAGAGGAAATTTTTAGTATGAAAATGGATATCATTGAAGAACTGTCGATAGTCAAACATACTGACATGAGTGAAAGAGAGGCGTTGTTAAAAATCAGACATCCCCATAAATTAAAAAGTATATTAAGTATAGGCAATAAGGCACTAGAACAACTCTGTCATGATATAAATCCAGATTTAAGTGAACTAAACAAATTAATTTATGCAACAGGAAGAGTTCTTCAAGCAAAATGTGGTATTAAGTTAAGAAAAAAGACAACGAATAAGAAACATAGTAAACCAAAGTGGCAAGTAAAAATAGAGAAAGAGATTGAAGGTTTTAGAAGAGAAATTTCTATACTAGAAGAACTGCAAAAGGATAATGGGAAAAAATCGGGCAAAGCTAGAAAAGTAATCAGAAAATATAAAGTACTCTCTGTAGAACAAATACCAACGATTAAAGAAGAGCTAAAACAAAAACTCCAGGTGAAAGCACAAAGGTTACGTAGACTCAATAAACGACAAAAATTCTTCAGGCAGAATAAAATTTTCGAGACTGACGCAAAGAAGTTTTACCGTGAAGTTGGAAAAGAATCTATTTCTGTAGAAGCCATACCATCTGACGAACAGGTAAAGGAATTTTGGAACAACATTTGGGGAAAAGAGAAACAATTTAATGAAAACGCAGAATGGGTACGTGACCTTGAAAAAAGCACCAGGGATATCCCCAAACAAGAATGGGAAAATATTACTATTGAAGAAATCCAAAGCGCGTTAAAAAAGTCTCATAAATGGAAATCACCTGGCATTGACCAGATTCCAAATTTTTGGCTTAATACTCTCTCTTCCGCGCATGCCAAATTAGCATCTAATTTTAATTCAATTATGATAGAACCTCATTTAACACCAAAATGGTTCTGTCAAGGAATTACCTATCTTCTAGCCAAAACAAATGAAACAGCAAAGCCTAAAAACTACAGACCCATTACATGTTTATCAACTTCCTATAAATTACTTACCTCAATCTTAACTGAAAGAACCTACGTTCACATGGAAGAACAAAATATTTTCCCCAAGGAGCAGAAAGGGTGTCGCAGAGGATCATATGGATGTAAGGATCAACTGCTCATAAACAAAATGATTCTGGAAAATGCTCACACTAAACACAAAAATTTAAGTACTGCCTGGATAGATTATAAAAAGGCCTTTGACAGCGTCCCGCACTCTTGGATCTTAAAATCTTTAGAAATGTTTAAAATCTCTCCTGTATTAATAAATTTTCTTCGAATCAGCATGCCATTATGGGAAACAAATCTTACTCTGCATCACACGAATGGTACTCTTATTTCAAACGGTATGCAAATCCAATGTGGAATCTTCCAAGGTGACTCTCTTTCCCCACTTTTATTTTGTATTGCACTTATCCCACTCTCGCAACTTCTTAATAATACAGGATATGGATATAAGATCATGGACAAGATTATCAATCATCTGTTTTATATGGATGACTTAAAACTTTACGCTCATAATGATGGTGAACTGGAAGGGTTGTTGAAAACCGTAAAATCGTTCAGCGATGACATAGGTATGGAGTTTGGTCTAGATAAGTGTGCCAAGGCAACTTTTAAGCGAGGAAAACTAATTACGTCTGAAAATATAGAGTTAGATGATGAAACCGTAATAAAACAATTAGATCAAGAAGGAACTTATAAATACCTAGGAGTAAATGAAGGCGATGGTGTACAACACTCGAAAATGAAGGAGAAAATACGAAAAGAATGCATCCGCAGAGTAAGATCAATCCTGAAAACCGAATTAAACTCTAAAAACAAATTAACAGCAATCAACACTCTTGCGATACCTGTTGTTGCTTATAGTTTTAATGTGATAGATTGGAACCTGACTGAGCTAAAAAATATTGACACCAAAATTAGAAAACAATTGACATCCAATAGAATGTATCACCCGAAGTCAGACGTAGACCGCCTGTACGTCCCCAGAATTAAAGGAGGTAGGGGGATGATTCAGTTGGAATTATCGTATAAAACATCGACAGTTGGTCTCTTGCAGTATCTAGATCTAAGCAATGATTGGATGCTTCGATTAGTTAGAGTACACGAAAACTCTAAAAGATTACACTCTGTAGTGAAAGAATCAGCTAAATTTTCGCACGAATTAGGTATCGAAAACGAAAACATCGAACATGTATCACCAACAATAGCCGCAAAGCGTAGAAAGCAAAAAGCTAAGAAAATTGGACAAGATAAACTCCAATCTAGGTGGCATGAAAAACCTCTCCACGGACAATTCGCAGCTCGAAGCAAACAAGCTGATGTAGATGAAATCGCAACCCATCAGTGGCTGAGAAGCTCCGGACTTAAAGGGGAAACAGAGGGATTTATTCTTGCAGCCCAAGATCAAAGTTTATTCACCAGAAATTATCAGGCTTGCATCTTGCATAATGGCGCTGACCCAAAATGCAGGTTTTGTGAAGATAAGGTTGAGACAATTGATCACCTTGTGTCAGGTTGCTCAATATTAACGCCGAATGAGTACAAAAATCGCCACGACAGAGTAGGCCAATATCTGCATTGGAGGATTTGTAAGCACTTCTGTATTGAAACGGAAGCTAACTGGTATGAACACCATCCAGAAGCAGTTACTGAAGGTAAAAATGTTACGATTATGTGGGACTTCCCAATTCACACAGATCGTACCATACAGGCAAATCGACCGGATATCGTCATCAAAGACAAAACGAACAACACCTGTCTGTTTATTGACATGAGTGTCCCTTCAGATAAAAACGTCTCAGCGAAAGTATTCGAAAAGCTCTCGAAGTATAAAGACCTGGAAATAGAAGTAGAAAAGATGTGGCACCTCAAAACCAAAACTTTGCCTGTAGTTATAGGAGCACTTGGCCTAATAAAGAAAGGTACTGATAAATTTCTGCAACAAATACCTGGAAACCCAAAACTAGAAGAAGTCCAAAAAATTGTATTGAACAGCACAGCGCATGTTCTTAGAAGAGCCCTGTCGATCTAAATCATTTCCCTTTTTACACTTTAGTCGTTTTATGTCATATGTAAAATTGTAATTCTGTCCTCTTACTGTTAGTAATATTCCATCTATATTCTCGTCTCCTTGATGTTCGTAATATTCCAATGAATGTAAAATAAAACGTTTTTATATAGTCCAAACTTTTATATACATTTGTTTTGTTATTGTTAGTCTTAGGGTTTGTATAATTTGTAACTGTCTCATATACTGTTTGTCAATTGCCTTTTGTTCAATGTAGATATTTTTGTTGAAATGTATTACCTCAAACTTCAATCACCCAAGGTCGCTGGTAGCGACTCGGTGCTTGATTTTAATTAGCAAATCCAAAGAAAACTGTATAATAATAATAATAAATTGCTTCCGTATTCTTTTACTTCTTTGGAGTCAAAGGCTAAAAAAGGATATCAGTTTATTGAAATCTAATGCTTCTTCTGATAATATTGCCAAAAACAGAGAAAAATCTTACGAACAAAAGCAAGGCACTGCCCGGATTAGTGATTCGGGAATCCCCTGTCTACTAGACAAGCTTTATAACCAACTACACCACGACACCTTTCATTCCAAAAAATTGTGTTTTCTTTCAGGTCCACAAAGGTCTTTTAATCTGCAGTGTTCGTGGACCTTTAAAAAAAAACACTCGGAGCGTCCAAGCTTTCGGCGACCTACACCAAAATAAGGAGATTTTTCTTGTGGTACTAGCAAAATTACCTGAAAATTTCACTTAAATCCATTCGTAACTTTTACACTTATTTTGCAAACAAAAAGACAAACAAAACAAACAATGGACCCACAAAAATAGCTGACAAAGGCAAAGGGACAAACGCAGACAAAAACATAATATCATAATATCTATCATAAAAAGCCACCCTATTTAGTACCCTCTTGAATAAAAGAATTCATTCTTAGACACTCCTATCAGTCTACGAAAAGTACTTTCTGTAATTAAAAAAAAATTACCTAGCAGCGTACAGTACGGGAATTATCCAGCAGTAAATATTACTCAGAAAATTAACTTACAACAACATCAACAACAATTATTATTATAATTACGATGATTATTATTACAATACTGCCTAAAAAATACCTCAGATTCTTCACAGCTTTTTCTCCTTAGTGAAGCAAATTCATGGTAGTAAAGTTTATTTTTCGTTCGTGTCTCTTCTGTGTAAGAAAACCAACAAAAATGTCATTAAATTAAGAAGTTCTAGCACTCAACAATCAATATGATCAGAAAAACTCCCCATGTGCGCTTCATCGAAAGCCAAATACCTTCGAGAGCAATCAACATCTCTACACATAATACATTAGTAGAATATTAATATTAAATGAGCTTACGCTTGCAATAAATTTAACGATTTTTAACGACTTGACGATGCCCTACATATAATACAAGCTCTTAAAACTAGAAAGCAACACAAGGTGCTGTAATTACACTTGACAATACAAGTAATAAGCAAAAAAAGAAAATGACGATATTACGGAATTGGTTTAGCCTTTCACAGATCGTGTAACGTAAAATCAACGGTCATATAAACAGGAATTCTGCAAGAAAGGAAGCTGTAGTCGCCTCAAAATGCAAATATCGGCTCAGTTTTCGCCTGATAATAATCGGGGCAAAAAAGGAAATTTCGTTAATTGCTTTTGGTTTAAAAACAACACCAATTTAAACTAGGGAAAATCCAACAATATCCAATATTACATTAATATATAATATAATAAAATATTAATTATATTAATATAAAATGGTTTAATATATTAATTTTATCAATATTTTGTAATATACAAAGTTATATTTTGCAACATTCCATGGAAAAGATATAAAATTTTTCTATAATATATTTTAATATATTAATTTTATCAATATTTTGTAATATACAAAGTTATATTTTGCAACATTCCATGGAAAAGATATAAAATATTAAAATTCTGCTTCCACCACGTCAAAACCTCGTTCCCAGGGAAGAGGTAATCAATAATCCAAAACGTATTTGGTCAATACAGTCACTACAGCAAAGCATCAACTAAACTATTGTGGCATCAAAAACCCCAATGTACTTAAAAACAAAGCCAAACGCTTTTGCTATGGACCAAAATAGTTTACAAAAATAAAGGAAAAAGCAGTACGGAAGTCACAACTGATTTTAAGTGTCAAAAAGGTACATTTTCTACAGAGCCTCGCTCATATTTTATCCCATACTGCCCCAAAACCAGAAAAATAATAGGAGAGAATCCTCATTTCTACACTATTATTTATAATCCTGCAAAAAAAATGATTACAAATTGCACCGACAATTTTAAGTGTTCTCGTGGCATTTAAATCCCAATTCGTCAAATTTTATTGCAGCGGGACATGGAGATATCAACTATTATCTATTATCTCTCTCCTTTAAAGAAAATTAAACAAACTATTTGTGTGCAAACATGTCATTTAAAAATGTTTTTTAGTGTCCATTGGATAGGTTTTAGAGCGAAACTTTTGGTTATTCCATATTATGGCCTAGCCAAATGCGAAGGTAATCCAACATCTTACAATTACGCAGAGGTTTACATAAAAGACCAAAAGGCTCACCTAATCTCTTGATATAAACCATTTCACAATTTATGCTTTCGAAAATATGCCTTTCCTGAAGTAGAAATACAAATAATTATAAAAAACGTTTGTCATAAACAATTACCAAAGATAACAAAAACGATTTTTCTTAGCGTTAAATAATGGCATCCAACTGCGCAGGTACTCTCCGGTGGAACTTTAGCCTTAACTGGTTTAAGTCATCACATTATCACATGTGTATTTATAAAAACATCTTGTTTCTGAACCATAAAAAAACTACTAGGTAACACTTCAGCACCGATACAATTTAGTGTATTCTTTTAATCTCAGTCAATTCATTTTCTTTTCCCTGCGATTTAACATGCAAAATGGGGCCTTTTTTGAACCATCCTAATTTAATGGATAGAATGGGAAGGTCAAAAGTGGTCTTTATTTGGTAGCTAGGCTCTAAAGTTGTAGAGGTGAGAGCTGGTGTCATCAGATCACCCCAGGGAGAATCGGTAATTACTTATCGACCTCTGAGAGAAAAAGGACTGACCTGACTAGTACTAAGGGTAGTGTTCGGATCACTGAGATCATTCTCCAATACACTAAACATTCAGCCATCTCGTCTAAAGACACTACAATACGACAACAGCTACGAGGTGTTTGTAATCACTATGAATTTGTTAACGGGGGTGTTAAAGAGAACCAACAAAATCCCAATGCTCGTAAAATAGCACGTTTCCTTTAAAACTTCCAAGCAACTAAATTTGGTTAACAAGAGCTGGCTTTCTCCACTTCAGTACCAGAAAATGCTATACACAAAAGCCATTCATGGTACGGTAATTCAAATACAAAAAAATATCACTGGGAATTGAAGGGTCAGACTTTAGGTTCTGTTACCAAGCAGTACAGTAGTAAATAAATGTAAACGTCTAAACTTAATTTGAATACTGGTCTTCTATGTCTTTTCTATACCCTTAACCCTTTCCTTCTAAAAAAATGCATACACATTTGGTGTAAGTTGAAAATGTTAGACTTAACTGTACCTGTGGATTCTTTTCCCATAAATTATTCAAAAGTTTTCCAAGAATTTCATGGCAGTACGGTCTGCAAGTGAGCAAAAAAACACAAATTGATGGCCAATGCTCAAAATTTTTTCATAGTAGATCATGTACTGGTAATCACCACATTAATGCCTGCTAATTTATGATACATAAGCAGTGGTTTTGGGGTATGGATTTAACACCTTAAGCTACGTAAAATAACATTCAAATAACACACAACTGGTGCAAAGAATATGCACTAATGAAATGATGTTCAATGTACTAGCATCTAAAAGTGTGCATCGCTTGTGATAACGGAGGGCCTCAGGTCAAACTTAAATCTTGCTTAATTTGCTGCTTAAACAGTATTATGCAGAAGAAAAACACAAATGTGCTGTCAAATAAAATAGGTATGTATGAAAAATGGCGAAGGATCTGTTGTGATAATGTCGTTTGAAAAAATGTTAAGCTTGATTAAATTTCTAGCTTTCTTAATTTTAATTATTCTACAGTTGAAATATCAAGCTACCACCAAACTCCATTGTCATTGGCCTTACAAACATCAGTCATTGATTTTTTTTTGCAGCCTTTCAAGCGCTGTATACTACAGCTGTGTGCTTGCAGTTTCTTCGAAGAACAATAATACTGATTTCCAAATGAAAAAAAAATTGAACTGAAATTCTGTACCACAAATTATGCCACTTTTAAAATTATTAAACGTTTTTCGCTTGCAACCAAGCAAAATAAATGCCAGAAATAAGAGTAAATAAAAATATACAGTATTTTGTCTGGAAGCGAAAAATATGACGGTCAAACGAAACCATGCCATTTTCTACATAAGTCAACGACAGAAAGTTGGGGGGGGGGGCTGTCTTGTACTACCTCATTGATTTACTTGGTGGCCAGTTTAATATGTATCTTATCATCCTGTCACCTTGGCCCAGGCAAATACCAGAGAAACTGTTTTGACTAATACAAACATGATCCTTATTGCTAGATTTAAAAATGTAGGATAACCTGGTGTAAGACAACTATCCACTTAGGCAAAGCAATGCAGTTTTACTTCAAAAAAGGCAATAAAAAATTCTACAGGGCAAGACTAAGGGCAAATCTACAACATTACGTTAAAAGAACAACTCAGACGTTACCAACATTCCATGTGAAAGATTTAAGGAGACAGACCGATCTTAAAC
Source organism: Morbakka virulenta (assembly GCA_003991215.1). NCBI lineage: Eukaryota > Metazoa > Cnidaria > Cubozoa > Carybdeida > Carukiidae > Morbakka > Morbakka virulenta. Next base: position 1,032,628 of record RDPX01000135.1, on the reverse strand, counting down.
ACTTCGTCATCTCCCCCAAGACATAAAAAGTTGAAAATAAAAATCTAGTGTCATTTAAAGAGTCACTGAAGATGAGAAATAGAATTAAGGCCTTCGAATAACAACAATAAAAAAATAATACGCAACTGGAGCACAAAAGCTTTCTCATCCAAAATACACCAGATCGAGAACAACGTCCATAATATCGCCAGTTCTTATCTCCAATGAGTGACTCTGAAATATTTAAAAGCCAAGGAAAATGGAGAACGGAAGAGGGGAATCTAGCGACTACTTGGCAATGTTGCAGCTAAAACGGCCGATGGTTTCCGAAAAATGATAACCTTCTATTGTTAAACTTAACTAGGTCAGATCTTCCACTTTTGCATACATTTATACCTGAAAATACCAGTATCGAAGTAATTATTAACTATTGTCAGTACTCAATACTTACTTACTTACTTCAGCCTGGAGGTTGTAAGTCAAACCTCCCGACCACCAGTACTCAATAATATAAGAATATTAGAGCTATCATATGGTGGACGACAAAAAAATCGTGATGTTTAACATAAAATAAATAAAAATAAAGGAGGCATGTTGATCAAGCTATGTCTCGAAGAGACGCTTTACCCAAATCAATCAAAATAGAAAATTTCATGAATATCACTGGCTGTCTGATGCTAACTGTAGTCGGCAATGGAATAGGTCCACGCTTCTCACAACAGATGAAAACTTGTATTTTTATCTCAATAAATGCAAAACACAGAGTCCATTTGACCAGATCTGTCTTGAAAAAACTAATAGCAGTGTAACATGTGATCGCGAGTAAAGCTATAACCCTAATAATAGATTAATAAAGGTAACTAAATGTAACAGAACTACTCACAAGACTTCAAGAGACGGCCTCATTCCATTGTCAATCGTCTTGATAAGCTAAAAGGGGTCATAGATAAAATTACCATTTCATAATCACAGTATGCAAAACAAGGAAATACAGAAACGAACAAAAGAGTTGAATCCTAATACGTCGAATATAACTGTGACTCTTCACGAATGAAATATTCATTTAACCCCTTTCTTTCCTCCCCAACAAATAAAATAACTTTAGGTTGAATTCCATTGGCAACAGTTTTTGTCTTCCTAAAGGTAAAGACGTCTTCAACCATGACTGGGAATCACTTGAAGATATAGTCTTCATAAAGACTTGTTAACAATGTGGCTTTTACACTATTTCCTGAGTAGATGAATTCACCAAGCACCTTATAAAGCTCCTTTTTTTCCATTAAATATGCAATTCTGTTAAACTTGATTTTTTTGAAGCTCCAAAAGCAGGAAATACCTATCGTGGTCTATATTTGCCAAGTATTAATAAAGTACTGTTTGGGAACCCGCTGCAAAAACATAGGAACGTATGGTACTTTTAAAAATAAGGAGTTTTACTAGATTTGGAAAGAACCAATTATCAAAATACGACAAGATTTGGGGGGAAAATCAACACTCTTGTAAGCACGAAATAAAACACTTGCATTTTTACACTACTGACTGGTATAGTGACCTAAATAACAAAAAAAGACAGCTTCACTAGGCCATAGATATGATGTGACTGGGTTTTCTAATATATAAAATACAGTAACATTAAGAAGTTTAAATGTTTCTTCAAGTCTTTTCCGCTAAGGTTTATGGTTTAACTAGACATTGGACTATAATGTCGCAACATTCTGTCAAAGCTGGCTGTGCAAAAATAAATGAATTTTTTTAAAGGTTTTCACTTGCTGGTAACCGAAGCAGCCAGATAAAAACAAATTACAGCTAACGCCATAGACTTGTAAACGTAGGACTACCATTAAAAATGGATGGTGGTGCCACGAGTGCACAAGGCCTGTAAATTACAAGCGTTATCGATCTTGTGATATCGAGATTTGTCAAAAACATTTACCTCTTCTCCAAACAAAATACTAAACTCAAATTAATTTACATGTCGTCAACAATGGGGTTTTAATACCTAGATTTTTGGTTAACTTTAAAAGGAAGTGGAGAAAATAGGTTCAAATAGACCGTAATCGAAACAGGCTACCACGGTTTTGAAAAAATGGTAACAATATATAGCTCACCGACTGTTTATCAATTTTTCCGTATGGTATTTGCAAAGCAAGAACTTCCCAAATGGTCATAGCATAAGCCCACACGTCGGTTTTTATGGTGAAGGGTCCACCATTTAGTACTTCAGGGGCATACCAATTACACCTAAAAAATAAAGAAAATCAGTTTTGTGAGCTGTGTATTTATTTGCTTTTATTCAATGTTAATACTACTCGTACATTCTCTTTAGGATACTGGCTCATTTCCCAGCTTTGATAACAACATATCCATTTGTAACATAATTAAAAAGTAATTAAAGCATATTTCAAAGTACAGCAGAAGGGGATTACAATCCACTATGTACGTAATTGTATCTAATCATTACACTTGTACATATTATTGCTATCGTTTAATCTAGATAAGTTGTCTCAAAAATGTTAAATTTAAGAGCTTGTATTTTTTAATCGATGTTTTGTTTAAATAACTCAACATGAATCCACCATCTTTCGAAGTCTTGCCAAGTTTGTGTCTTAAACTCACTTTAATAACAAACATTTTCAAATTAATCCGAAAAACTACTGTCAAGGTGTTTCCTACGGCTATTGTGCACTTGGAAATCTTCTTACAAGACAGAAAATTCCTATGATTATTTACAAAGAATGTCAACCCTGCCATGAATTTTCCTTGGCATCCACTGGTTGTATTTATTAGTAAATGCTCAATAAATAGCTAGATTTAAATGACAGTGTAAGCTAAGATATATAGATAAAGATTCGAACTCGTGGCCTTCCATCATCCGGCACGGGCAACAACAAAAAGTTAATGTACTGCCTTTTAGACATCTTTTGTGTTCATTGCCTGCAAATGACGACACAAACAACTAACTTTGTAATTCGGCGATTTCATCTTGATTGGTAAGGAGAAAAACTTTCTATCTAAACAATTGTGATTCCAATCAAGATTTTTACATTTTCTTCTATTTGTTGGCAAAGCACTTAAAACAAATAAGGCTTGTTTAATTCTACAATGACCCATTACCCATTCATGACTGTGGAAAAGCAATATATGTTGCAAGTTTGTTTTGGGGTCCTTTTGTGAGAGCGGTATTTATGTTACATTAAGCGGCTAATAGTTACAGAAAAGTAATAGGCTTCCCGTAGCAATCGTTTACACTTTGCACAGAATACTAATGCCAATACTCTTTTTCGGTAATTCCATTGTTTTTTGAAAAATGATTTGTAGAACAGTGAAATAAATGTATGGGTCTTAAGTGGGCTCGGACCAGTTCACATGGCTAAGTGTCCTCATGCTCTACTATCTGTGCTATTGAAGTTCGTTCTTAATCACATTTCATCAACCACAACTTCCATTGATTTATGGCAGGTTTTACGTAGTTCACGCTTTTACATACGTAGTTTAGATTAAGAATATGCGTATTGTGTTGTCAAATTGTATTTATTATGTCATCTGCTATTTTTCTGTTCACTCGAGAAAGACCACGCTGATCAAACTGTCGTGATCTGTCACTTCTTTTCGTATGATTCACATTGTAAATTTTCTTATTAGTAATTTAGGATGGCTACTTTTTCAACTTATAAGAAATGCTTACAAGAAATAAAAAAATATCTACTCATTTTCGACCATCGCAATTAAGTCTTGTCAATGAACTGTAATAGAGATATTGTCACGTATCTTATAGTTTACTTCAAAAAGATCTGGTAGGTCCAAAAGGTGTTTTTTGCACCCTACTGTTACAAGGATATCAAGATAATCAGTAAGATAGTTCTCATTCTATCCTCTTTACATAAAAACAAGCAGTTGCCACACCCATCCCACACAATCAAAAGAAAATACATTGGCCGTAAATTTATATCTTGCACGACATCAAAGTTGCTTGTTTTTGTTCAACATAATAATCATGGCTAAAATTCCAGCAGGTGATTAAATGTTCGATTACCAATGGCTGACTAAAAATAGAATCTATATCATTGATCACAAGAAGCATGAACAACTTGTTCATCTGTAATTCTGTAATTTCTAGAACCTTGAAATACTTGGCTGGGGAAGAATATGGGATAGTTTCGTCTTGCTGGCGCAGAAACATTACTTAATGATGGTAGCCTTATAGCCAACTTTGGTGGACGATGTGTCTTCACACAAACTTTCTCTCTTAAGAAATATCAACAAGTTGATCTTAAAAAACGACCTACGTCAACGATGATTAACGCTAACTTCCGTTGTAAATTTTGCAAGCGAAAGCAACTTACTTATTAAGTGGCAATTTTTGTCTTGTACGGGGCCAAATCGAATATATGACATTGTATTACATCAAATAAGCTGATGAGTAGTTAGGGAGGATGGGGGTTATTTCCACCTAAATAATAAAATTTGTCCTTTAATTACCTTGCTTTCATATTATCATCTGATAGCAATCCTGCTTTCCGTAGCAAAACATCCAAGTGAGTGTCACTAATTTTGATCTGTGGGCCTTTAGGACCATCATTTACAAAAATATTATGAGCTGTTAAGTCTCCATGGACCAGTTCCTAGAAAAAGAAACCAAAAAAAGAAATCAATGTTACGCTTTGTAAAACCAGCTACAGAAATGGGCACATGTAGTTTACTTCTATCTCTCCAGAATGGACAAAAAACCACTGGAATAGGTTTAATAAGAACAATAGAATATTCTGCGCGAATATCCTGTATGAAATTTTGCCAATCAACAGTGGTTTCTTTACTGCCAATATCAAATTCTGTCTTTGCCTTTTCACTTGACAACTCCTCGAATACCTACTGATAAGCGTGGTCAGTAATTTGAGGAAAAGAGAGCTGAGAATGTTCGAAAAACATAACTACTACTCGATACCTCAAACATTTTCCACATCCAGACGTTATTGCAAGCCATCCTTGACATCAAGCCGTGGTATTTCACGCAAGTTCTACCACAGTTTTGAAATGGACACTTTCCCTTGTCGTAGTAAACCACATAACTTTACACAGTTTATTGCTTTCGGGGCTGTTGATGTATCTGCAATCAAATCACGGTACTTGATATATGTTGCAGGTGAAAAAGCAACAGCCATTTTTCCAACACGCGTGTTTGACGTTGCATTCCAATCAAATATTTTTTATACATTTCTTTGATATTTTTTCAACAAGTGATTTCATCTTGTATTGTATTTACATTGTACTGCAGCTGGATATTTACAATTTTTTCAACATGTGTTTTTGACTTCGAAACGAGTGTATTGCAATAGAATATTTTTATACATATATTTGACATTTCTTCCAAAATGGGTCGTTGACTTGCATTGTATTTGCAATGTATTGTCCCATGTCAAAATAATATTGCCCACATCCGAGATGTTTATCCTTTGTAGCTTTTTACTTATTTGATGTGATCTGTTTCTGAAATTCTATTATTATTTATTATTTGTTATTTATATATTTATTGTTCATCATTTATTTACTATTTGTTATTTAATGAAGCTATTCCAGTGGGATATTTTGTTCATTTTAGTGCAAGGAAACAACTACACAAGTGCCCAAAAATGATCCACAGAAAATTTCAAAACTGCACTTAAAATGAAATACCATTTTCAGAAAATGAAATTAATAAAAAAACTCCATAAAGGTCATCAAAAGAAGCCCAAGACCCTTAAGTAGACTTCTTAAGGAAAGTTGTACTTACCATTGTTTTTGTAATAAAATTCATACCATCAGCTAATTGGCAAAAAAAGTTTAACAATTCTCCGTACTTGATGGCTTGACTAAAACAGTAAAAAAAGCGAAAACTCATAATTAAATTAAATCAACAATCATACGAAAACAATACAAAATAAGCAAACGTAAAAATTCAGGCTGCATCTTTTGACTTTCTACAATCTCTCTTCTGATTACCTTTCAGTGTGAAAATGTCCAGGAAGCCTTAGAAAGCAAAAAATATCCATTAGACAGGCAACAATAAACAAGTGAGAACGTATGACAGCCCTGGTATAAACAAACATTGCTGTGAACACAATGTACAGGTAGTATGAAAAATCACAATAGCGGACTGGTAAACAGGACTAGAATCAAAATCAATATTCAAAATCGTAGTGTAGTAGTGGAAACCGACTACCCTTCAGTTCATCTAATACTACTGCTATTTATCGATGTCCTGGGTAAAATAGTTTCCTATTAATGGGAGAATTTTCAGTTGTTTGCTTCTTCAAAAAATTACAAAAATTGTACCTTTGTTTTCCTTTACAAAAACTCTGGTTTACAAACCGACTTTCTTTATTCCAGTCTCGTCTTCCCAAGAAAAAACAAACAAAAAATCACCATACTGCCTTATACTTAACAATGACAACTTAAAAATCCGTACTACTGTATATAATCCTGTGCATATAAACCGCAAATAAAAAATTACTATACTGCTTTATACTGATATATTTAACACTGGTTTAACTTAACAAATCCTACTACTGTATATAATGTGATGGCATAGATATATCTGAAGTGATATTGTGAAATGTTAAAATATGTATTTAACTGCTTTTAATGTTTGACTTTACAACGATATCCTTACATGAGCCTATGAAAAATGAATACGAATAAAGTTTCAAAATAAACATAACGCTAAATACATTTCGTAACGAGCACATTTTGAACCTGTTTACTTACACATGCTTCAAAACGAACGAATCCAAGGGACCTAACTCCATAAATTCAAAGCCGAAACAATATGTATTCTCAATTGAAGGCCACGAGACTTTGCAAAGTTTTAGAACATACCGGTGTTCTAGATCATTTTGACATTTGAAGAAGGCATCAAAGACCTGTAAGTGAAAGAAGTATTATCATTAATACAACGTATTATTGGATAAAAAAAAGGTTGTAGCAATTGGCGTTCGTCAAGGAAAACCCTGACCTAATGCCTTAATTATTTCTATTGTATTATTTTTCGAAATATTTGTAAATAATAAGCATTTAATTTTGCGTAGTCTTTAGATCATTCCGTTGGCTACACTGGTACTTCTTTCAAATAAAGTAAAAAAAAACAGTACGAATAATAAATTTAATTACTGTCCTAACAATTATCAGTTTGCAGAGCTTTAGTTTTCCATAATACTCTGCAAAAATGATTTGTTCCTTAGGAGAAAGGAGGGTACTTAATCCTATCAAATACTTTATTATTCCTAAGATCGGTCATAACGATGTTCTTGTTTAACTACATACTGGCACGTAAAATGGTATGCTACTAAATGTGAAGCAAGATTCGTATGCTTGAATATTATGTTTACTACAGTGACAGTTACCTCTTTGCTCATCTCAGTGTTTTTGAATGTTTTTAAGCAAAAAGCTGGTTCTGCGTTTCCACGAACTTTGCATTTCGAAGCCTCTCCGTACCTTCCCTACAAAAAAAACCCGCACAAGTATTTACAAATTAAGCTGTTTACAAGTAACATTTGGAAAATAACGGCTAATAAAATCAGAAGAATAGATAGTATGGTTTCCAGAACAATTTTACACAGAAAACTAATGTTAAACCTTGTTATGTTGTTCGTAGTAAATATTGCTACTAACTCTGTATCAGAAGCAAAGAAAACTAAACGCTGGCTTTTTCACTATTTACCATGGTAGTATCTGGACGAAACTATGTGATAATCCAGTAAAAACGACTGAGTTTAACCCATATCACTCATTCAGGAAAACATTTTGTTTCAAGTGTCATTATGACGAATCGCTATGGCAACTTAGAAATTTTGGAGAACAACCACTCGCAAAAGTTTCAAGTACTATTATAACTTTTTATCGATTGATAACACGAATGAACGTCTTTAAAAACGAAGAAAGCAGGCGCAAATCTTCAGCTGGTATGTTGTCAAAACCTGTCAGTAAAATATCATTTTTACTTCATTCTTTCTACCAAGTATTTATGTTTCACAGGTAACTTAAACCCATGTGTCATTATATACATATATACATATCCGGGTTAGGTTACAAAACGTTTACCTTGGGCAGCAAACTTATGGTTTGTAGCTTATTCAGGGAAACAATTTCTGGCTCTCTGTGCCCACGGCTTGTTGTCGGTAGCTCTGGGGAACCTAAAGTCGCTTTGGGTATCAATGGTACTGGTCCTAAAAATAATAAATTGTAATGTGATAAACAAATATAATAAATCCAACAACAGATAACTGGAAGAGAGGTGTTAGGAGAGATAAATTGTAAACGGCTGTATTCCGTATGGCCAAGAACAAGAGAAATGAGTCAATTGTTATTATTTTAATGCTTCAAATAAAGGCTAATTTCCGACTGAATCTGTTGTTTATCTTAACACCCAACTTCATTTTAAACAATATGAAAGCAATGTTGTTGACCAACCCAACCTGATTCAAACTGGAATTGAAATGCTAACAGTATATTAATGTTAATTTCCACGCAAAAACAAACATCAGATAAGTAAGGATTTGTAATAAAAATGCCATAAATAACTGCTTCTACTCCATGTATATATGTAAAACTCGTGATATTTTTGCACAGTTAAAACAATGATAAAAACATTAAACAAGCGCAAAGGAAAACAAAATTTTGAAACATGAATATCAATACAATCATATTTTTAACCGTTTTGAAAGAGCGCGATTTGGTTACGATATTCAGAAGACGAAACAGTCACTTGTATTCGCCTTTTAAAATATGTCATAAATAATAAAAGTAATGAATTTGACTAAACTTTCAAACAGTCAACGAGAAAATGGAGTCTTCCTACATTTGATAAAGAGAGAGTGCGCGACGAGAGAAAAGAAAAGGATAGAAAGGGAGAGAGCGCGAGCAAGCGATATATATATATATATATATATATATATATATATATATATATATATATATATATATATATATAGAGAGAGAGAGAGAGAGAGAGAGAGAGAGAGAGAGAGAGAGAGAGAGAGAGAGAGAGAGAGAAAGAAAAATATGCGCTCAGATGACTCGATTTTGATCTTAAAACTTAAAGAGAATATTGGAATGCACATACCTGAAAGCGAAGGCCTCAAATTCCTCGTCAAACTTTCTGATAGATTGCCCTGCGAGGAGAATTAAGGAAATTTTTAAAAAATTAACTGTCAAGCCAGAATAGTGTAAGAGATTGAAACAAGTCTTTACAAATTCACAGTAACGTTTAATAACAGCTCATTTAAAAGGTGGTCCAAACATACAACAAATCTGGTATAAATCTCCCCAACCCAAAGAGGTGATTTAAAATACCTTTTATTTTAATGTATGACCTTCATTCTTCTTTACTCGGCTACTAATATACGTTTATTCATACGACCATTCTTTGATCAAATATTACAACGTAAACTCCTTGTGGCATTATATAAAAAGAATTATTCTGATATTTTAAGCAATGAATGCGGCAACTGACATTTATATCGTCAATACGATGTTTAATTGTTTTGATAGGACCGAAAACAAGTTAATAAATAAAAACTCAATGTATAACAAAAGCTTCCCTTTTGGCTATCAGATAGGACTTAAGGGCCCATTTGATTCTTCGAATTTTTTTGCAGAATGACTTGTGTAAGCACAAAACTTGTTTACCACTACTCACCCCTCGGTAAATTCTATTAACCTGTTGGATATTATTTCACATGATAAAATTGGCATTTCCCCTGCAAATCAAGTTTATGTCTAGGTACTATGGACCAATTTTGGGAGAGGAAGGTAAAGACATCATCAGCAATTGTAGGAATCCACTTAGTGGTCAGGTCTCCATAAAATAACTGGTTAATGATAAAGCTCATTTTGGAATAAATGTGCATGTGCAATAAAAGCATCCATCAATCTTTATAAACTCTTCTGTCGTTGGGTGTAAACCTTAAGCAAACTTGGTTTAAAGGGTGCTTCACACTCAGAGGATGAAAACTGAATTCTGTTCTTCGACTTAAGTGACTCATTTCCCAGCGATGAAATTTCTGTCTTGCAAGAAGTAAAACCAAAGGGTCATATTACTTTGTTATTCATAATTAAAGTACAACACCGAACTATGTTGCCTTTTCAATTAACTGCATTTTCCAGAAAAATATTATTCGGACTCTATGTCTCTAACGCCAAAAAAGTTTTAAATAGCTCCATCCTATTGACCTAAATAAAAGATGGCTGCTCTAGGTGTTAGTCCATCCCAGCATGAATGAAAATTTAGAATAGAGTTAAAACATCTACAAAAATTATATTTTTCACACTTGAAAATTTACCAGTTATAGCAAAAATAATTACTATAAAAATAAAGTGGAAAATATAACTTGTATCCAACAGGAATCAAAACAGTGGGTATGGCTTTCATTTCAAAACAGAAAATTGAATCAGTAGGTGATTCATTTCTAAGAAGCGCGTTAAAAGGTTTGCTAAATGTACGAACACACTGGCAAGCACGAACTGCAATACTTGAGTAAAAATGATTGAGTATATCTAACAAGCAATAGGGAACTCCAAGAAATAGCAAAGATATAAAGCATAGAAGGATTCCGTAACATGTTAGATACCTTGTATAAATGATGAGGGTAGACACCAAAAAATTTTGTTTTGCAGCTCAACTAAGAATCGATTGGGAGCTCGGAAGCTTTACATCTGTTCCGGGACTCACGAACAACAACTGCCTCGAAAGCCAATGGTTACCGCTTACCTGAGACTACTGAAAGGCAAGTTATAGTATGTAGCAGAGCCTCAAGGAGGTAGTCCTTCAAGAAAAAACTGATGATGACGACAACGATTATCACAATCATGATGATGGTGATTCTTCTATTTCCCATTTGACTTCCTTTATAATTCCAAATCCTCCCCTTTAATATTATTTTCACAAATTAAATCGAATAGATTGTAAGATAAAACGTAAAAAAAATATTCAAATATTTGGCAGCTCTCGGGAAAAGGTACCGCAATTTAAATCCCTGTGAATTAAGGAAGCTTTTGTCAACAATGGTGCAAAGAATTGGCGTAAAATGTAGATCATAGATTTTGAATGTGACAGGGGAACAAACCACGGCGGTTCAGAAAATCAATATCCCAAAAATAAATACAAAAAAGATCTAAGTGATGCAACATTCATCTAAGGTAATGGTTTAAGAACAAAAGGCAGCGAAGTCCTCTAGTAACGTCCCAATCCGCTAATATAGCAAAAGTTTTAAATGTGTGAAAATACTGAATGTAAAACCAACATCCATGGTGCAAAAAACCCTGTTAAAACAAACACACATTAAATCAGAGACGAAGTCGCCTAAGAAATAGTGAGCACGTTCTTCCGGCGCCTGACAGAGTGGCTATATAGTAGTTGCTTAACTTTCCCTTTAAATTATCAAAATCCCTTTCAAAATGGGCAATCCTCAAAGAAACAAGGCAGTCGGGTTTAGAAATAAAAATAACATAAACGCAGGAAACACCATCTGCGTTCGTACTACCCAAAAACGTTCATCAAAAATCAACAAAAAATAAAAACTACTCTCGCTAAAACTACAGTAACTGTGTTAACAATTGTCAGAGTTTTTCTACTTCCTGTGTAAGGCGAACCCCTGGTCACTATATATTTACACTATAATTCACAAAACACACAATATAACCAAAGTTAACCGGGGACTAAACCGAAAAAATAACAAGAGGAATACAAAGTCAAAATGAGATAGATTACCAAAACAAAACAATCTTAAATGAAAGTTATTTTCTTCCTTGCCACCCCTACCCCCCAAGTGTAAGTATTAGTTTGTTTTAATCTGAATGAAAAAATAAATCCTCCTTTGATCTAATATTATTTGGCAAATGAAAAATTAGGATTTGTTTTGGGAACCTTTACTATATGAAAAAATGTCAAAGGAAAACTGGAAAAACAATATTACTCCCTTAATCAGAAGAAAGCTGTTGACGTATGCGGGCGTAGCTTACCTCTTAATTTAAATTGAGCTGTGTTTGCTGACAACACACGATATGAGATTATCTAAGAAAATCTCACTGATCCCTCATGGGGATAAAACCAGACCTTAAGCACTGACTAGCATCTGGAAATGTTACGAACTTGAAGTAGTACTTTAAGAGTGTTCTTAATAACTATAGTTATCAACCAGGCCACAAATAGTTGTATCAGAACTTGTGGCATTCACCCTAAACTCATTACAGTGAACGTTGGTGTAAAATGAAACCCATATAAATGTGACCTTTAAAAGGTTAACCTTGTTCACTCGAAGACCTTGTCGAACAGGAGCTTTCACAGCCGTGCTTTGAAATTACATGGCAATCGACGCATTTTTATCAACTGTAAAGACGTATCACCCAGAGCACTTCCAAGCGAAGCACTCTGACTGACCCACAGCATGATCAAGTTTAAATGTTTTTAAGTTGATATTGTTCTGTAGGGCAACAGCAAGCAACATTAGAAGTTTTGTTACGATCTTTATCAGCTTTAGAAGGCTCAGCTGATAAGCAGTTGAAACACATGTTCAAAATGTCCCTCAAAAAATGTGCCTCAGTCCTCTAGGAAATGCCACTTACATCTGTAATTAAAATATAGGATGTCACTTATCACATATTTTAATCAAAAAGGCTGCATAGTTCCAACGCACGATAATAATACATCTACATATTTTAAATACATAACGGGTAAAAAGTGTAGAGTGTAAAACATACATTTAATTGATAGTATTTTAAAAGATCTCTAAGTTCATCAAACTTCGGATTTTCCTCCAAATACAGCTTTTTACTTTCCTCGTCGAAATTTATGACGCGGTGCTCGATATCGTTTTGGCTTTTAAATGAAGAAATAATATACTCTCCAAAATTATGGCCACTTTCTCTGACAAGATAAACACCAGGCTCATCAACTGTTTTCAAAATTCTTTCTGCAGTTGATCGGCTGTAAGAAAATAAAGTTTACAAACTACATTATTACTAGGTTTTCAAATAAATAGAAATTAGGAAATATAACTGAAACTTTACTTCTTGTTGATCATTCATAACTTTCCTGATGAACAATGAGTGACTGATCATGGAGCCGCAGAGGGCGGAAATCATTATGATCAGTGTTAAACAGGCTTCAGGTTTTCCATACAAAGTAGTTGTGACTAGGATCATTCCACATTTTTTGTAAAGTTAAATTTGTGTAGAAAATTACAGTGTAAGTATACCTTTTGTTTTGCTAACTACTCCTAAAACTCGAAATAACGGACTGCCATTTAGTGCGTCCACTAAAGTTGCCCGTCAACATCCAGCTCAAGTAAGGGAGTAATTTTAACCTCATGCAAACCATTTTCAACGCGGAATAACAAACGAGGCAGGTCAACAGAAATAATTGAAACGAGTTTAGTCATCTTATCAGTTATCTCCTTGACATTAGCTTCTCGATATTCGCACTGGCAACCTATTTTAAATTACTATGTTATAAATTTAGTAAAAATAGCGCGCATTTTCAACATAAAAAGTAGTGCGCAGAGAGAGCCCAGTCAGCAGTACCTTACCTGCCTGCTTATCAACGTAAGAATAGGGATATTGTATGTCACGGTTCATTATTACACATACTACTACTGACATCGTTTGTATAGGCAAAACGTCTGATCGCTTCTTTCAATTTTACTTCTATTTCAGTCATGTTCACTACCAATTACCAAGCTACTTTCCCAATCAAGACTGTGGTCAAATACAAACAACGATCCGAAATTTGGCTTTTTGATGACAAGTTATTTTACGATAAAAATTCACTTCATTTAAGAACTGTGCAATGAACAAAGCACTAAATTACAAGGTAGTTTTACTTTTAACCTCAACCGCGTTGCCAGCCTAACTGGCTTCAGTGCGCATGTCTGTAACTTTATGCATCTGGCAGGCTTTAAAATACAGCGACTTTTACAGGGTAAAAGGAATTTTCTGGCTCTTTTGTATTCTGTAGTTCCCCAACGAGGTAAAATTGAGAATTAACATGCCTGTTTTTTTAGTTTCGAAAGGAGATATTATAATCTAACACACCTCACAATGCTAAAAATTGGTCAACCAACACTTAACATTTGTAAAGATATGAATACTAATCATGAAGTCGGCAGGCAAGAATGATAGGTACCATCAAGGAAAAAGTAGGATTAATGGTGAGTGGAACTATAGAGCAGTAAAATATCGAAGTTGGGTTGAGAAGGGTACATATGGTCTCGCAATTTTTTCCATATTAAATGAGCATCAGGGAAGGGTGTAAAGGAGGAACGGGGTAGCGAGAGAGGATTGAGGGGGAGGGAGAATGGGAGTGAAAGGGTGAATGTAAACTGTTTATTTTTATCAATTGTCAAAACTGAAACAGCATCATTATCAAAACTGCTTCCTTAATTAATTTTTAGAATACTTTATATCCCAAAGGCTATTTGATCTCAAATGTACTTACTCAATGGTCCCATGTACAAATTCAGGTTTTCTAGCTGGTAAATCTAATAAATTGAATGAGAACTAAATCACATGCAACAACAGTAAATCATGTGCAATAGTAAATCACATGCAACAACAGTAAATCACATACAACAACAGTAAATCACATGCAAAAATAGTAAATCTCATGCAACAACAGTGATAAACTCTATTAAATGACAGTAAAACAGCAAAACGGCCGTAAAAGTTTTGTCTTTCGATGGATTTGTGCTTACAATTATCACGTATCTTCCACTATAATGTTAGAATTGCTTCACATATTTAATTGTTAGTAGCCATTGCACACAAATAACAATCAAAATGAAATATTTTTTTTTATCCTAGAAACTGAATTTTTGTAGGTTGAGGAAAATTAAACTAAAATGTTGAGAACATGGGGAAAACACCCCACAAGCATTTAAACGATCCACACACAACCACCCTCAGTTAAGATGAGAGAAAGAGCATTCTCTTTAAAGATCACTGATCTCAAAGTAAAAACATAATTTTTGGCTGACTTAAATTCAAAAATCATCATCGTGATTAATGGCTTCTTTCTCAAAATTCTAAGAAAGCAACTTCATAACACCCATTTTCAATTTCGAAAGAATACATCGTAAATGGGGACGAGTCTCACATGCAAAACAGTAACATCGCGAATATTTTCCCTCGATGACAAAATATACAAAAAGAACTCAATGAACATCTTATCTGTACAATCCTTATTAATTATAATTTGACTCCTTTAATAAACACTTGGGAGCATTCGACCGAGTTTTTAATAAGTGGAACTTTGTCGGGGTGTGGAGTTGGAGCACCATATCCACAAGAGATGAATCCATTAATAAAGGATAATTAAATTTGACATATTAATACAATATCGCTGGCAAATGTATCACTTACACATATAAAAATGTACGTTATGGCTAACACGGTGTGCAGTGCCAATGAATGGGCCATAGAAATTGTTAAATAGTTTACTTGTCTTGCTGAATACCCCAATACTGTTGCAAATCGTTTCAGTAAATCTGATATTTAAAACCAATAGGATTGGCTTTCAACAGGGAACTAAACGATATCACTAGTATTAGCATTGATAAAAGCTTGTTACAGCTTTTCCCCTAACCCCGACTACAATTACCGTATTTACTCAATTTCTTGATAAGGCACTTACATGTACGCAATGGTTATCTGAAGAAGACCAAAAAGGTGAAAGCATAACATAAGAAATTTTATATTGTCTAATTGATTTGTTTTAATACGTCTTCCGCAGAGAACATTATTTAGAAAACCATGCAAAATATGTGTAATGTTTATGAGGGCGGTATTTAATTGAATAAATCGGGTGTTTCCCTTAGAAGCCATTCAACAGAATTACAATAAATAAATAAATCACAAGTGGACTTTTCTTTCCCTCGTCGGCAGCCATTGAAAAGGAATTAAAGGTCCATGTTGAAAGTATGACCATTGCCGAGGCTTCAAGGGCTCCCAGACTCCCAATTTCGTCGATGAGCCCTGGCAAAGGGTACTGGCGACAGCAGCTTGACCATATTTTTCATCATATCAAAGTATATACCCAAAATAATATAGATTTTAGAAATTCCATTAGTAACCTTAGAGGACACATGTTGACAGCAATGTTTATTATATTTTTATTGTAAACAACTGAATTGTATAATCCTCTATAAAGGTAGAAATAATAATAATAACAATAATAATAATAATAATAATAATAATAATAACAATAATAATAATAATAATAATAATAATAATAATAATAATATGCCCTTTGGCATACATAACAACATGGCTCCTTTTGCCTGTGCGTTGTTGTTTTTGTCACCAAACAGGGCAATAACAAATATCCAGTCTGTATTCAATGCTGCAATACCAGACTTAGTGCTAGTACTACGACATCTCTCCATGTATTGTCAGCTATCAGGCTAGGTGCGGGGAGTGCTGTAGTCATGAGTTGTTGTCATACAACAACAACCGCTTGAGCAATGTGCCTTTCCTCACTTGTTGTGAGGCGCCACTTGCAAGGTTGAAGTGATGTTTCCATTTTTATTTGGTTATTTTATCTCACTCTTGTGGCTACAGTACATGTGCCTGCATTCAACTTTCCTGGCTTGTTGTTGGGCGCTGAATGTGGGTTTTTCACCCATCCATCACTAGATGGTGTGTAACCACTCGATAATAATAATAATAATAACAGCAAGCTTACCTCGAAAAAATGACTCGTTGTGATTTACTAACAGCCGATAATATCCGTCAATTAGACTAGTAATTGACTCAGCTATTTCTTTACTGCTGCAAATAAAAACCTAGGATTAAGAAAGGGGATGAGTAGAATGCATCTCATGCATATACTACGCCTTTACAAGATCTTCGTTTGCTTTTTAGCCCTCTTACGCCTTGTAGAACACCGTACAATACAAATGTGGTTAGGTAAGTATCAACAAAACTCCAGTGACTACCGTCGAGGATATAGGCACATACAAAAGACAATATATATTTTTTCAAACTGGGTTCAAATCAGCAGTTGTAGCTACAGTGCCCGCCAATTCTACCATCAACACTGCATATTCCTTGCCATTTTAGTCAGTCAGATACGATGTTACTCGCTCAAATATGAAGTTATTCTGTAAGAAACTCAATCTTTTATACAGTGTTGGGGCTAAGATTTACTATGGATAAGGCTTCACTAAAATGGTGAAAGATTAGCTTGCAAACATGTTTAGGGGTGTAACTACTGCACCTCAGATGGTAGAGCCAATTGTTATAAAAAGCATCGGTAGGAATAAAAAACCATTTGAATATCAATTCTTGTTCTTAAGAAATCTAACCCAAACTGTGTGTCTTACCAATAAAGGACAATTAGTACCTTCTTTAAAGAAATACTTTCACTGACACAGTCTATCGATGAAAACGTCTGTCCAAAAGTACTACTTACATCTGGGGGGCCGTCTACAGAAACAAGCCTTATCTGAAAGTCGCTTTGGCGCTTATCATAGTCCAACGAAAGAACATCTTGAAAATTGACTGTCTTTATTTCCTTCTAGAATAAGGAAAAATATCTCTTGTTATTACATATATTATATTACATATCACATTACAATATTACATGATTAAGAAAACAAATTTCTTTCGCATTCAAACAGAACGAAGAAATTTACCAAAACAATGTATACTGCAACTGTTACCTTGACAGAAGGTAACAGTTACAGGTCAACTACACAACTGTTAACGCAGTTTAAGTAACAGTAACAGTTCAAATAATATTAAACCAGAGTTAATAATGGGGTAAATCATGAGTTTTGCGTCTGTAGCTCAATCAATCGACAAAACTCCATCACTCCATCACAAGCTCAAAAAAGATTATCAGTCATGACCACCTGAAATATCTTTCAATACTAAGTCACTGGGACTTGCCATAAGCTTGACTAAAACCCCACATGCAGCTATATAACTAAATCGAATGACTTAACATAACAAACAACGGGGTACTCATCATGCAACAATCAAAAACATTACAAAAACAATATATATATATATATATATATATATATATATATATATATATATATATATATACCTTAACCTTAGACCTTAGTTCCTCCAGTCTCCAGTGGAGCAAAGGGCCACCAGCTTCTTCCAGTTGTCACGTTCCTCCGCCTTCTCCTGCACCTCTTGGCGTGGCACCTGCAGACGTCGTATGTCGTTCTCGAACGTGGCTCGCCATGTTGTCTTCGGCCTCCCTCTTTTTCTGCTTCCGCCTCGTGGCCGGTAGTTCATTGCCACTTTCGCCGGTCTTTGATCATTCATTCTTAGTATATGTCCAGCTGCGCTCACTCTTCTTGCCATTACAGTATTGTATAGCTCGACATCCTCAGCGATGTTGTACACCTCTTCATTCGTGATGTGATCCGTGTATCTGATGTTAAAAATTCTTCGCAAAGACCGCGTGTGAAAGACATTTAACATCTTTCTGATCTTCGAGGACTCCTTCCAGTTTTCGGCTGAGTACAGTACTGTCGGTAGTACGAGCGAGTTAAAAAGCCGTAGCTTGATGCGTCTCGATAACTGCTGATCTTTCCAGATGTTATTCATTCTCTTGAAGACCGATGTTCCCCTGCCAATCCTCAACCTGACGTCCACCTCTGAGTCACCGTCACGGTGCAGACAGCTTCCTAGATATGTGAATTTGTCCGTGACCTTCAGAGCCTGCCCATTGCAAAGGATGTCACCAGGTGTCTCACTGCCAACATACATTACTTCTGTTTTCTCACTACTAATTCGTAGTCCAACCGCTCCAGCTTCTTCACTGATCTTATCAGTTAGTAGCTGCATCTCTCTTTGAGTCTCCGTCAGAAGTGCTATATCATCAGCGAAGTCCAAGTCTGTAAGCCGTGAGTCGCCCCAAGTGATTCCCAGATCATCGTGTTTTGTGGCATTTCTCAGGACATAATCTATTATTATGATGAATAATAGTGGTGATAAAATACATCCTTGTTTCACGCCTGTGCGGATTTCGAAGAAATCCGACTGTCCGCTTTCGGTTCTTACACAACACTTTGAGGCTCTATATAGGTCTTGAATGATATTCACAATTTTTCGTGGTATGCCGTAGTGCAACAGAATGTCCTACAGTAATGATCTATGTATGGAATCGAACGCTTTCTTGAAGTTAACAAAGTTGATGACAACATCCTTCCTGAATTCGCCATTCTGTTCGATAATCTGTCGCAGAGTGAATATTTGTTCACTGCATGATCTCCCAGGTCTGAAGCCAGCTTGTTCATCTCTGAGCTTTCTATCAATAGCTGATCTGAGCCTATTCATAAGTACAGTGCAGAAGACTCTGCATGGTATTGACAAAAGTGTGATCCCTCTCCAGTTGTTACAGTTGCTGAGATCTCCCTTCTTTGGCAACTTCACAATTTCGCCATTTCTCCACTCATCTGGGATACACCCTTCTGTTAATATGCTATTGAATAAGTCACAGAGATATTGCGTTGGTGTCTCTCCACACCGTTTTAGAAGTTCGCCCGCAATGTTATCAAGGCCGGCGGCCTTGTTGTTCTTGAGATGTTTAATAGCAATCCTCACCTCTTCTAATGTTATTTCTGAG
Source organism: Morbakka virulenta (assembly GCA_003991215.1). NCBI lineage: Eukaryota > Metazoa > Cnidaria > Cubozoa > Carybdeida > Carukiidae > Morbakka > Morbakka virulenta. Next base: position 1,013,034 of record RDPX01000135.1, on the reverse strand, counting down.
GTGGCAATATCTAGATCTTCTTGTACTGCAGAATTGTCAACCACAACAGGATGTTGCGGCTCAGGCTGATTTAAGACTTCTTCGAAATGCTCCTTCCACCTGGCTTCTTGCTGTTCGGTAGTTGTAAGGATCTCGCCTTGCTTGGATTGTACGGGAGCGCTTGCATTCGTCCTGGTTGATTTCAAATTCTTTACAATCCTGTATAATGTTCGAGAATCTCTTCGTGCTGCAGCACTTTCCGCTTCCTTCGTTTGTTCCACGAACCAGGCTCGTTTATCATTACGACAACGCTTCTTCACCATCTTATCCAGGCTCTGGTACTCTCTGGAGAATCTTTCCATTGACTCGTGTGTTTTTGCTGAGTCTCTGCAGACTTTCATCTTCCTTCTACTGTCGATGACATTCAAAGTCTCTCCAGATATCCATTGTTCTTTCTTTTTTCCTTTTCTTAAACCAAGTGTATCTTGAGCTGCCTCTGTGATGCTGGTCTTGAATATTCTCCACTGCTCATTTATGTCCTGGGGGACACTTTCTAGGAGACTGAATTTGTTTTCCAAATTGATGCTATATTCAGTACAAACTGTCGGGTTTTTGAGTCTTGACACGTCATATCTAGGTCTTTTCACTTGTCTTTCAAGCTTCTTTAGTTTGCTTTTCACTTTTAGCAATTACTAACCAGTGGTCGCTTCCAACATCCGCTCCTCTGTAAGATCTTACATCTTATATATATAAACAGTACTGTCTGGAGATTGAGTATAATGCTCACTGCGCACGCGTGGTTTGAGCACTCTGGCAGGATCCCACAATAACTCTTTAAGCTGTGTTTGCTCCGGCAACATGGCTAGAGAGTTATGTCTCAGAAGCTCTGTGCTGCACTGATGAGCCAACAAAGGGCGAAACAGTACTGCCTGCAGATTGAGTATATGTATATATATACACCCCCGGAATTCAGATTCCACAGAATAATGTTATTGCCTGTAAGCCTACGGAGACAGTGATGAAAGATTAGATAAAACGACTAAATATATAAATAAATGGCTGCGTACCTTCCTTCCGTATCTGCATAATTTACCTGCAGGCTGGACTACTAGTATGCGGACGAAAATATTAGAGATAATAATGAGAAATTTCAAAATCGCTTTTATCACTGACAAAATACCACTACTTTTTACTTACAAAAACTTTGCCGTCTACCAGTTGAAACCATTGAATACCTTCCCTTGGGTGGACCCTCAGTTGAAACTCCTCTTCAAGGGTCACCTGTTGACAATATCGCTAAAACAAAATCACCAGCAAAATAGGTTAACATCGTCTGTCGGGGAAAAAAACCCTAGTAATAATGAAGAATAAGAAAAGCTTCAAGAACAAATGGATTTTATTTACAAGGAATTTTGAAGAATGAAAAATGAGTTTTGGGCTGTGTTCAATGACGTACTCAGAGTTCTTTTTTTACGGGGGAGGGGGGGAAGAGGGGCACCAATCAAATTGATAAACATTGTTTGAGAAGTGAATTTTAGCACACATACCACGTAGCCATGGCAATCGTGTCCAGGGGTCCTGTGAGCTCTTAGTGGGGTTCAATGGCACTGCCCCTAAAATGGTCAATTGTCGACTGTTTAAAGAAGATTAATTAATTCACATAAAGCACTTAAAAGAGACAAAATGCTTACACAAAATAGACATCAACTGGTCAGTACCAGAAACTTACAAAAATAAATACAGCTGTTAACTGAAAAACGATCTTCAATTTTCATTATCACAAACTGCAAGCATGTGTAAACATAAGTTCAAAGTGCCAACCAGAAAATAACATGGAGATATGATGTGAGCAATGAAGAAAAGGAAATGGTTCGTACGTTGGCGGACAACGATTTCGTAGGGGTATGCGGGAGGTAAGAATATTAGGAACTTAAACATGTCTTTTTTCTCTTTAGGGTGACAAAGATACTGCTTTCGGCATTTATTTCGGGATGTTTTGGGTCGACATTCTACAAAAAAATTTTGCTGAATAAAAACATAGTAAATATAAGTAACTATGCACATATCCCACTTATAATATATATATTTCAAATGTATATTCAATAGCATGAACAAACTACTATCTTAAAATAGGGCCTGTAAAAATTTCAATCCAACAAAAAACCGAATACTCCCGTACTTAAGCAGCAGAATAGAGAAAACCTAACTGATCCGAAAAGTTCTATTGAGAACAATGATTCACATCTTACTGAATAAGTTAACTTTTTAGGTATAAACACCAACTACAATGGAAGTGTTTCAAATATTCACCAAATGTACTCAAGAGGTCAAGTAGTTCAATTTGTGAAAACCACGTGATAAAGTTCCGGTTACACACGGACCAAGAGCTGTTGAAAAATAGCTGAAAATGTACATGTTTCATATGAGAAGGTAACATTAAAGTTACTTGGTATTTCAACAATACCTTATAAATTTTTTAAAAGACTGATCTAAAAATCTTCGCTTCGAGTAGTTATTGGAAGTATAAAAGGGCCTTCAATAAGGTTTTAGATATAAACACGTTTTCCAAGTTAAGAAAAAAGTAGGTCAAACTTTAACTATGCTACTAAAGAGAGTATACTAAATCAAACTCCTTATTAAGCAATTTTCAAATTCAAGTTTAGTAAAACACTTCGTTGGTCTTACATGACGACCCTAAAGTACTGAGTGGCTTTAAATGCCAAGCTACTAGTAGTTTGTACATGGCCTCGCTATACTTTCGAGTCAATGCCCTTGTTTTCTTTTTTATAAAGATGACAGCCTCTCAAACGATATACAGCTGCAAGTGTGATTTATATGTTCATTTCCGCAATAAATACAGGGTGTTCACATGTATAAACAACGTTGCCGTTACTTAAATAGCTGCAACAGAAAAATAATAGTCTTTTGTACACAAATGAATTTTAAACATTCAATTTTTATTTCTGGGCATCAGAATCTGGGCGCCCATAACAGCACACCGGTGTCAAAATGCCGCTGGATACATCACTGGTGTTCAAATAATTTTCTACTGTGATTCGATGCTGCAAATTTGAATGATCAGAAAATGAAAGCTTTTTGACAAAAAAACCCAAAATAAATTCAGTGTGCTGTCATTACCATCTGCGATATTCAATTATTCAATACCAGGGAAAAAGTTACAAAAAATGACATACAAATAAGATAGTATGTAGAGAAGATGAAGTTAAAAAACTAGATATGGAAAAGGAAAATCTCTCTCTCTCTCTCTCTCTCTCTCTCTCTCTCTCTCTCGCTCTCTCTTTCCCTCTCTCTCTCCCTTCTTCCTCTCTTTTTCTTGATACTTATTTTTATTCTATCCGGTATTAAACAAGGCATATTCTAGTGGACTATATATACCAAAGCTTAACCTGATGTGGTTACATTATTTCATCATAAAATCTTACTTTTATGCACTTCTATATGAACTTTAGTGTTCTACTGTAAATGAAACTATTCTAAAACTCTTCAGATGGTTGAACAAAAGATCATTGCCTTTGTCTTGCAACGTGTGATTAGACAAGTGTATGGACCATTGTGTTGGAAAGTACATAAAAGGCTACTAAACATTTGATGTGACTCCTCAGTATATCCTTGGTTTTGTATCAAACTAGTTGCTATTGTTAAGTTATTGATAGGATTACTGATTCATTCTCTTCAAAGCAAAAAGAGGCAGCCTTCCAGAAGGGAGGTGGTGATAGCATATTAGATTTGCTTAAGCAGTTTTGTGGCGCTGAGAAAACAAACTTCATTAACTCTCTGACAAACGTACTGAAAAATAAAAATGTGCAAATAATGGGATGGCATTGCCAGACTGGTAAGTCTTTCAGAGAACATAACAGAACCTTAATGGGAAGGAAGTTGGGGCACTCATCTACATGTTGCTCAGGTCTTCTTCCTATCTTCTTTGAGTTGGGAGAACTAAACTATCTTCTTTATAAATCTCGTATCTGAAGCGAAGAGAAAGGTTCTAAAGGATTCCGACTCGCGGTATGATTGTTTCATTGTTTCTGTCTACGGGCAATCATGACAAAATAAGCAAGTGAAAATAAGTAAGACCAAAGACCTGCTATGTCTAAATTGTGAAAAGCACTGAAGAATATTCACAGAGCCAAATTAAAAGGTACTTCGATCAAGGACTTACTAAAAAAGATAATGGAATGGTGAATTCTAATACGCAAAGTCATTGTGCGCGAATGAGAAAATTTACTTCGTTCAAAAGTTTGAAGGAAAATAGGGAAGAGGAAAAGAAAACAGCTATTATTCTCCAATTTAGGTAATAAATATGTAAATTCCATTGGCAAAAAGCTCCAGGATAAATGAAGGCGTTAAAGTTTTACTGGGGAATTCCATACCAAAAGAAAAAAAACTATCAAAAGACTCCTTTACAGCCACAGCCAACCAAAGGTCAAGTATTTCATATTGAGTGAGTTAGAAAACCAACAATGACGGTATCCATACATGCACTGAGTAAGCAACAGGCCAGACAATTTTTATCTTGACTCAAATACAGAAAGGAAAAATGTTCCTTCCAACCTAATCTGTAATTGGCCAAGGCAAGTGTTAAATTCTTCAAACAGGTTGTCAATACTGTCAAATGTGAATGACTTGAGCATTTATTATTAGGTTTAACAGTAACAGTTTTAAAATGCATATTGAAAAAATATGGTCAAGACAAAATACTCTTATGACAAAACAACTAATACTCCTTCTCAAAGAATCGAAGAAGAGTTCGCGGTTGATAAAACGTTTTCTCTTTTACACACAGAAAAGGGAACAAAAACTAAAGCTCTAAAAGCTTAACCATAAATTTTCCTTGAAAACATCTAAGATAGATCAATTACAAATGCCGTTTTCCTGTAAGGAGAGGAGTTTGCTTATTCCTGCCTGATATAAGTAATCGTATTATTAATTAAATGGGAATTGTTTTATAAAACTGTACATTTCTAACCAATGAAAATCCTTCCATCTACTTGCTATAAGGTATGCTCTAGGTTTTTAGTTTTTCCTGAAAGTAGATGTATATTTTGGGTAATGTTTCTGTACCCTCTAAAGCAAACTGCACTTTTTTAAAGGAGAATTTTTAATCGATCATTATTCCAACACTTGTTCCCTATTTGCAGGGAAAATAGGGCATATTACTTTTAGAGCTAATTGAAATGGTTCTTGCATATTCTCTTACCTTTAGCAAATTCAAGTGAGGGTATCATTTATCAATATTTGGAAGGGTGTTTAACAATCTTCCTCATGTTGTAGGTAATATGTTAGTTTGTACCCCCTCTCATCTTACAATGCTTTTTCTTAATTTACAATACATCACAAAATTCCTCATCATGTAGGACTAGCTTTACCGTTCGAACAGGGGCCAATCAAGTACTTGTGTCTTAAACTATAAAACGGTTATGTTTTTGTCATAAGCAAATTACAAAGATCTTATGACAACTTGCTAAGAGTTTTAATATGCTGATCTTGACACAAAAGTTCTTAAATGATTATAATCAATGTGAAATTTCTTTTTTACAGTAGATAAAAAGAGCACTTTTCAAGATATCGCTCTATTCATGTGAACCACAACAGAAGTCGTTTAAGTTTTTTGTTTCACTGTAACCTACAAATCTTATGGAATATATACAAACTCCAGTGCTACACTATTTTTCAATGGAAGCTGGTGAAAGAGAAAGGGGTATATGTGGCAACCACATTTGTACACTGATAAAAATGTTTGTTTTACTTTCATTTATTGACGATAAAAATTGTCTTGATGACCTGGGGGTATTTCTGGTTGGAGGAAAATAGTAATGAATACTTTTTCTAGTTTTCAAATCGAATGGAAACCTACAAGATGTTTTTCTGTCTTATGCTAGCTCCTCCATCAATTTAGAAATGTAAAGCACAACAATATATATTCTTTTTAGTTTATAACTTTATTTCTTACCGTTTTCACTTTGAATTGTTCCTGTGAACACTTGTAAATGACATCAAGTTCAATTAGAAAATCAGTCTCTGGTTTCTTTACATCAGTGAATCTTTCTAGGCTCTTTTCAACAATTTTTCTTGACTGTGGTATGTTAGAGGATTCTTTAATATTCTTTGACAGTATGTCTTGTAATACTACTTCTTTATTCAAAAAACGGTCAAGTTTTTCCTTTGCCCTGAAGTACAAAAAATCTTTGGTATAACACAAGAAACTTTATTCATACATTTTAAGCACGATAAACTGGGTAGATATTTCATACACACATACACACATACACAGAAACACAGACACTGACACACACACACACACACACATATATATATATATATATATATATATATATATATATATATATTCCATTATACTATCACTTTGACAATACACAAAAGTAATGAAATAAAAAAAATTCATATTTACAAATCAAATAAAAATCGCGATTGTCAACCGTCAGCTAACACAATGTTAAAACTATTAACCTCAAAGATTATCTGCCTGATAATGCTTGTGCTAAAGCAATAAGTGTATTTCAATGCAAAGCTAAAATAACCAATTCTCATCACTCAGACCCTCAACTTAAGGCCCCATGCCCCAATTACCTATTCCTCAAACACATAACTAAAAGTTTTAACAACAAATGTTTCCTAATGGCTTCCTAAAATGTTTCATCTTACAGATACCTAGATTTTCCATGAAGTTCATCATAAAAACAATTTGATAACTACTGCCTAGGCCGTTCCATCATGTGCCTTCCTAACATACCAGGCTTTTATCAGTCTCAATATTTCACATACCTTTTCCCAATTTTAACATAAAAATCTCAAACATCATTTGATTGCTTTATTATTCCTCAGCAGTATATCTTAAAGAATGTTTCTTTGGGAGATATATACTTTATAAAATTTAACTGAATCATAAACTGAACCCTTATTGTAACCAATGTGTGGAACCAATGACTTACTGCTCAAAAGGTGAAATAATTATTACTCCGCTACTTTGTTTGATATATAAATCAAGTTGGCAAAAAATGTGTTTCAAAACTAACTCTGTGGTGTAAATTCCTCAAATAGTATTGTTTTAATGTTATTGGTCTAAGATATACCCATCTTGGGAGGAAGCTGTTTTTATTGGTTCTGGGCACACAACACAAGTTAATGGGCCAATGTACCTAAAAGTGATACTGAAAGTAATGTGCCTGACAGGAAGGATGATTGGGAAATGAGCAAGAAGCCCCAAGTCCTTGAAATTCCATACTGACACCTGGCAGGGTTGTCTGACTGATGGAGAAAAGAGGCCTGTGTTGTCCTGATTTGTAATCCTTTTGGCTTGTACTTCTGCCTTGTTTTAGAACCTTTTTGGCCCAATTTCTAGTCCTAACGCTATCTGCAAAAATTAGTACCATTAAGATCATTCATGGAGATAGTGACTATGCTAAAACCAACACATATAGTTTACTTGACATCACCAATACCTCAGGGATTACAAATGGGGCAATCATGAATTCCATACAAATCATGGCAGGCTGTTGGACTACATATTGGAGCATAAAAATTTGAATTTTGAAAGGGGGTTACAAATACAAATTAGGTCAGCACACCTCATAGAAATAGTATCTGTATAAAAACACTGGTGGTAGTGTCACCTCACCATCAGTGATGTGGTAGGCAGCATCTTCTGCCACTCAGTTTAATATCACCTCATAAGGCCCAGTCAGCTGCAGAGGGTTTGCATTTAGCTGATGGTTTCCTGACATATATTTTTCTAAATCAATTTTTCTTATGCCAATTTCTTGTTACTACTTTTGCATTTTATGCTCTATTCAGTGAATTATTGGCTACATGGCTACACAAATAATTAAAAATAATAATTAAGGTAAATACAAAAAGTAATTATTTTTACTTCACTGATTACCATATCAATCATAATACTCACTTTTTATTCGTTTGGTCTTTAGGCACTATTTCCTTAAGACTCACTGATTTATCTTTAGCCACCAGCACAACTTCTAAAATAACCATTCTGAGCATTTCCTTCACTTTATTATTCAAAAGGTGTGCAAATTTACCACTGCGAAAGTTATTCCTACACTGCAAAACAAAAAGAATGTGTTAATGAAATCAAAATGCAAGGACCTATCCAAGGAAAGTTAGTTTCGATGACAGTGGCATTTCACAAAGGAAAAATTGTTACTTTGATGTTTGCAAAACAAAGTCCACATGTAGAAATTATTAGCAGGGGCATAAAGTGTGAATTTCTGTCATGTATACAAAAAAATGTCTGAAATATATCCTCCTGAAGAAAGGACCATTTAGTAACACCATTAAACTACATAAAATCTGAGTCCCAAAAATGGTTTAATGGTGTCAATTTCTACTGCCATTAGGCTATAAATAAGAAATATAGAGCTGCTTCAAAATTTCATATTTAACAACAAACAAACATTTTTGGCATAAAGTTCTAAAGCAACACAACTAATACTTCAAGTTGAATTATCTTCTTTTCAATCAATTTATAGGTTAGCTGTCAAAAAGCGAAATATTTTGGTTGGACATATGTCACGTTGAATGATTTTGTTTCCATGAAATAGAAATGTAGTCTTAATTTTACCAAGAAATAAATTTTGTAGAAAAAAAGATTGTCTCAATAAGTGTTCAGGAAAAGACTAACTTTACAATAAATATTTGAAAAAATGTCAACCATCGTCACTAACTTTTCCAAAATCAATAAAAAAATTGAGCATCAGTTTTTTTATCATTGTTTGGAAAAATCTTCTATAGCAAAATAAAGTGATAAAGTAAAAACTTTTACTGGATAAATTAGCAAATTCACACCTTGATGACAAAGCACCCAAATTTTCAGCATGATGTAACTGACAAATCAAACTGTGCTTAAAATTACTAAAGTAAAAATACAAATATTGAAAACAACAAAAGTTAAACCTTCAGAAAACAAGAATGCCTCCCCCAGGTTCTGCTATCAGGGCATACTGGGGGAAAAAAACCAGAAAAAAACCTTCCAACACACAAACAGGAATAAAACTGAAACCTCATCTCTGACAGAAATGCCTCAAAAGCAAATGTTTGAATTCCAGTGTATTCTGCTATGCACCCAGATTAATTTGGACAAAGAATGTTTATTAATGCTTGTTTGCAAACCCACATTTATGCCTTTTTATGCTGACAGTCAGGGTATTGTGGAATAATCAGGACCAATGTGTTTTCCATCTGCCTATTCACAGACAGCAGATTACAGCCAGGTGTCAATTAATTTTATTGCAATCAAGAACTGTTGTAGAAATTGGCCTTTGGGTACACAGTCACAGAGGGTGAATTTCCATCATGGAGTGCAAAAAATACCTACTGAATTACTTTTCATGCATCAAAGTAAATACACATATTACCACCATTCAGTGGTGACCTTTCTGTACTTAAAAAATAAAATCATGATTTATGATAGTGTTTTGTAGGTGGTAAGTGACCTTACCTTAGACCTTAGCTATTTCCATCCTGTGGAGATCAGGCAACAAGGCAGTGCCATCTGATTCAGTTATAAGCCAAACCATTTGCTTTTTCTGCTAGGATTGTCCTTGGCTTTAAGTCATCTTTATATGANAATTTCCATCATGGAGTGCAAAAAATACCTACTGAATTACTTTTCATGCATCAAAGTAAATACACATATTACCACCATTCAGTGGTGACCTTTCTGTACTTAAAAAATAAAATCATGATTTATGATAGTGTTTTGTAGGTGGTAAGTGACCTTACCTTAGACCTTAGCTATTTCCATCCTGTGGAGATCAGGCAACAAGGCAGTGCCATCTGATTCAGTTATAAGCCAAACCATTTGCTTTTTCTGCTAGGATTGTCCTTGGCTTTAAGTCATCTTTATATGAAGATGGCCAGGTTGTTTTCAGCCTCCCTCTTCTTTTTCATCCTGTTGTTGGATGGCAGCTGAATGTGTGCCTTGCATATCTCTCTAGTCGCCACATAGCCAATGGATGTGGCCTCCTAGTTTCCAATGCCTCTTGGCTACTATTATGTGTAAGCTTTTTAGCCTTGTTTGTTCAAGGATTTCCTCATTCATCATGTGGTATCTCCATGTTACTCCCAGTATACACTGCTGATGATGTTGGTGAAACAATCATAATTTCTTTGCAATCTTCCTGGTGGACTTGCATATCTTGTAGGCATATATAACAGTGGTCACCACTATTAACATATATAGTATGAGCTTGATCTGAAGGGAGATGGTGTTTGCCTTCGAAACTTTCCCCATCCATTTGAAGGTGGCCTTGGTTTTGCCTAGTCTGGCTTGTATGTCCAGTTCAACATCATCTGTAGATGTTAGTATGCTCCCTAGATATGGGAAACTCTCTCTTTTTCTTCAAGAGCAACATGATTAATGGTAACAGGCTGTGGTGGATTTGGGCCTAAACATATAGCATTTTTGTTTTGCCTTGATTAACCCTGCAGCTCACCTTTGCACTTCTCTTTTGTAGTCTAGATGTAATTGCCTGGCATGTATAGTTACTCCCTGCCACTAATGTGATGTCATCTGCAAAGTCTACATATATTATCTTCCTGTTGTCATCCCATGAGATACTAAGTCTGGGTTTGACATGGCTCTGGTCATGTCAAAGTCTATTGCTATTACTGAGAGGAATGGCAACAGGATGCATGCCTGTCTTTTGTTGGGCAAGATTTTGAAACCCCTATTTGAAATAAGTGAGATTTGTCAGCTCTTTCTGAAATTCAAGGCTCTGTTTGATGATGTTTCTCAATGTGAATATATGTTCAATGCATGCTATTCCTCCTCTGAAGCCAGCATGGTGTTCTTGTGTAATACAAAATGATTGTGAATTAAGTAAACACCTAAAAAACATGTTAGTATGACTACCAATGCCAAGTCTATCTCACCAGTATTCATAGGTGGCAGCATTCAAAACTGTCCTTTTCAAAATTCTAATTTTATTGCAGTAATAAAAAATTGTTCTTATTACCCCCAAAAGTTAATTTAACTTGTGTAAAGAACTAATAAAGAAAAAATCAAAAACAGCTAACCAAATTTATTTTTCAAAGTTTCTTAGATACCAACAACCTAGTACATACCTGTTTCAAATAGTACAAGAATGCATTCTTGTCCCAATCGTAAAGTTCTTCGCAATCAAACACTTTGAACCTTAACAGGAAATAGAGCTTTTTCTTTACAAAGCAATCCACTTTTCTGTGACCTGCCAGCCAGTTTGTCCCATTTTCATCCTGTGCTAGTCCAAACAATTCAACACTTTTAGGAGACATGTCTAGTTTTTTACATATCCTTTGAATTAAATCCTTTTAAAAATAGAAATAAACCTTGTTACTGGGCAGTTGGGAAAAATTACAAATTTGCATCATCTTTTATTCAGGAAAATTTCTCAACTCAATCTTTTACCCTCCTAAACAAGGGCAAATGTTAGTACCTTTAGGCTTAGTTTTCATTCTGTACATTCCCTATTATTATTATTATTATTATTATTATTATTATTTCCATCATTATAGAGGATGATACAATTCAGTTGGTTAAAATAAAAATATAATAAACACTGCTGTCAACATGTGTCCTGTTATGAGAGAAAAAGTATATAAAATTAAAAACTAAAAATCAAAAATCTTAAAAACCTCATCCCCACAGCTTCTCTCTCACTTCCTGACATTCAAAAATGCCAGAAAAGCTGAGTGGAGACCCTTGAAATGAGGATGAAAAATTGGTTGACTGAAAATAAAATAAAAATGAAAAGAAAAAGGCTATTAAAATAGTTTTATTTCTACATATATACAAGTTAAAAAGTTTTATTAAAATATCTCAATCCCAGGTAATAAAATGATCTCTTCCCAAATTCAAATTTGCATTTTGGTTGCTTTAGTTTCTTCAAATTGTTTTGTGTATTCATGCTGTGATTTTGTACCTTAAAAAATTTTGAACTAACTTGACTATGCAATTCTTCACCGTTTTCTGAATGGATGGCACACTTTTTCCAATAATCTGTTTAGCTCTCTTTTCAATGGACAGAATTTTCTGTGACTGTGTACCTGTAAGATGTAATTTAACAGGTAGCATGTACATTAATATCAGCAAAATTGTTGACATAAATATTTTCATAGCTGCTTCATGATTTAGTCATTAAAAAACAAATGAACAGTAGAGGGCCTAGAACTAACTCTTGTGGAACCCCAGTGAAACATGGTTTAAAGTCAAATGGTAATGACTCTATTTGTAAACACTGCTTTCTTTGAAAAAGATAACTGGTAACGAATTGTAATTCGTTACCACAAATAGCATATGATGGAAGTTTAGTGAGCAAAGTGCCATGATTCAACATATCAAAAGCTTTGCTCAGATCTATGAATGTTGTACCAACTAGATAGCCTTGATCGACATGGCTCCTGATGTTATCAAGAAAGAAGGTGGTTGCAAGGTTGGTTGATCTTTTCAAAAGATATCCAAATTGATTTTCATTTAGCAGGTTTTCTGTCTCTAGAAATTCTATCAGTTGTTGATGTACTGCTTTTTCTAAGATTTTGCACACAGCTGGCAATACTGATACCGGATGGTAGTTAGCTGGATCAGTCCTTGAGCCTTTCTTGCAGATTGGAACTACCTTGGCTATTTTCCATAGTGATGGTACTGTAAAAGTTCTCACTGATAGATTGAAAATGTAACATAGTGGTTTAGATATCTGGTTTCAACAGTCTTTCAACATACCAGGAGGTAGTCCATCTGCTCCTGACACTTTTTTTAGGAGCGATTTTAACTGATTCAGCACAAAAACATTAGAGTTATACATTATGTTGAATCACTTCTCTGTTATGAGTGAATACGTTTTGCTGATTCCATACAAAAACAGCCAATCTATTGGACTTTTTCTTGAGAATGTTTACTGCAGTTGTGTAGTACTTGCTGCATTTCTCGACAAAAGTTTTATTTCTGGTTATGTTAGTAGAGTTATGGTTAGTCTTACTGGGAAAAATCTCTTTGATACATTTTGCCAGAATTGATGCACATTTCTACAATGTTCATTTAACATATTTCGGTAGAAAACACTTTTTGCTGATTTATTATGAAGTTTTTTGTACAGGCTCCAATTAGCAGGCTCCTTGGACCTTCTCACCTTTTTTAAAAGCCTGTCTTTATTTGTTTTCAATTTTTTAATGTCATGAGTCATCCATTCACATGGTTTTCCTCTAACTCTTTTCACCACAAAAGGAGCATGTTTATCAAAAAACCTCGGCAACTGTTCTATTAAAGTAATCAACAGCATTGTTTACATTTTACATTTCATACAATGGGTTCCAATCAACTTGTTAAATGTCATTAACCATTGAATCAGGATTATACCTTGCATAGTTTCTACAAGTAATAGTTTTGGGTGTAAAAGTTCTACTGTTACTTTTTCGTATGCATCTAATTAAGTCATGGTCGCTTATTCCCATTGGGAATACTCCGTCATTCGCAATTGCATCTGGATTGTTTGTATTAATTAAATCAATTAATGTTTCAGATTGGTCTGTTATATATGTTGGTGTTTAAATAACTTGCATGTAACCATGTAAAGTGAAAATGTCTTCTATGACTTTATTGTTTCCTGCTTTATTGTAGTGTAGTGTATGTTAAAATCCCCAAGGATAATCACTTCTTTCTGTTCTTTTGAAATGTTTAATCATGTTTCATTAAAAGTATCAGTGAAGTTTTTTTATGCAAACTTTGAACTATTGGGAAATTGCATAAGAGATTTTTTGTTTTGTTGATGTTGATTTCGATCTACATATTTTTGCAAGATGTTGTTTCAAGATCAAATCTCCATTCCCATGATAAGTTTTCCTTTACATAAAATGCAACTCCTCAACCATTTCCTTCAGCTCTACACTGTTGCATGAAATGATACCCTTGGATAATGTATAAGTTTTTGTTTTCATTATAACTGTGTGTCTTTATATGTGTTTCAGAGAGAGAGAGAGAAAGATGTCTATGTCTTTACACTGATCGAATAAATGTTCCAACTGTGTAAAGTTTGAAAATACCTCTTACATTCTGGTAAAAGATTTTCAAACCTTTCTTCTTTGTAAAATGTACTAATGAGGTTAAATAATCTTTCTCTACATCTCTATTTCTTTCAAAATTAATACCAAAATTACACAACAGCAAAAATATTATCGGCAAGACATACATGACATTCACATGTACCATCTTGAAATTTTAACTTTTTCCAATTTTCAAGTAAAGAATTAGCTTGATGAGAGTAAATAAGTCAAAAAACGTATAATAAACACAGCTAAATGTGACTTAAGCATTCAAAATAACCATCCAGCTTGTCAATAGGAACTATATCTTGTGAAGGTTATAGATGATATCGAGAAAAAAAACTTGACACCCATCACAGTTATAGGTGATTTGTTATAAATAAAGTAAAATCAACCTTTAAATCTTGTTTATTTCCAGTTGTTGAGAAAATGAAGAGCAAATAATCAAATAAATCAATATTCCTTTTTCCTGTTATATATATAATAAATCCTGCATATACTAAAAACTACTGAACTTGTATTTGATCATGCTTGTATATTGTAAATGAACTTGACAACAGCAACAATATCATCTATGACATCATCTGAAGCTCATCCACTCGTCACAGCCACTGAATACAACCAAGACACTATACAAGTATATTTATTTCATCCACAAAACTTTAAATTGATTCATGAGTTAATACTTGATTTAAAAGCTAAACTCAACAGTTAAATTCAAATGTTAAGCCTAAAATTAAGGAGCCATCCAAAGCATGACTGTCCCCAAAATTTCCTGCCTAAAAATCTAGGCTTCAGCCACAAAATTTGAAACAACAAAAAGATATCTCACGTGTATTGAGCAGTGGACTTGGTTGAGCTATTTTGCAAATTTTGGTAAACTTTTATTACACAGGGAAAATCATTAATTGGAAGTTGGCACCAAAAAAAAAGCATGGTTTAACCTTGTCCAACTATCCTATATTATATGTATTTAATCTCTCTGGGCAACAATGAACACATCAAAAGGCTCTCTAAAAATGACCTGGTCTCATAAAACCAATGCATTCATTACTTACAATGCATAAACACAAACACATTAGCAGTGTCATAGTACGTGCATCCAAAAATTATACTATGGATGACATCTGTACTGCAAGGATATACAGTTAAAAAGGTAAGGTTTAGGAAAGTTTATTCAAAAACTAGTTTTAGTATCTGTCATTATATATATATATATATATATATATATAAATATATATCATCTAGGTAAGACCATCTTATAATATGTAAATGGACAGTGATCATTTAAATATATGAAACTGACAGTTGAAACTGAAAGTTGTTGAAAGAGTTATGGAAAAACAAATTAGAAGTGAAATAAACATTGATGGCATGCAATTTGGTTTTATGCCTGGACAAGGAACTATTGATGCCATTTTATCCTCAGACAAATGCAAGAGAAGTACCTGGAGAAGAACAAGAAGCTGTACTTTGCTTTTGTGGATTTGGAAAAGCCTTTGACAGAGTGCCAAGAGAAGTGGTTTGGTGGGCTTTATGGAAACCAGGAGTAAGTGAATGGCTGATTAAGGTTGTTCAGGCAATGTACAAAAATGCTAAAAGTCGGGTAAGGGTCAACAGTTCCTATACTGAGAGTTTTGGTGTGGGAGTTGGAGTTCATCAGGGATCTGTACTATGTCCACTGCTTTTTATTTGTGTTTTAAAAGCACTGTCAAGAGAGTCTCAAAAGGGTTGCCCAGAGAAATTGCTATATGCAAATGACCTGGTTCTCTCCAGTGAGACATTGGATGGTCTACTTGCTAAGTTAGAAACTTGGAAGAAGGATTTGGAAGGTAAAGGTTTGAGAGTGAACATGGGAAAGACAAAAGTGATGGTCAGTGGTCGCAGTTTCGGAAAGCCATTGGAGAAAGGAAAGCTTCCCTGTTCAGTCTGTGGGAAGGGAGTTGGGAGCAACTCAATCTATTGTGGTACTTGCAAGCACTGGGTACATAAACGGTGCAGTGGAATAAAGGGCAAACTGACAGAAAGTAACCATTTTAGCTGCAAGAGGTGCTTAGAAGGAGAGGCAACCTGTGACTTAGACCTATTGGGAAGTGCATTTGAAGGGTGAGGAAANCAGCTGTATGCAGGAGGCTTTGTTGGTTTGGTCATGTGGAGAGAATTGACAAGAATGCTTGGGCAAGTAGATGCAGAACAATCAAGGTGACAGGAACCACTGGCAGAGGAAGACCGAAGAAAACATGGGAGGACGTGATAAGGATGGATCTCAAACAAAAAGGTGTCAGCAGAGACCTGGTGAGGGATAGCTTGGAAGTCAATTTCAAAAAAGCGTCCAACATATGCTAGCATGTAAAATGGACGTTAAACCAAATATGATGATGATGATGACAGACTGAGTTTCATATTTTGTTGTTCTTTTCTAACATTTAAAGTCCCACAGCAACTGGTTTTCTTGTTTCCATGGACAGATTCTGACTTCTATTCATGCCATTTATCAGTATGGTTGAATTCAAGCTGCTTGCATAATTCCCAATGGATTGTTGTTCTACCCAGTTGTGTCTATTTTCATATTCTTTTTATACAAGTTTTGTGCAATAACAAATGGTATGCATTAACTTTTTTTCTTTCTGTCCATACATACAACAGAGACCAATTTCCTGGGATTACCTATTCATGCCTTCAGTTAATGAGTGATTCAGTTTTTCATTTTAATGTTCCATTTCTGAGCAATGCCCATGACATATCATCTGCTATGTCCTTTGTTTGCGTTATGAACTGTCCAGCTATTGGTTTTTCTTTCAACCTCTCCTTTCTTTCTCTTGTCCTGTCTTTTCTAAGGTCATCAACAGATGCTTTGGATTCTCCATAACAAGGTTTTGCTGCTCTTCTTAGTCTTTCATTATTTTTCTCACCATACTCTCTCAAACTAAGCACTAAATTCTCAACACACTCTTTGATGGAAATAAGCCCACTTCCACCATCCTTTGGATGGAGAGCTATGTGCAGTGGAGTCTTTTCTGGTTCTCCTGTCCATTGCTTTTAGCTTATCTACTGTCCAATTTAGGGAATGGCACAGAATATTTCATTAGTAACACTGCCCAGATGTCAGTCCCTTTCAACAGGTTCCTGGTGTTTAACTTGGTTTCCAGTACTTTCCTTACACAATGAAGATATTCTTTACTGATTTCCTCCTTCATCTTTTTTTCATAATTGTTTAATGCTCCAAGACCCCCAGACATTTGAATCTTTCCTCAGTATTTAATGCCTAAATGACATTGTTATGCAACAGCTTTATTCCATTTGGGTTTGGCATTTTCCCTCTTTTCACTATCACTACTGGACATTTTTCAATCCCAAATTCTATACCAACATCTGAGCTGAATACATTGACTGTTTGAATCAATGCATCAAGGTCTGGTTCTTCTTTTACAAAAACCTTCATATCATCCATGTAGAGGAAATGCTTGATTTTCTTTGTTCTAGAAAAGTTATAAAATTTCTTGCACTTTCTAAAGATCAGAATAAGTGAAATCAACACTATGAAAAACACTAATGAAGAGAAGGAATTTCTCTGAAAAATTCTCATTTGTTGTTAATCTTTGCAAGAGTCTCTTTTTCAGAAGACAATTCCACCTTTGAAGACTTCATTAAATTTTCAAAGTCACACCTAGGGACATCAGGCAAAAGAAAGCTAGAGATTCATGTGTGCAGGAAAAAATATTTAAAACTTATTTTCAGAGACAATAGTATTTACAGCATTCCTGTGATACATTACAAAAGATACTAACTTAATAATAGATTATATGACAACTATAACTTTACATGGAAAGAAATTTTCACAGTACATGTTCAGTACTCACAAGGGTTATCTTATCAAACTCAGACAGTGTTGGACCACCTGAGATCTGAGAAATATAGTTTGGTGCACTTTTAGCAATCATATCAAGACCTCATATAACAACTGGAGTCATAGTTGATCTGAGGTTTCACATTTTGTTACCTTGATTTCAAGATTTTTGCCTACTTTTTTTAGCTTTTCAAAGACATATTACAATCACTGGGAAGAGCCATGCTGATAAGGAGGCAGGTCTTATCTTTGCAATTTTTGCTACAATATTTGACTTATTTGACCATATTGTTTGATCAGTATCAATGTCTGTGCAACAATTAGTAAAGGATGGTACTCATTTGTAGATATAATTAAGGGTTTTCTTGGAAAATGTAAGGCTGACAACTTAGTAGGTTGCAGTATAACTTCTCTTTGTTGTTCACAAGCTTGTCTTTTAAACATTTCAAGTAACAATGATTAGAACAAATAAATAAACTCTGATCAATTGCCTCTTACAAATGCTCTTATTTCAGGATAAACAAGTAATCTTGGCAGGTCTTGGGCAGGTTTTAATATTACCTGTTACAACAACAGCAGTAAATTTCAAGAGTTACTCTCTTTCTTAAAGTTTAATAATCCAATGTCATTTAATTGCCACAAGAAGGATAAATGAAGCATTCCTAATTGAATTCTGAATAAGTTCCAACATAGTAAATTCCATCCTAAACAATCCAATCAGCATTACATGAAAAGGCTTTTTGAAGGATAATGCCAAAAACAAAATCACAGCCACCATCCTATCCCCATGCCATTGCAAATACATGGAAGAGTGTCATAGCTTTAAGCTAACACATTCTGTGACTGCTAAGATTACTACAGTTAAGTCAAATAGTACTAAATAAATCAACATCAGGTACACTACAAGACCAAGAGTGCTCTCAGATTAAAAAAATCCCAGTCCTAAAAACCTTCAGGAACTACAAATCCGAGTCTTGGCACCTTGGGAAGGATGGATTGTAATAAAAATAATCCATTAAAGGAACATAAAAAATTGTTAGTAACTGTTTGTAAGTATATATACATACTTACAAACAGTTACAAACAATTTTTTATGTTTGAACTGCTATCATTTCATATGTTCTATACCATGCCCAGTTTTCGTATACAAAAGCCATTTTTTATGATTTATCCTTTCACCTCTTACACCAGTCTCCCCTTGGTGATTAATTCTGACCCCACCCTATAAAATAAAACTGGGCAAACGTCTCAACAAACGTCAACAAAAAAACTCAACAAACGTCTTTTGTAATCAAATGGACAAACTAAAGAGGGCACTGGTTTCCACTCACCCAAAACAAAACAACGAAACCTGATAACGGAGGTGACAACAGAACCCTGTGTTGTTGAGGTGATGGCAAAGGTTAGATTAAGGAGGGAGGCTTTAAATCCAGACCCTGTTGGGTATCAGGACTTCCTGCCTAAAAAGAACGATGTACAAGGCAAATGAAGGCACAAGACAGTTGAAAAGGGAGGCACATGGCTGGAAGAATTAATGGGATTTTTCTTATTTTGGAAAGGTTGTTGAAGGAAGCAAATGGTAATTATCTGTTATTCTATGTTATTATGTATCTGTTTTGTTTTTATCTTTTTGAAGGTGTAATAGCCTGGTGGCAAAAGGTTTCCATATATTGGCTTGGACATCTCTAAGCTTACCTTTAACGTCTGGCCATTTATTGGGGCTGATGTAGAAGAATACCCACTTTGTAAACCTCCTCTCTTCCAGTGCCCTTGTTGTTAAAATACTATATTTATATGTATGTATATATATTTAGGTATATATGTATATATATATATATATATATATATATATATATATATAAGATATGATAAGTTGGAAAGAATAAAAAAACTACATANCCTGCCTAAAAAGAACGATGTACAAGGCAAATGAAGGCACAAGACAGTTGAAAAGGGAGGCACATGGCTGGAAGAATTAATGGGATTTTTCTTATTTTGGAAAGGTTGTTGAAGGAAGCAAATGGTAATTATCTGTTATTCTATGTTATTATGTATCTGTTTTGTTTTTATCTTTTTGAAGGTGTAATAGCCTGGTGGCAAAAGGTTTCCATATATTGGCTTGGACATCTCTAAGCTTACCTTTAACGTCTGGCCATTTATTGGGGCTGATGTAGAAGAATACCCACTTTGTAAACCTCCTCTCTTCCAGTGCCCTTGTTGTTAAATTACTATATTTGTATGTATGTATATATATTTAGGTATATATGTATATATATATATATATATATATATATATATATATATAAGATATGATAAGTTGGAAAGAATAAAAAAACTACATAGTCCATTTCGACAAGCCTGTTTCGTGATTTTATTCACTCTTCAGGAAATGTAAAACGTATCTTATATCTTATATTACGCTCTGCATTTATGTATTGAGCACTTTAAAACGGATAGCCGAATCGAAAGCTTTATATCTATATATTCATGCATGTATGTACAGGAAATACTTGTTTACAGCTTGGTCGACATACTATTTAAATAATCATCGTGAATGTTGGTGTCCTGACAAGAAGTAGCAGATGTAAAAAGATTTTGGTGTGGATTTTCATCCTACGTCAATTAAGCAAAACAAAAGCTTTCCACAAATAATACCTTCACTCATATCTTTAGCACCACTGCAACGTCTGAATCGACACGAATCGCCGCTTTTGAAATCGGCAGCAAAAGACTGTTTATGGCGCACAGCTAAAGTTGTATATTTTCACTTACCCGTACTACAAACGTTTTGTTCTCCTCAAGTTTCTCTGTTAAAACCATTTTATCCACAAGATGAATTTCTACTTGTCCTGATGAACGTCTTCCTGGGTGAAGTAGATCACGCAAAGACCCATGACGAGACATGGCGTTGACGTAGCACTGATGTGTACGAAGAACCTAATGAAATTGCCTGTCAGCAACAGTTGAGCAATATTACACTGGTAAAAACGAGTTATCAATCATATTACATCAACACTTACATTAGCCTTTAAAACTACATTAAAAATTACTGAACCAAAATAAAGTACAACATGAAGTCCCAGATAACAAACTTTTACTCTTCCAAGAATAATCCACTCACAGTCAACCCTGTTTTCTGTGAAAAGCTGGGTATCCACTCAAGTGTGCTTCTCAGAAAACCTCTCTTTTGATTGGCTGCACTAGTATCATGTGATAGAACTGTCTCTCGGAAGCCTTCAATGAAATCACAGGGGACTGAAAAGTAGCTAAAGTACAACATTTTTGCTCAAGCTGGAACAAGAGGTGAAGAAGACGATGATAACTCTCTTGTTTTCTCAATTACTACATACGGGTCGGAATCTTTGTTGGCTGGGAAGTCAGACAGGAAGAAGATTGTGAATTTTGAACTTTAGTGTTACCTCCCAGCTCTACGGATAAGGTTGACAGCCAAAATGACTAATGAAGAAGTCTGGAGAGATTCGGGTGTACCAAAAGATTGCTCAATGTATTAACTTAGAGGAAACTCTCTTTTGTGGAGCACATTCTAAGAGGCAACCAATTTGGTAGAACTCTGCTAATAGACTTGGTTTAACAACATGGGGGGCGTGGCAGACCTTAAACCAGGTTCTGTGACGGTTAGAAAGAAATTGGTGCTCTATCTGAACAGGCCAGCTCAGGACCGAGTTTTCTGTAGAGAATAAGTTAATGGGTACNACTCACAGTCAACCCTGTTTTCTGTGAAAAGCTGGGTATCCACTCAAGTGTGCTTCTCAGAAAACCTCTCTTTTGATTGGCTGCACTAGTATCATGTGATAGAACTGTCTCTCGGAAGCCTTCAATGAAATCACAGGGGACTGAAAAGTAGCTAAAGTACAACATTTTTGCTCAAGCTGGAACAAGAGGTGAAGAAGACGATGATAACTCTCTTGTTTTCTCAATTACTACATACGGGTCGGAATCTTTGTTGGCTGGGAAGTCAGACAGGAAGAAGATTGTGAATTTTGAACTTTAGTGTTACCTCCCAGCTCTACGGATAAGGTTGAGTCGGTAACGCCATTTCCGTTGCTGGTAATGAGGAGGACAAGTATTTTTGGATCAACTCTGAAGTACTTTGACATTGGTGTTAAGGTTGAATTAAGCTTAACAATTAATATATTCCTAAAAGTGTTGAGCGTATTTGTATCTGTCGGACAAGTTTGATTTATATAGGTAAGATAGATTATCATGCCTTAGTTATACTTGCCAAGGTTTCTAGTGACTCCGGGGCAAAAAGAATGATTCTTCCTGTTTTAAGTACTCAAAGAGTTAGTAAAACCGTATTTAAACAAGGACAAACACCACTCTCATTTCAAGTCGTGAGAGCAGGGTACTTGAAATAAACTTAGTCGTTATAATGATTGGGTTTCTGGGATGAAAACCTGTAAAAGAAACCTTTCAGCTGTATTTTTAAGCTTAGAACCATTAGCGTATACCAATCAGTTTAAACAAAAGACAAAATCTTTTACTTTAACAGAGATAAAAACAGTACTAATGAAAATGAAAAATGACAGAGGCTAAAGCAAACAGACAACTTATTAGGGACGTGATGAGGTGAAACACAGAAAGCTCAAAGCAGATAAACCCTAACATTTACAAGAATGTAGGGAAAAGAAAATGAGCTGGTCAGGATTTAGGGTTAAGGTTTTCAGATATATTTTCCTTAAAAAATCCAAATCTATTATGATTTTTTATTCTGCCCATTAATATAGGAGCATGTAGACATATGATGATTGCTACATCTTTACAAATAAATAATTATCTTCTTGAATTCTCGCGTAGTCATTGACATTGACTTTTCTTTCGTGCAACCTCAGATGATGCTTTAGTCCTGCTTCAGACTTGCATATGTTCAACCATATGTGACAGAAACACTTACAAATACACACCTAAATCAGGAAAAAAGACCCCTGTCTTTGATTCCTTATTACATATTAATTTTACTATACACAGGGAATATACTGCGAAATATATACTTCATATGAGATTGAGTTTGTCATGCATAAATTACCAGAATGTGTGGGGTATTGACCAATTCTAATATTAAGAGGGAAAGGTTATAACTTCCGTCTGGGAATTGTTTTAATACTGATAGCTGAATATAACCATCTGTGAAATAGTTATAAAATAATCTGAATGTTATCAAAGAAAAACTTTCATGAGTTGTTTTACACATCCGAGTTAGTACCATCGCCATCACGTGTGAAAAGTCTTCCTGCCGGTCCACTACCCTAAAATACAACATGCACTTCAAAGAAGAGAATAAGGCATTTCTCATCAATACATGAAGTAAATAGGAGCACCCAAAGGGGTACACAGGAATGTGTTTCCAGATCTCCCAGCCCCCTTCTCTCGTGTTTGCAGACTGCCCTTGTCTTCGAATACCTTGTGTTTTTATGACCCAAGTTCTTCAAATTGTGCTTACATCTTCAAGCATTTAAACCGTTGTTGCTCCAATGCTGTAGACCAATGCAAACAAAAAGTTTATCTTTGTTTAGTAGTAATAATAGAAACTGTGTTTTGAATAAAAGTACCATGAACTTGAAATAACAGTAGCAGTGGCTACTAGAAATAGGAAACAGTAAAAATAACATTAAAAACAGTAGAAAATAATCGAATCTACACTTTATAATTCAATTAAAAGCTTAAAAAATATAATATTGTGAATAAGTTTGTTATAGTTTGATTTCCTGTTTGAAATGAGCAAAAATAAAATGTTTAAATTGTAAATCCTCGCTGTCGAAATTTTTAGACGACAAATATAAACAAAAAGAGTTTTGATTGCTCGAAATGATTATTTCCAACCTGCGATAGTGTTTTTACCTTAAAATGGATAAAATGAACTTTCTTTATTATTAGATGAAACACAAAGATTTGAGTTTTCAAGAAATTATTGAAAATTGTGACTATTAAACTTTTGATATAGATCTGGTGTATTACACCTCTCTAAAAAATATTCACCTACCAATGTCTCTTTTAAAAACAAAAATAATGATAGAAAAACCATACTTTGTCAAAAAATGGTGCAACCCATCAACACCTTAGAAAATCGACCATCGACAAACCAGAAAATAAACAATTTGAATCATGTTTTTTATTGTGCAAACATAGTAAGGATGCCCTAAATTGTGGGCAGAAAATAAGGTCCTTGTCAAATCAAATTAATAAGATTTAACTTGTTTAGGATCTAAGAGTATTGGAACTAAAATACTGTCTGTCCATATTTTTTTCTTAAGAAGAGAGGGAACGAGGGAGAGAAACATGGAGGGTGCACAAATAGGAACAAACACACAAATAAGATGTAGAGAATCATAGAAAGACATAGTGCTAGTGAGCAAGGAGATTGGAGCAAGATATCATGTCCGTTTGCAAGATAAAAGGGAACAGAAGCGAATGACAATAGATAACATACTAGATAACATAATTGAACTTAGAATGAAGTTTTGAAGTATTGAAAGTAGAATGAAGCTTAAGGAGGTCTGAAAAATTAGGGTAAGATAATTTACTTCTCGTCATCATTACCACTACCACTATCATCATCATTATCATCGTCATGCTCATCGTCGTCAACCTTAACTTAATTATACTCAATGTTACCCAAAAGTCTAGCAAATAAATTATTCAACTAAATAAGCGTTAACACAAAAATGGCTTAGGAAATAACGTTGACTTAGTTATTCAAATTAAGAAAGATTACTCAACGTCAAAGTAAAAAAATATACGAGAATCAGAAATTTTCTGTTGGAGTAACTGGTCTATGAGTTTTAATCTATCTAATTGCCAGAAAAAAGAGTTGTTTAAATTTGCTCGGATCAAAAGTTCTGAGATATTCCTAAACATATTTTTAGAACTAGGCTTACTTGCTTCGACAAATATTAGTTACAAAGACTTAAAATCATCTGTTTCTTTTCATTAATTTCATACATATGACGATAAATCTAAACAACATAAGAACAATGCACAGAATTCTGAGCAAAATAAGCTCATTAATTACATTTCACTTAATAACCTATTCTTACAACAGTAAAGTTGTGTTGCGTAAGCCAGCTTTTTACTGTGACAACCCATCTCATTGTATTGCCATTAAAATGGTCCATGTTTTACCAGCGTATGTCAGGTTGGATAGAATTTATGTATTTAAATGTCCTGCTTTGTGTTCAGTCTTAGACCTGGATTAGGGTTTAAACTTCCGATAGTTTAAAACGAAGACTTGATGGCTTCTGTCAGTAGAGTGATTTACGTTGTCTCTCTCAAATCAGCCTGTTGATGCTTCCTAAGTAATAAATCTGGCGCACTTTTTTATCTTTTGGTTCTTAATTTAGATTTTCCAGAGGGAATTTATTTTCTTTTTTCTCTCTGTGTTGTTGATGTTGAGGTTCAAGTACCTGCTGTCTCTCACAGTATTGAGAAAGATTTAGTGATTACTGTTCGTTTTCTTTCTTTCTTTCTTTCTTTCTTTCTTTCTTTATCTTACATAAAAGTTTGGGTACATTAGAAAAGCTGTCTAAAAGATTTTGGGTTGAGAAAAAGCAAAATGTGAACGGGCAATCATCTTTGACCAATTTGATAATGCCTGCTCAACAACCAGTGGAATTGTTTTCTGAATAAATCCCTCACACTGATAACTTTGTCACTTGTTACTGCTGATATAGCCTTTATTCTGAAACCTGTTTCTTAAGGCAATTTCATGCCTCACAGCATCCCATGAGGCAAATACAATAATGCTCTGACTCACGCAAACCAGAAAAAAATTTAAGTGATGAAACTCATGGACAAAGATTGTTAGTAATGCTGGTAATAAGATACAAAAACCTTTTGTGTGAGTATTCCTACAGTACTGGTTTCTCCCTATTACAGCGAAACTCATTACAGTGAAATATCAGATCTTTGGTAAATGTTTTTCCTCTTTGATATTTTATCTTGTCCCGAGAAAACAGCAACATGTGTGCGTATTCCCTCAACCTCAGAATAGCATACTTAGTAAGAAAACTTCTTTCCTTCTTACTGCTACTGCGCTAACAAAAACGATGCATGATAATATATAGAATGCATAAAAAGGCTTTTGGTAAGTAATTCTACTACTGATTACCTACCCATTTGGTGCCTAATTTGATGCTCAACGTTGATGGCAACAACTGTAAATGTCATGATGATTAAACCAGTATTCGACAATTGTCTACTGAGTAATAATTAAGACTAAAACATAAAGCAAAATGCTCCCAAATTAACGTTTAACACTTGTTTCAGAAAGTCATTTTACCTGGCTTTGTTTGACTCCCATGACTCTGAATGAATGACAAAGAATGGATCATTGAAGAAACGTAGTCAATAAGGCCGTGCAGACTACACGTTTTTACCAACCTCCTATCTGGGCTTAAGCCTGACTATCACTGCCCAACCCAGATAATGCAGGGTTTTGTTTTCACTCTTTTTCACATGGTCTGTTTTAGAAAGGAGCCAATCACAGACAAACTTTTTCCATTTCCGTAAAACTTTCCGAGTTTACCTCATATTGATTATTTTCAACGTGGATGTGATGAAAGCGAGATATTCAAGTCTGGAAATGACAAAGCAAATTTTATGAGTAAAAATGATCACTGCGATGAACTGTGTGTACATATGTGTAATTTTTTCCCTCAAAAATAAAAATATACTTAATTACTGAAAAGAACCAGCCAGAGATCTCGACGTGCTACAAAAAACAGTGAACATTTTTTCATAATGAACGCTTATTTAGCAGGAAGACACAGGGCACCGATTATCTGCCAGGTAGCTCCTGCACCTGATAGTCCGTTTCAATTTTTTAACTAAAATAATTTATAGCTAAAAAACTTAATTTTTAATTAGTACCAATTATTTCAGTGAAAGTTTGTGTGGAATTTAAAGGGCAAGTAAGTAACTACAATTATTATTCACCTTTTGCTTTTTAGTTGCAGTACCTTAGGGGTAGCTAAATAAAAGATTCCACAACATGGCCTAAATGAGTACTTCAGGAAAAAAACTACAAATAAACCTAACGTAAGTTCACATGTGCACAGGAAATGTGTAATGGTAATTACATTGGAAAATTTCTTCAAGCCAAGAACGCTACGAGTTCTTGATTCTCAGCTGGATGTATTGATGTATGATTACAAGTCTATTAAACTGTCATATTATTATTACTGCTACCAACAGTCAAACCTCACACTAATACTGGCTCATTTCTATAATCTGATATTATCAGAACGGTAGTTTTCCTGCTGATTCTTGCCTACATGCTTTGTCACCATGTACTTTATTTAGTATTTTGAAAGATTTATTTTGGTTTTTATATATAATTGGTCTCCCCTATTCACTTTTTTCCATTTTACCATCCAGTTTTTCTTTAATCTTTTGAGTCACCCTTGTGTTTAATTTATTTTCTATATTCTTGTTGGATGTTTGGCCACCTTCGATTGTCTTATGGGGACTAAATACTTCCTTGATTTTCATCTGAAATGTTTTTGAACCATTGTCATCCTCCTACTTCAATAACTTGTTTGTAATTACTTTTCAATCTGATAAGACGACTCCTATATCAACTTTCCATTATTATTTAGTGATGCTTTTCTAATAAGTTTCGGTGGTAGTAACATATTCTGATTATTTTAAAAATTGGCACTGAATTTGGTGTCTGTTGCAAAAAGTTTTGCTTTATGTACTGTTGTGATTTAAGGATGTCTAAATCTGGCAAGGATGGTGGTATGCTCTGGCGCTCAAAAATAATGAATTTGACTACACCCTTATTTCCATTTGTTAGCCCTGCTTTACTCCATAACTCTAAAATCAAGAGCATCTTAGAAGTTTTTTATCAACAAAACGTGAGAGGAAAGCTAGTCATATATTACTTTAAATTATTTACAAATTCTCCTCCAAGGTGTTGCAAACTTCGGCATATTGATAATATACAGAGGTGAAATGACACTAGGTAGAGGGCCATGTACATAAACTTTAAACAAGCCAGGCAATCCTTTTTGACACTTACTATACAGTAAGTATATTTTGCTTATAATTTTTATCACGAGAAGTACTTATTGAGAAATTAAAACTTTTTTTCATGAACAACTGGACTAATAACTTTATGAAAGTTTATGCATCATTACTATCATCATCAGCAGCAGCAATTCTACCGCATAACACCTAAGTTAGCTTCAACTGATTCTCATTAAGTATGTCCTGGAAAACAATAGTACATTCTTTTCAGCAGTAGCTTGAATTTAATTTCCTTCTTTAATTTTTACTTAATTGACTCGCCTTAATACAAAACAGTCCAGGTAGTTTTTCCAAACTATTTGCTTATTTATTTGAAACTCTTTCTGAATACTATCATTGTCAAAATAGGTAATGTTTCCCCTCTATTTCACCTGTTGAATGTCAGAGAAACTTCTCGAATGACCCAATTTGAATACGTTACAGAGTTTTTTGATGAAGATCGTAATGCCAAACCAATAACATCTGACAATACATATCCAGAGATTTTCTCACTTACTCCTATCTTTCTTAATCCTCTATAACTTAATTACTTGTCTTGTATCGAGTAAGTAAAATGGGTTTCAATATATGGTTCAAGAAAATTTCATTTTATTTGACAGACGACGCATATTAAAAGTATACTAGTGTGGAAGAACCACAGGTCTCATAGATCTTGTTATTTATAGTATGTAAAGAAAAAGACCTTTATACTATGCTTAAAATCCTTTTAGTAATTTTCCGCATTTTGTTGTCTTTAGAAATCTCAGTAAAAACATTATCCACTAAAACATCTCGACCAACTGAAACCTTGGCTATGAGTGATGACTTTTTAAATACTGGTGTGGTTCCAGTATGCCTCCAAGGTTTAGTTTTGCCGCTTTAAAATTTTAACATTTGAAATCTATTTGCAAGACTTTTGTAAGAATTCTTGTAAAAATTTCCAAGAACATTTCTGTCAAATTCTCAATATTACGAGCTTTTTTCGATGGATTTTTATATTCGATCAATTTTTAAGAAGTTTGTCTTTAATTACTTCTGATGTCACCCTTACTAATAAATTAAAGCACCCACAAAGAAATGGTTGCAAGGTTTTAAACCCAATCTTCAATTAATTTTTTTCAAAAAATAATAATTAAGTACCCATAAAGGCTGATAAGTAAGTTACCATTTTCAATGGAAAAGTCTGAACTTATTTAATTAATAAAATGGCAAGCAATATACTGTAATTTGGGATACTTATATGGTACATAGATGTAGCAAAAATAAAATGAATCTATTTCAGTTACCTTGACATTACCAAGATACAAGAAACGTAAAGTCTCATACTCTAGTCTTTATTCTTATTTTTATTCGCAAAAGTATGTATGCTTGTTTTATGTCAATAAAAACAGGAGCGGATGCAGCGGAAAATCTGACCTTCGCACAAATGGACAACAACTTTTTTTAGGAACACGCCCACTTTCAGTGGGAAAATTTTCAAAGAACTTTAAATACTTTTCTTGTTAAAAAATTGGCTTCAATAGGTCTGTGATGTAAATTTGCAAATGACGTTGAAATAATTTTAATAGGAA
The DNA here is from genome assembly GCA_003991215.1 of Morbakka virulenta. NCBI lineage: Eukaryota > Metazoa > Cnidaria > Cubozoa > Carybdeida > Carukiidae > Morbakka > Morbakka virulenta. The sequence continues at coordinate 983,541 of RDPX01000135.1, read as the reverse complement.
AAGACCTGGGTCACAAGGAGAAAGCTTTACTTTCCTACAGAACACTTTGTAATTTTACCTTGCATTTATATGACAAGTAATGCCAAACGCCTGAGGCCCCGGACCCCAAGCCTCACGCTTTTGGTGGCCAAGGCCTTATCCATCCTAAAAATCAGAATAATTTTCTTTTTCGTTCCTATGTTCTTGACTTCAGATTCCCTTTCCTACCACGCAAACACATGCTTTATGGTGAAACCCTTTCTTTCCACAAAAGCTAAATAACCATAACACTTTTCAAGTCACAGGTGCATGAACAAAACACATTTCTTGCTTATTTCTATATAGATACTATTTCATACTTTTAGCTTTATTTCACTGTTTTCAGTGATTTAATTAATACATATTACCTTGCTTATTAAATCACTTTAAAAAGCAAAGTTTTATCTAAAATATGTACTGCCCTTTTCCTTTAATACAACCCTCTTCGACTGCTATGCCTAGTAAAAGAATAGACCAGCCTTTTGCATTTTGCATTTTGAACATCTATAAACAAGACCCTGTTCATTACTTTCCACAAAAACACTAAATAATTCTTAAATGTGCATTAACATAAACTCATCTTAACTGAAAGCCTGTTTTCCTTTTTTTTTAATTTCATCACTGTTGAGGAAGCCATCCAATTCTCTAGTGAGCAATCCCTTACCAAGTGAGAAGTGTCCTTTAATTATTGTCAATCTTCCAAGCTTTGGGTGTTTTGCTACTTTAAATGTCTTGAGAACCAGTGCATCATTTGATGTTATCAAAGATCGAATTTAGGGATGGAAATCAATCCTCAATTTAGTACAAACAATATTTTGTTAGCTAAACGTCATTCCCAAAGATTTTGTCAAAACATTCGGCGAGTGAGCTTGGCCACGAAACAGTTGCGGCAGGGCTGTCGTTGCTTTTGTTCTGGTTCCATCAAAAATCACAGAACATTGTTTAAACTGCGTAAACCTCCTTGATCTTTGCACACACAAATACCAAAGCATCATCAGTATTCGCTTTGCTGATCCAAAGAAAAATATGCATCACCTGAGCTTCGCACAAAAATTTATTTCAGTCATCTGACCAATAAAGAGTGCAATTGACCTTCGCACAAAATTCATTACGGATTGCATTTGAAGAAATAGAGCTTCGAACAAAATTTATTTCTAAAAAGTAGCTTTCTGGGGGTCACCTGAGGATCATAACGCTAACCGGAGGGCTAGAAAGTTAACTTGGAAATTTTCTCTCTCACAACCATCATATCAGAGTGACAAAACTAATTTTTGCCGATTACACACACAACTCTATACGTTTTGGTATGACAATTCACATCTAAATAATTTTTTTAAGAAAAAATGTTGACTGTCGCACGTGCATCGTGCGCATTGCTCTGGATCCACCCCTGACAAACAATGTGGAAAATAATTGCGATTTGGACTCATATCCGAATGTATGTTTGTATTCTGCTCCCAGTACACTTGGACCTTTAACATATAACATGTCAAAGTGTAGCTAACACAACAACGTACAATAAAAAAGTTAAAAACATCACTTGAATGCACAGAAACTTAAATTTGCATATATTGTTGTATTTGTAGATTATACATACATAAAACCAATTTTCAGTCAACCTTTTATGTCACATGCATACCCTATTTTTCACCTTAACATTTTTCTCCTCCATTTTTTGAGGCGCGACATGTCATTGTAACTTTTTGTTAAAGAACTTAAAGATTTCTTTGTTGTATCTTTTCATAACAGCAAAAATTGCTGGGGCTAAATCCGATAGTTTAAAGAAAAAGGTTTATTACTATATTTTTACTTTAGTTGAATACTTATACAGGATGATAAATTCAACATTATACGTTATGCTGTTATCAGCATGAGTCCATTCATATAAAACCATTGTAAAATAGGCCCACTATAAAAAGACACTTTAAAAACAAAAAAATAAAAACATGAGAGGCGTAAAAAATGCCTAAAAATTGTATAGAAGCCAAACATGGGTCGTTTAGTCAAATATAAATTAAAGGATTATGATCAAGATGAGGGGAAAGAGTAGCCCATAGGGCGAAAGAGTGAAGAAAAATGTAGAGAGAAATGGAAAAATTTTTAATAAAAGTATATACATGAGGTCCGACCTTTTTCCAAAACAAACTATTTTTCTCATCAAAGTTAAATTGTCTTGTTTGAATCACCTATTTTTAAGACAATGATATAAAAATAGAAATAAAAAAAACTGTAAAAAAATTTTATAGTAAAATATTTTCCTGTCCAGCTTGAATACTTGTTAAGATCTCCTTGCTGTTTGGCAGTTACACGTTTACTTTTAAATTTATTTTCAAAAACCCTTCAAGAGGCTTCTTTTAACTTATCATTATATCACTATATATATCACTATACATTATATCACTTAATACATTTATCCAATAGCTCAGGTGGATGAGCATGTGGTTGTAAAAGCTAAGGGCGCTTCTCCGACCCCAGTCTGGTGTACATAAGGTGTTCACTTCTCAATCATTCAAAGTTCTCTTCTTCAATATTATTTTTACAAGTCAGTGGTAAGATTTTGTGATCATTCTTGATTTAACTTAAATTCACTTAATTCCCCCCTGGCAACTGCCAGCTAAATCTCGCATTGTCTTTCTAAATTTTTTTATTTCCATTCTGTTACCAATTAAACCTGTATATTGTTGCCAGGACCTCCCTTTCATTGATTTTGTAACCGAATCCCTCCATTTGCTTTTTTGCCTCATTGCTGAGATCTTTCTATATACCATTACTTTTGGTGCTATTTTTCTGACATTCTTACTCCGATGCCCCAGACATCTTCGTTGAATATCTTTTATTACTTTCTTTATGTCAACTGTTAATTCTATTATTCTCCTTACTTCTTGATTTTTGACTCTATCTTACCATCTCATTCAACATATTTTTAGGCAATACATTTTGAATATTTTTTATTTCTTTCCTATTTCCTTAATTCCAAGCATTCACCCCCCTATATTTTTGTGGCCAAAACCATTGCGGTGATCATTTGAATTTTTAATATTCATGTTTGTCTTGTCAGTTTGCATCTTTCCCCCTTCTTATATCTTCTGCAATATTTGTGCTAATCATTTAACAATCTGTTTTCATCCTACTCTCAAAAAGTCACTCAGGTCCACATCTTCACTTGGTACCTGTCAATTTGCCATATTTGTTATTGCTTAATTATTTTCAGGATAATGAGTTTTATTTCTTAGCTTTATTTGTATGATTTGTATTTTGTGGTCAGTGTTGAATGTCGCTCTTTCCTTCCTAAATAAAGACAATTGTGTCAAGCACCGAATACATACATCACTTTTTCTCTATGACTTAAGCAAAGGAAGCTCTGTTTAAAGCTGTAAAATAGGTTATTATTGTGCATAATCTTTTTTAAAGGCAGAAATTTTATAGTTTGTCTCCGGTTTAATTCCTGCTGCGGATTTTGGAATGTCTCACGATTCTTTCATGCCCATTTGGCTCTGCACCTACTCTGCTATTGAAGTCACTCATTACGTATGTATAACAGTTCTTGTCCTCCATACGACCTAATTTCTTGCTAATGTTGTCCCTAAAAGTTTTCTGTTTTCTCTTCACCATTTGTCAAGGCAAGAATTAAATGAATTTTGCATTTTATATTTACTTTTTATTTTTTCAGACTGTGTTCTTGATGAAACTGGAATGTATTGTTTAAATGTATCTTTAATTCTTCTTTTTAGTAGAATTGCAACGTTTTCTCTTCGTATCTTATTTTCTATGCCTCAGTATATTATATTTATTCATTCCTTCTTAATTTCTTTCTTGCAAGTCCAGTGTGTTACTGATATCCCAATTTCATTCCATTTATATTTTTGTTATTTGGTAAGTGTACCAAACATCTTACCGGCTTTTTACCATGTGCAAATATTTATTGTGCCTATGGTGCTAGACTTTCCTTTTTAGCTGACAACATGATCACATCTGCTCTGTGGTCCATTATGTAGTGCTTTGGTTACTTTATGAGAATCTCAGTAAAAAGATCCAGTAGGCACCACTCCTTTCCTGCTCGTTTGGTACACAACTCCTTATTCAGTATATTCTAAGCAGCCTGTGTAAAATTGGCTGATCATGGATTTTTCCCATCTGCTACCAGGGAAAGCCTCTAGTTGGAGTTACCTCTCCTCTGAGGACCTTTATTTAATTAAAAAACCCAAATTATACATACAAATATATATTATTTATTTTACATGAAAACATAAAAAAAGATACCCCCATATATATTAATGGAGATCTACACAGATTTTGAACGTACCAGCCAGTATTTAAGCCAAATATCCTGTTGTACAGACACACAACATGTGTTTTGCAATGATGAAACATTAAAAATCTGCTGCCAGAGCAAGATGTAAAGTAGAGCTGTTATTTATAAACCAAATATTTTACAGAATCTGTTAGTCAAAAGGGGTACAGAATGTAAAATTCTAGTAAATAGAGCAAAGAAAAACTGGAAGACCTATGTTAGGATGCTAAGAATCAGCTGGCAATTCATGGTGTTGGTAATGTCTACATCCTTCACCCTTCCTTCAGTGAGAGTAAGAAGATTATTACATTGTCCTAGCATGATAGCATCCTTGTTACAGAGATTTGAGTTGCTTTTCTTGCTTTATTTGTGTATCAGTTTCGGTCTCCTTTAGCTGTATAGGAAAGGACATCCATTTCACAAGAACCATGTCTAAGTGATTGGTAGGAAAAACTCCTGTTTATGGTACAACAGGAAAGACTAGTAGCAATATGGACAATATCAGTAATATCAGTAGTTTCCTTTTCCTGTTATTTACTTGATACTCTTATCAGTCCTACGTAATACATTTTTCCCATGGGATTTTCCAATGAATTAATGGTGGTTTTTATATAAGATATCCACCAAAGAGATGTTAAAATTGGCTGGTTTGTTCCATTAGACCATACTTTTATAGCTATGATGCTACCTGAAACCAGAATTTTTAATGTTTTCTATGAGGCCAATGGAAACCTTTAAATCATTTAAAGCATCAGACAAAATATCTATAAAGTACTTTTCCTGTTTTGCCAAAAATCTCAACAGTAAAAATATCAGACTGCATTTCATACCCCAATAAGCAAACTATATTTTCTTAATGAGACATTATGTAAATCTTTACAAAATAAATTTGTAAAACCCCAATTTCTCAGTTTAATTTTGTTTATCCTTATTAAAATAAAGCAGCAGAGTTAGTCTCATAGCCTAACGTTTTTGGTAAATATCTGCTATTATTACAACTTACTTGCCTTTAACAGCTGCCACTTTTGTTACTACTAGCAGGCATTTTCTTCAGCTAATGTCATGGTATTTGTCCTTCTGGTGCCTTTAAAAACTTTTTGAAATGACCATCTTTATAAAAAAAACATATATTATACAATCAAAAGGCTTTGCTGTGGAGGGAATAGTTCTGTGAGAGTGAAAAGGGGGAAGAAATTCCTTTGGACATAATGCAATATGCCCATTGATAGCATAAAGTTTTACTGATGATGACAACCACAAACTAAAGTAAAGGGATCTGATTTAACAAAAAAGCTTAGGCAATGCAAAGCTTAGTTTTAAATTGTTACTTAAGGAAATTTATCAGTGAAATTTCAATTTTGTTCCTGTTAACTTATGTAAAGAATACTTTCACGAGATTTTTACAGACATTGATGCCAACTAACGTCCTATTTATAGAAATTAGTCAAGTCAGGTTTGATTAGCCATTTTCATTTGATAAGCCAGAGTAATTTGCAGATCTGGGTTTTTTGAAATTATAGATTAAACAAACAATTGACCACGTTTAATTATATAGGAAGTACTATCACAGAAGATGCAAAATGCATAAAAGAGCTAAAAAAATGGAATTGTCAAAACAGCCTGTTCAAAGTTTGGAATAATCCTAGGAAACTCATCACTAAGTATCCAGGCAAGGTTGCGTATCTTGAACTGCTGTGTTTACCCAGTGCTGATGTAGGCCATAGGGCAGTGAAGTATGGACAATCACACTGGAAATGAGAAAAAATTTGGAGAGATATGAAATGTATTTTTTAAGGCCGAATGGTGAGCATTCCACGGAGGACAGGGTAATCAAATAAAGGGGTGTTGAACAGAGTTGGAATAGGTAGAAACTTACTCTTGGAGGTAAGAAGAACTTTCTTGGCAACCAGTGTGATTATAGACTTTATGAAAACAAGATGACTTATTCAAAATCTCTGTTAATTACAGTAGGAAATTTCTTTATAAGTATCACTATATACGTTGAGATTAAATTGAACCAGAGGGTCATCTGCTTGAATATGTTAGCAACAAATTCACAAACTGATTGGCTTTCCTGGTAATAAATGTTGTAATATAATGATTTTATATCAATACCGGTGTGAGTGGCAGTGCTGGTAAGACCGAACTGAACGTTGAAAAACGTCGGCTGAAAAATTAAGCGAAAATATTTGAAAAACCTAGTCAACTTTCACAATCAGGTATTAATGTCAGATAACATTAATTTGCTCTCAGGAGGAGATCGGCTTTGCTCTTCATTTGACAAGATTTTGAAAGGCAACTGCTAAAATTAAAAACAAGTCACTTTTACACTATTGCAACTATGTTGGTAGGCCAACAGTGAATAAATAGTGTCTTGAAGTCCACGACATAGCGCCTCACTTTCTGGCCTTGAAATTCAGCAGCTTTGTTTTCAGAAATTCCTTTCTTGTCCAAAATCAGCTTCGCATTGCATCAGCGCTTTGGTTTTTTTAAATTTTATTTCCAATATTAGCAGTTAAAATTCATTGGCTTGTCAAGACGTTAAGTGTCCGGAGTTTATAATTACTTCTTTTTGTGATGGAGTGGGGCACAACCAGCCAATGAAAGAGCTCAATACCCTCACATGTTTCTTAGTTTATGTATTTCAAATAGCAAAAACAAGGGAGTAGAAAAACGTAAAAGTAAAAGCACATTTTTTTTCTACAGTCTTTTGTGACAACCTTAACAATATGTGAATATCCAAACATAGTAAAAAAGCTAAGTATTGCTATTTGACCCCTCAATACTTCTGTCTATGAACAGGAGATGAGATGTCCATACTATTCTTCAAAGTTCAAAGCATTGAACGTTTAATCAAGGAGGTAATATACTTTACGCTCTATCAGTAAAAGGCTGCACAACAATAGTAAAAATACTGACAAACATAAAATGATATCTTCTTTAAGAATTAAAGTGACACAGAAAAAAATTACTCACATAAAGAAAGGTTCTTTTTCTAGTCCATATCATTTTAACACGGCTTCCAGAAGTGTCCGTTGGCATGGCTTTTGAAATAGCGGACTCATTGATCACCAAATTTTAATGACAAAAAGTTATGGAGATATCTTATTTGTGTTGTACTTTAGATTCTTCATTCTCTTGGCTCAATTGATAGAAAGATATTTAGGTACAACCTTACATTAAAAAATTCCATGTTGAAGATATTTCCTTCGGCGTGAATTGTTTCGTCAAGCTCAAGGTTTCTGCGAAATTCACCAACACAATTCAGCAGTAAGTTGTAGCACGATTTCCTAGCCATAACAAGAAAACTTCAATTCAGCGATCTCTGTGTGTGTTGTATGTTTTAATTATAATTTACGGGAACTTTTGAAACCATGGTGATATTCTGATACCAAAAACCTTTTATCAGTTCCGAGAAATTAAGCTCCTTCAATGTGAATACAAAAGGGAAGTGGTCACAGGTCACCAAAGGTTAATGTTTTAAACAAAGAAAAGACCCCCTCAGAAATGTGATCGGTCCTTGAAATTGTAGTATGTTGATTTATCTGGCAAATGGATGAGTTGATTACCTTTTTATCAAATGCAAGAATTAAAATTTTGTCCCAGAACAATGTACGGTACATAATATTTGGAAAACCAAACACACTAACAGTTAACGAGAGAGAAGTTAAAAAACTATTTCCTCTTTTGTTTATGGATGTCTATTATAGTTTTACTGGTGCATTATAAACTATCTGCATTGTACCTTAACTAACGTAATGTTGAATACAGTTTTCTAAATTTTATTGCTTACGACGTTTTCCTAAGCATATAACTTCCAAAAAACTTTGAACAGCATGTTCAAGGAAAGTCAAGCACCTGACATTTAATTTATCTGGAAAACAAAACAAAACTCCCAAATTTGACCCAATGAAAGTCTAAAGACATCTCTTTTAAATCAACATTTTCGTAATTTTGTATCTGAAAACGAAATGGAATATTCAGACTAACTTGGTGACAAAATATTATAAATGTAACATGTTAAATATAGGCTATAGTGTAAGTTTACTGAAAAATAAGCTAATGATGTTGAAATTAGACAGCCCAACTTCAAAGTTAGTGGTTATGGCATATCCTCCAGACAAAAAAACGGCTTTGAGTATTCTCAATAAAGTACCTCGATGGATGAAAAATTATGTTAATCATTATCAGAAGACATCTAAGAGGAAAGTTTCATGATAAGGAAAGGTTGAGATGCAGGGAGTGGCAAGAAAAGCTCTTAAATAGTATTAAGTAAAGTGCAATGAATAAAAATTACTCCACCATCCCAAATCGCTGTTATTTAATTGGGAAAACCACTTGGCTTCCTTTGTTTCTATCATAAAGAAATGTGGTCTCGCAATATTAAAATGAAGTGGATGCATACAACGAAATAGTAAGAACAGACAAATAAAGTCATCTTACTTTAACTTTGCTTTGATGCTACACCTTGACGACAATGGTCTGCGATCTTTTGAAATTTTTTTTCATCTTTAGCCAGGTTAGAGGTTGATACTTCCAATGTCACAGATATTTTTTTCATCACTGTAAAGCGCCAAGTTCTCTCTGAGTTCCTGTAGTATCTTTTCTCTCTAACGTGTGTTCATTGTACTGCAGTTATTCCTGTAATTGTATTAAGCATTCAAAGGGCATACCCGGACACTTTCAGTGTCCGATTCTTGATGGTAAAGATCTGCAAGATACTATTTGTTCTACACAAGGTTCCTACGCTGTAGATCTTTTCTTCCTGTCTGCCAACAAGTAACTGTACTCTCAGTTTCCGCTTATGATAAGCATACCAGCTTATATTTCATATTTATTTTTATTTCAAACGTTATACCTAAAAATGACCTGTTGAGGAGTACCAAACCTTACTTCAGAACTGAAGAGGAACAAGTGCATTCCTGTCTCCCTTCACCCACCACTCGCTACAATAGCACTCAAAAATCTATTTCAATTTCCTGCAGATGCCTTGTAGGATTTTTTTGAGGAGCTTCACAAAAAAATTCTAGATAGTTGTTAATTATCAGATGGAGTTGCCTGTTATTGTTGAACTCAAAAACGACTAAACAGGTAAAAAGAAAGGTTATCGCTTTCATATTCTGGCCTTACTCTTACTCAAAGTAGCTGGACGTAGTGTCTCTGAAACAACTGGGGTGGGGTGAGGGCTAGGGTTTTAACAACCTTTAAATTTCGATACTGTTTACAAACTATTTGAATAAGTGTTATCCAAGAAATTTTCCTCGCTAGGTGCATGCTGTTTCTTTTGTTCTAGACTTAGGAATGACAGACTAAACTATCTTGTTGAGACTATCATACAAGATTAGTCCAGTATTACAACATTGCACACTAATCTTGATATTTCTGTTGGCCTCATTTTCAGGTACTAAGCAGAAAAGAGTTACTATTAGACGAATTTGAAATTTTATAATATAAGGTAGAATGATACGGTTGCCTAAAGGATAAAGCTATATCTAATTCTCACAAGATAGGTCAGGTCAATTGTTTCCAACTTTATTTCCATATCCAAAAACCTTCACATAAGGTACCAACTACAGATTAAAGTAATGTATCAAGCAGGATAANACGTAAGTGCTGTAAAAACAAAGCTGACTTTGCTCTCAAAGCCAACTTCTCGGCAAACAAAATCTGCTTCTACACTAACATGAAAGATAAAATCTCGACACAAATGAAATCGAACGTTGTCTACAGATTTGTTTGTCCTGGATGCTCTTCAGATTACATTGGTAAAACTGACCGTAATCTACATGAACGATGTATTGAACATGCTACTTTAGAAAACAGTGCAGTTCACCAACACCTCACGAATTATCAGTAAGTACGCTATCTTGCCTCCTTGCTACGTTACGATGTTTGTGATGTCTCTGACGATGATGACCGTAGTCTAAAGATGCATTATGAAATGGAGAACACTGAAATTGTGGACAAAGCCTTGAATTGGAGCCTTCTAGATTCTAAAGAAGCAATTTATAATAAAAGAATGAACCCTGTTTTAAGTAGTGGTCTCAAAGCGTCAAAGAATTTGTTTCTTTTCTCTTAGCATTGCACGTTGTTTTATTGTTTCTTTCTGTTTCATGTCTTGCATTACATCTACTTGATTCCCGAGCCAATTGAGCTTTTAATGGTTTGTTTTTGTTCTTTTTTAATTGTCTTTAGCGTGTAAAATATAAGCATTTCTTGTTGTGCTTCTAATTGCCTGAAATATGTATTTGATGTAATACGAAATAAAGCTGTTTATAAAAAAATTCATTTTGTTGTTTCATAAATATTATGATATCGAACTGAATCTCTTCGGACTATCTTTTCTGTTATTCTACATGAGATTATCAGTTGGCATTGGCTTTTATAAGAGAATCTGTCAGGATGATTTGTACATTTGCGACCCATTCTCTCCTGATCTAAAATACTAAATAGCAACACTTTATCTGTTCCTTGTGATTTCACGTTGACTGGAGTTTAGCTCTGCTAAACAATAAATGATCATCCAGGTGTAAACTTCTTCTTCTTCTTCTGAGTTCCTTATCCTTTCAGGACGTTGGAGATCATGGTCTTCCATCTATTTCTCTCTTTTGTCATTAATAACAAAGAAGTGTAAACAAAAAAGTTAAAAACAGGTCATAAACATGGTCAAGTTTCAGGCTTAACAATTCACGTAGATGGTGAATTTAAAAACGTCTTTTTCATATGTGGATGCTTCCAATAAAGCCATAATAATTTAAAAGTAATTTTCAGATGCTATCTCGAGGCAGAAAAATTTGAAAGTTCCGTTTGAATTTTATGTCTTTACAGGGAAGTTCAAACTTTGGAAACGATCATCTTTTTCACAGAACCGGAGATAGTGAAATGGGAATCACCACACATTCCTTTTGGCAATATCATTTGGCTTGGCTAGCTGTATTGTAATTTACTTTTTCCATGTATACTCTTTTAGGTGATTCATTAGCATATGAATAGTGGAGATTTCTTTTCTTTCAAAAGGCAGTGCAAAATTATGTAACCATGCAGTAAAAATAAAGATAGTGAGAATACATCGACGGCGTTCTCCGACAGCTTAAAAGCTTTCAAGTACCTTTAATATCAATACTAGTTTCCTGAAACAGAAGGAAAAGAAGTGAGGAAAGGAAAAGGAACTAATCGTTAACAAAACCACATTTACAGCAATACCTACCTTGAATACCAATATGTAATTGTGGTGCAACATACGTAACATGCCAGAAAATCCACCATCCTTCAGCTACTACCCACCAATTTTGGTAGACCAGATATTTTTTGACTAGAACCTTGATGATTCACAATTTGAATTGGTTTGAATATAGTGGGTCTTTGTTGGTTTCCAATTCAGTTGGTTTCTAGAGGTATCACCCGTTAGCCTTTTAAAAATAAGAGATCCAGTTTATAATCAGAATCAAAATAACAATGATTTTATTGTGATTTAAATTTTCAAGATTTCAAAGAAAAATTTAGTTCCTGATAACAGTAACCGAAACTGACAGAGGGGATAATCACTCCGCATAATTTATATAAAACAAAGGAACAGCTTCACTACCAGGCAGCTGGGGGTTTTTGTTCAACTTTACACTGTCCTTTAAATGTATAAATATCTTACACAAAATTTGGGCATCCGAATAAAATGTAAATAAAATACAAAGAGAATGATATAGTGCACTCTCTCCATGTCGAACTTTCAAGGAAAAATTCTCGAGAAATTTTTACGAGATAAAGAGAGTGCGAGGTAGAGAAAAATTCTTATATTTCCCTAAAACTGCATGGAAGAAAAGAAATGAGATATTAGGCTATAAAATGGATGTTTTCCAAGAGTTACATTAAATTACATTCTGTTTAAGCAACTTTGTGGAAATAATCTAAAATATTTGCTTGTTTTGAGGACATATATTTTTCTCTACAATGATAATTTTAAAATTTTAAAATGAGATCCTCCTTTATGTCTCTTATTGCACTGTAAATGGCAGCATTTTAAAAGCATCGAGAGTAAACTCAACTTCTGATCTTGAAGGCCGTTCAGGTGCTTCATTGTCCACCATTTTGTTTTTCTTGTTTCCATTAGACTCTGCCTGGTGTGAGTGAAACTACTCCAAGAGATCATTACCTGTAATATCTGTGACAGCCGCAATGACATCAATGTCCACGTCGACAATGTTCTCGGAGGAAAGATCTTTTAGTACCAAGTCTGTAGCAGCAGCTTTGTTTTATATTCCTTTCCCGATAAGATAAAGGACCTCACATCTTTGCTTCAAAGTTTTACTTCTCAATTTTCTTTTAACAGAGAACATCTTGTTCCATCAAAAGATATTCCCTGAATGTTTCCAAATCTTTATTCAAATAAAGGGAAGGTGCTCGAAGGTTACCACCTGGAACTCTAATGCTTGGAAAAAACACAACGTTTCAAGTGTTGTGTAGGGTAATGTTGGAAAAGTTTACAAAACTACTTTGAGATAAAATTATTACAACGGGACCAAAGTTTTTGTTCGCGATATAGAGAAGGTGGTGATAAAGAGGTTCAAGATGGAGAGAAATTAAAGCCATAATCAGTGGAAATGTTCAAGGGACAAGGGAATTTGAAATAGAGAGAAGTTAGAGATAGAAGAGATTCGAGATAAAGAAAATCCACTGTAAAAATATCATACTTTCTAAAGCTATAATGCATATGTACTACGTAATACAACAACAAATATTTTAGGCAAAATTTACAACCTAACCTTTCACAGACTTATAATTTGGTGAGATTGCAAAAAGTAAAAAAAGGTTTGCTGGGAAATATGGGTCGTTGAAGAATGTTTAACCTTTTAATTTCAGACTACAAGATGTTTTAGTTCGTTTTTCTTCCGTGGCTTTGAAAAAAATCTATATGACACCGGGGGGGGGGAATTATTAATTTTCATAGCGGGAGTCTGATATATTAAGGACTGAAAAAGTATTTTGGGTCTAAAATTGACAGTAAGGTCTGAGATTTTAAAGATTCTAAAGATCATCTGGAGCCACTCGAGAGAAAAATATTCCTAAACACTATTGTCAATAAAAATGAACAAAAAGTCCACTATTTGAGGATTTTAAAAATTTAGTCCACATATTTGGAGTCTGGGAAACTAGTCTGACATGATCATCCCGTCAAAAAAGTCAACAAGTTTCCCCCTGGATTTGACATCCATTTTTAGTATATTTTTTGTAGCACCGTTTTCTTATGTATAGAATGTCCATGGTATTTTTTTCATACACCTAAATGTAAATATTTCAATTGTTTATAATACGTCTGATAGCCGTTTATTGATGGTCCAAACGTAGTTAATGCTAAGCTATCTAAAAGAGGAAAGACTGCAGTAACAAAACTTAGAAACTGGTAGAAAAACAGGTATTACACTCTTCAGCATTTTTCTATTAGTTTTATTATTATTTCTTTTTAAGATTAAGAACTAAAATTCTAGCTATCCATGACTTTAGCTTGCTAATAGCAAATTATCATAGAAAATGTCATCAGTAATGATGGACGTTAAGACAGTCAGATCAGAAAGAGAGAAGACCTGTCAATACATTTAAGAATGTTTGACACTAGGTGTTATGTTATTTTTTGAGGGTATGCGGGCCAGAAGGCCTCAGGGAAGTAAACGGCCCTACCCCACAATGCATAGTTTTCAGGTCACCCTTGGGCAAGGTGTAGTACCTGATTAGCCTCCCTTGCCACGGTTACGGCGAAGCTGTTGGAAGCAGGACAGTGGATTGCTAAGCAGGGCGTATGTCAGTGCAACTGATAACATCGGCCTGAGCAGCTCGAGCGTCTGGCAGATGTATGGTACAACCAAACAAATGGCAG
>RDPX01000135.1:943178-954117 GCA_003991215.1 Morbakka virulenta | reverse complement strand
CCGGGTTTAAAAAGAAATAAGCTTTCCAGCGCATCCTACGAAGAAACTGCTCCGTCTTTTCGATAATCCGTTGCAAGTATTCGCTTCGTGATGGTAGAGGAATATTCTTAGTTGAGTAGTTCATGTTATATCCTTCCATGCCGGGTTACCGTAGAGTGCTCAACAAGTATAACTTTGGAGCGAATTATAAAGCTTTCGATTCGGTTATCCGTATTAAAGTGCTCAATACATAAATGCAGAGCGTAATTTAGTTTTACATTTCCTGAAGAGTGAATAAAATCACGAAACAGGCTTGTCGAAATGGACTGTGTAGTTTTTTTATTCTTTCCAACTTATCATATCTTATATATATATATATATATATATATATATACATACATAAATAAATAAATAAACATAAACGAAGGCGTTCAGTAACAACAACATATGCATGGAATTTGGCCTCGATAAATGTGGAGGTTATTTCCTGGAGGAATGCTGGCTATTAACAAAATTTACTTGGATTACTTCATGCTTAAACAAAAATCAATTTTATTTTACTTGTACAGACAATGAAGTGCATAAAAAACAAAAAGGAATTCCTCCTCTGCCCCCTGCTCTTTTCACTTCGCGAAGATTTCAAACGCGCTCCACTCCACGCTTATGAAGAAACTCCGCTTATTTTGTACCTGAGTACAGTAACTGCTTTTATATCAAAGAGCTGTTGGAGTACATACTGGAGCCAGGGTTGCAGTTGTCTGAACTGGAAAGTGAAGACGATGATGATTTTGATGAAGCAGCGCTACCAGTTGACGGTCGGACTCAGAATAAACCTGCCAATGTAGTGACTGATATTTATCACTGCAACGATCAATATTTTTACACTGCGCGTTCATTGTCACGAGTTTTTTGAAGATCATCATAAAAAATTATCCGGTGGAGGTCCGGTTTAGGACGAGCCAGTTTCCTACAAAATATCTCCGTGCTGGCAAATTTCCGGGAAAATTAGCAACGCATAAAGGGGCCCATTGTTCATTACATAGAGACAAAACTGGGGACAAGCTAGGGAGTCCATTATATCGAAAAGTCCATTACAAAGGTCAACTTCAAAGAGATTTTCTGAAGGGAAAATTCATTCCGTAAAATTGGGTATTGAGAAGTCCATTAAACAGAAGGTCCACTATAACGAGACTTGACCGTAATACCCTTAGCACCCCGGTTGTTCAATACAGTTATACTATCAACTGGAATTATCCAGAAATGCAACAAACAGATATCAAAACTAGAAAACTCCTTACGTCGAATAGATACCATGACCACAAGGGTAATATTGATCGTCTGCATCGGCCCAGAAAATGATGGAACGAAAACTCGTTCAATTAAAATTTTCATACAAGACCACTAACATTGGGCTGAACCAATATCGTTTATGCTCCGATAATTGGATATCGAGTACACTATATCAACATAAGAGTAGCAAAAAAAAATTCACACCTTTAAATAAGCAAAACCGTTTGTGACAGAGCTTGATATTTTGCTTTCCACTTTCCTGACTAGTTGCTGGAAGATGAAGGTAGAAGGTACTTTTTTATCCATCCTTCAGTAGGTGGAGTGTAACTATTGGATAATAATAACATTGATCCAGTGAAGCGGTTTTACAAAAACTGTAATTGCATTCTATTTCAGTGGTCGTAAAAAGCGATTTTTTTCGTTTCATACAAAATGTATGGAAATCTTAATAAATTTTGAGCACACAATACATTTTCTGTTGCACCCCACCTCTCGAGAGGTACGATAATTTTCCCTTCCAATAACGAAAACAACAACAGTCTGGACAAAAACATCAAACATCTGCCAACCAATATAAAAAACATGAAAATTAAGAAAAGCTTCTTGGAGATTATTTCTGTTGGTAGTATTTACTAACTGCCCCCCTTACTCAACAGATCCTGATTAAAAGGCGGTGTAGGGTGTTAGTGGTGACAAACCATACTACAAAATAGCTTTACTGACCAAAAAAAGCTTACCCAAATGATCCCTCATACAACGGATGTCGTACTCATAAAGCTTACGTAGCTATACAAGTTCCATATGTGTAATCTGTCAAAGACCTAGTTGCAACTTAAAAGCGGAAAACATCTTATCTCAAATGTATTGCTATTTTGCTTATTTAATCTTAAATCTAAACATCAGCTCTGTGTGGTATGCCCTAAAACTAACAAATTGCAACGCACTGTCTGTTTTCCCAGTCTCTTACTTTCCTTCTTTTTCTTTTACCCTAACCACTTCAGTGCAGAGGGTATCTTTTACTTGACCTTTCACTTTGTACTTTATGATCTTTTCACTTGTTGCTTTCTTCCCTCCCTTAATTCTATTTCTGAATACCTGTACAAACTAAGTAGAATGCCACTCGTAACAGAGAAATGAATTAGGCCCAGTGCTTCTTGGAGTACGGCTGTGGCTGGAAGAAGGAACCGGTCGCATTGTAACCTGTTGATTTAACCACTTGGCCGTCACTACTTTTCGTTTAAAATCTAGCCAAAAAAACCCACTGAATATAAAAGTATCAAGTGTATGTCACAAATGGAATAAAGAATTAGCATTGCAGACTGTACTGCAGTTGAACGTAACTACAAATAGCTGAAGTTCCTTTCGAAAAGATTCTCAAGTATCTATTCATATACGAAAAACGAAATATATTAAAGATACTGTCAACGTGAAAACAAGCCCATCCACAACGAAACGTCTTTAGAAACTCCACATAGCGTCGTGCAAATGCTATATCATATATTATTAAGGATAAGCACTATTCTTAAACGATAATAATAAATCACACAATCCACGGTGATATGACGCGTCGCCTGGCAATTAAAACAAACAAAAAAAAGAAATAAAAAGCTAAAGTAATGCTAAAAATACAACTTTAACTGAGTAAAAGAACAATATATTTAAACAGAATTTTCAGCATATTGTTTACAAGATTATTCCATAGCCAATGCTGTGAAATAGTGACAACAAAGAAGACAAATGAATGTGGTCCATATGGAAGGGGAAAATTTCACCCAATATCCTTTAGCCGAACGCTTCGCGTAGCACTTTTTCAAATACACAAACCACTATAAATACAGCCCTTCTGGGGTTCCTTCACTTTTTCGGTAAAGTACATTCTCTTTTGCTTTTCTGAAGTCTTCGTTTGTGACTTTCATTCGTCGCTCACGTAACGCTAAAAGACCGGCTTCAGTACAAATTGCCTGAAAAAGATAAAGTCAAATTCTTTATCATTAAAAAAACCCAGTAGCAATAATGTACATCTGTACATATTAAACCTTCTGCACTCCTTGTTTATGCAAGAAGTAAAGCCAAACAATATAAAAACAATATAAAAACAAATATAAGGTTTAAAGCTTTACAACTCGGGACATGTACTTTTGTTGGTCGTCTAAAATTCTTAAGTTGTGTTTATATATTTATATTAAAATATATATGAATATATATATTGAACGACCCCTCCCTTAAATAACCATAAACAGATGTTTTTTGGGGCTACAATGTCCCAAAAAGCTCATAAACTGTTTATCTCTCGCCGGGAGAGTAAAAAAGTTTCCCTTGTATTTGGGACATTGTAGTCTATCTTCATTGCAAAACAAATGAACAAAATAATTTTGTTTAAACCATTAATCTATCAAGGGTTACACCTTATTAAACCTTGCGGAATAGCCTTAAGTAAAGGTATTGGGAGTAAAGTATTTGCACAATTTCATTTATTGTCGAGAATCCTTTTTTAATCGCCTTTTCAAACTTGTCACCTGATTCCCGAAGTACATAACCAGATCTTGACTCCATGTTAGTGAGATGTTGAACGGTACCATCAGTGAGCAGCCTGGAAGTTCTTCCGAGTTAAATTTTGTAACTGCATTGAGCATACCAGAATGGTCATGCCAGAAAAGTGACAAAGTACATTCCTCAAAATAGTGTTCCCTTCAAAAACGAGGTTGCAAGACCTAGATTTACAAATAACCCTATTCGATGAGAGGCCTTTTAGGCCTTTTTATTAGATTTGTGGGCTACTTGAAAAAAGAAATAACGGTATATTTTGGAGTACGAAAATGATCACCTGTTCGGTAATTGGTGAATGCCAAGGATAAAATTAAGTGTAAATGCTGCACGTTGGGAAAACGGCTAGGTGAGTCACATATAACTTTTACATATACAATGCCAAAACGTCAATGAACAGAAGCATGCAATCGACCTGCATCCAATCTGACAAGAAAGGGTCTAAAAATTATACAATTAATTTGATACTTGGTGTAGTACGTCCTGCTAAGGAGCGTTACGAATCGAGAATGAGCGTTCCAGAACGTTCTTCGGGGGCATGCATTCCACAACATCGTTTGGAATGTATACGATGCACTGCAATGTTGCTGCTGGGAATGTAATAGTGTACGTTATTTATAGTCTGTCTCGCTTTACATGAAAAACGTGTGATACCGCAAGGGTATCGTATCTCATATTACATTATAAGGTATATAAAAAACACAACCTCTTGGTGTGAAAAAAGGGAAAATGCTCTCCTTAATTGCATTGACTGTAGCTTTACAAAAACATGAATATTATTGGGAAGAATTCACGTGTCACGGTTGGTGTTTTCTAAACTACCATGAGAAAATACCTTACCAACCAAATTACAAGATTGCAGGACTCGAATCAAACATATCGAATTACAAGACGGTCCTGTCAAAACAAACGAAGAACACAGATGTAAGAGCTTTATCATGTCTTGAGTCGCCATCGTTTTCTCGGCTACGTTTTGAGAGACACTTTTCTCATCGTCAGGCCTGACGATGGGGTATAATCACTGTAATTATGTTAATAAATTAACCACGAATTACAAAAGAGAAAGGTCAAAAAAGTACCTCAACAACAAATGTTAGATTAAACGAAAATGCATTTATTTCTTGTGCAGTAAGACTGATAAGAAAAAATGAAGAACTTTACCATGGGAAAAACTAACAAGCACGTGTCACCTAATATGCAACTTACAAGGTATGTAAACAATCCTTACAATAAAGGAAAATAGGTTACCAAAAACTAATACACTTGAAGCCATCCATCAAGAACTGTTGCGGTCAGAAATCAACAAGAAGGAGGAGTGGAGGAGCCGGCAACTTACAATTAAGTTGTAGCCAAATCCTCGGTCATCAACTCCCTCTCCCTATTGGAACTAACATTTTGGTATTTTTGTTTTTCATAGGAATATGAAATTATAGAAATTACTGCTGATGATGTCACATATGTAACGAAATCGATTCTTCACATTATGTCATGCTGTTTATATCACAAAAACTAATAAATCATGTCACCTTGATGTCAGCCCCAGACAAATCATCTTTTGCCATGATATATTCCTCAAGGCTAACGTCGTCTGCAAGAGTCATCCGGTTTGTGTGGATATTAAAAATACGTCTTTTTGTTTTTTCGTCTGGTAATGGAAATTCAATCTTGCGATCTATTCGACCTAAATACAATAGTACGAAGAATTTAAAAAAAAACAAATGCAACTTAAAGAACTCATTCATCAGGTCATAATGTGTCACAGTTGTGCAATCACAAAGATTTTGCTTTGAGACATACAAGGGTAAATACTCGCTATTTTCAAATAAGTAAACTACTTTAAAAAGTAATGAGTGACTGTCATGACTAGGTGTAACAATCAGGTCTGAATTCATGGTCTATTTGGGAATTCAACTGTGGTGCAGGCTGTTTTAGATAAATGGTATTAAAAATACCTACTTTTCCAGGTTCAATGGCGAAAACGAGAGGTAAATGGGTGCAGTTTATGAAAAAATCCCAAAAGGTATAAATTGCCCTTTAGTTATGGTCATCTACTAAACAGAGATAGCGTCTCGATAAAAAGATTGGTAGCTGATGAATCTTGAACCATATTAGGGGATGCAAGTCTGAAACAATTCAGATGTTACCCCTTTTCTTTCATTGGTTGTGCATGACTTTGGCAAATACTGTTTAGGTGGCATTCAACATCAGGTAAATGAATGCTATGTTTGCTATAGTTCTGTCGCAATTTTGTCTTGTAAAATGTGAATCAAGAAAACAATTAGGAAAAAGGGAGCGAGCGAGAAAAAAACGGAACAACGCAAATAAACACCAGTCAATACTACGAAGGGCAAAAGACTTGATTTTACTTTTTGCAGCTAACACGAAACAGAAATGTTGCGCTGAAGGAAACGAATTCAATACAGTTTTCATTCTCTCAAATCAACCGCTATGTATAAATTTAGACTCCATCTTCTGCTGTGCAATAAAATACCACCCGATGGTGCATCTGGCTATGACCGTAGTGTATCCCTTCTAGTTTGACGAGGTAACTCTGAGGGAAGCAAACATGTACAATTTGGCTTATCCATTAAATGTGCATAGACGTGACATAGCTCTCTTGAACAATAACTACATGACGAAAAAACTTCCACCAGTTGCAAAACCTTAGCTTACCAAAGAGATAAAATGATAACAAATTAAAAGCCAGTTAACTCCCACAACGAAGAAAAAAAAATTCCAGGTTTATTACGCCGGTTTATTACGGCTTGAATAATGAACCGCTTTAAGTGACGTCAGTTCTTCCGCTAATTAAAACCATAAGTACAGAACATACTTCTTTAAAAACCGAACTACCTTAAAAATAGGCAACACTAAGTGGTTTCCTTACGCAAAGCATATTGTATCCTGCAATATGATTAGAGAAAAATTGCCTTCTCACAACAGTATATAATCATCACTTAATGGAGATTGACAGGAAAACAAACAAAGCGCAAAACAAAGCTGTAGCACTTATCATTAACCAAGTCAATTCAGGCAGAGGGAAGTGCATAAAAAACAAAAAATTACCGACAACAAGAAACACAAGGAACAATAGCTTTCTTAAACCGTATTTAATTAGTTCAATAAAACAAAAGCCTAAAATGCGTTATTACCAGGCCTGATTAAAGCTGGATCAAGTGAATCGATCCTATTTGTTGCCATTACAACCTGAAATGAGAAAAAATATATAAGGTAACAGTAATGCACTTCAAATGAATTAAAAGTAACGGGCTCTTAAAATGACGTCAGGTGGCCCACTGAGCACTGGTTGATTAAGACCTTAGAAATTATATTCCTATTTTGTATAGTTCCACAATATATATCACCATATAGAATAGCAACCTAACCATGTCAGGATAATTAAAACTCATTCTGAAAGGTGGCGACGTAATTAGGTGCAACGGAGAAATGACAAATTCTATTCACTCGCTGGCCAATTAAATATCCCTTTTTTGACAAAAAATAGACTAATGTCATTTAAGTGCAGTACAGTTGTAACTTGGTAATTATCGTACTAGGATTTTGTATTTAAATCGCTTTGGCAAACCTATAGACTTCGCAAATAACAGAATTTTCTCTGGCAGTTTTAAAAGGACTGATCGCACGCGAGAACTATCAATACTTTACTGATCCCCGGTACAGAGGTTAATAATGAGAAGGTCATAAAACGCACACTTTTCTCCTGAAACGCAGAGACCCTTCAACGTCGTGGTTTCTGTGCCTCAGGTAACAAGAACATAGCGTTGGGGAGATGATAATTAGTTTAGATACAAAGAGCGACAAAAATGATCTGGATGCAGTCACTTTTGTTTTATTTCATCTCGTGCTACACAGGGGTAAGCGGAGGCGGCGGGGGAGGGGGGAGGCAGCAGTAGATAACTTCATGATAAAAAAGCGCATGAAGAAAGGCATATAAAAGTGCTAGGAAACAACACATTCACGTTTAGATCTGACCTTTTCGATTTTGTTGTTGTTGTACATTGCCGGTAAAGATAACAAACCAAAGGTTAAAAATAGCCTACAGTAACTTTACCTTCACATCTCCTTTGGAATCAAACCCATCAAGCTGATTTAATAATTCTAACATTGTTCTTTGAATTTCTCTTTCTCCTCCTGAATTTGATTCATACCTGCAAAGAAAAAATGTACAGGTTAGTTTCACATTGGTTGAATACTGAGTATTATTAAAATTTAAGGAGTGTTTATCACCATAATCTTGCCCTTCAAGGCAAGGTTAAGTGATCCAATCTTCAATGTTGAAATTGTGTTTGGGTAGGAATGCAATAAAGAAGGCCTTATTCTGTAGGATACAGCATTATACTTTCCCAGTCGTTATGAATATGTCTTAAGACAAAGGGGCACAGGCAGAAACTAATTGGCATGCGTTACATAAAAGGTGCTTACAACCAAAGCGAGCGAAATCCGGTAAATTCCAGTCAATACCATCCAATTCGTAATCTCAAGTTGTCACATGGCATTCTACGGCAGAAGCGCCTGTCATGGTTCTTTTCTTTATAAGGCATAAATACTGTTGGTACATTTAATGACTGTCGTTCTATTGGACGCTAGTCAATGGTTTTCACCACTATCAATTGTTAATCACAATTAATCAAAAGTTTTAGTTAACTATAATTATACCTTCATGATCAAAACCCAAAGAATTCTCTCTCAATGTATTGGAGACCTTTAATCACATATATCTTCAAGGCCTACTAAGAATTAACTTATAGTTCCCATCCGACAAAAGCAGTCCGGTAGATCGTCCACTATAGTTAATGTCTATGTTTGTATTTGGGTTTGTGTATCAGAATTGCTTTCTAATGAAGAAATATGCGTTTTCTTGTACCAAAAGCTGTCGGTACAACGTATCCAATAAGAAAAACGGACCATAAATAAGGGGAGACAGCATAAACACCATTTCAATTAGATTGCAAAGTTAACAAATAAAAGTTTTCTTTTACAAAGCTTTTGAAATCCGTTTAGCCTTAGCAGTGGCTAGTTTACTTTGGCTTGTTGGTTTTAAACGTTTTATTAATGCTACGTCAATAAGTACCTTTTGGTGCCAACGGCATCTATTTCGTCAATAAAAACTATAGATGGGGCATGTTCTTCGGCTACCCGGAAAAGCTCTCTTACTAGTTTTGGTCCATCACCCTAAAAATTAAAAAACATTTTAATAAAAAGAGAAAGCTGGTAAAAGTGCAACGTTTTCTCAATAATAGTCTTCCGTCTACTTTCTTTTTATATACGTCACAATATTCTGGGTCCGCGTAATACTTTCTTATCATAATCAGCACATAACATGCTTCTACAAAACAAATACTTATTCCCAAAGTACCTACAAATCACCAAATATTCTTTCTAAATCCTGTTCATATTCATTTTTGCTCAGGTCAGTAGTAAATCAGCAAACCGGAACTTAAATAACAAAAGATTAGAAACTGACTGAGAAACACAACACTTACAATACAACAGACGAGAATATTATATCAGAAGCTTGATTACAATGGTGAGTATTTTCTTGACGTCATCTGGTCTCAACAGCCAAATCGTGTATCGTGTATCGTGTAAAAATTGTGATTACACATCAGAAGTTAAATGAACTAGTGAAAAAATAGCAAAGGGGAATAACAAAGGCACGAAAGTCCAAGAAGTGATTAGGGAATTTCCAACAGGAAAAACTGAGGAAAACTGCCCTGTTTATTTTTTCCTGTCACAACAGAAGTTAAATGAACCAGTGAAAAAGTAGCAAAGGGGAATAACAAAGACACGGAATTCCAAGAAGTGATTAGGGAATCTCCAACGGTATAAACTGAGAAAAACTGCCCTACTCATTTTTTCCTGTCATAAAGCCGAATGTACAAAATTTTTCAAGTTGGAAGCCTTTGTTGCCAGTATTTTACAATGGTTTATTGTAATTTGAACTTCTGCATGGAATAAAGAGCACACTGCTTTGCAGTGTGTATGTAATGCTCTACAATCTAATTCAAAATACCTATTCGTATGATGTTCATCTATCTGTGGCACCGCCTTAAGTTCTATACATGAATCTTACCATTCAAGCACGTATCTTCTTTCCTATTATCTGTTTTAATGTTTCAACAAATAACTTTAAAATCAACCCAAAGTTAAGTCTCGTTGGGACTCAGTTGTTGTATTTATGAAAAATGACAAGTGGCTTCATGACAACTTTATTGTTGAATTATTGTTGAAAAACAAGCAAAAGAAAGAAATTAGCCATTATTACTCACCAAATACTTCTGGATTAATTCTGAACCTACGACTCGAAGGAACGTCGCAGATGTTTGGTTTGCTACTGCTTTAGCAAGAAGAGTTTTGCCTAACACAAAATAAAATGCCAAACAAGAATTGCCAATAAAAACACATAACAAACATAAGAATACACATGTATTGAGGCATATAAAGCACGTGGGGATTTACAAAGGTTTATACTTAAGATATATAATGATAAGCAAAGGAAAATACATACATAATTACATATACAAAAATCTATACATATGAAATCCAAGTCATCGACTTGAAAAAGCGGGGGGTTTTATCAGCCCATATTACGGTGTTTTGCATGCATTACTTTGAACGGTGAAAATATACACTTAACTAACCATCAGATTAAGACTCTGCAAAGTCTGCTATAGGTCTTTTAATGCTGGGTTTATTCTAGCACTAAACAGAGAAAGGTCATCTTTCGTATGTTCACAGTTGCTTACTTTAAATGTCTACTTGCACAATAAAAGAAACCCTACCCCCTCCCAACACAGAAAGAAAGAGTGAAAGTGAGAGAGAAAAAGAAAGCAGGAGTGAAAATGAGTGAAAATGAGAGAAAAAGAGAGAGAACGAGTGAAAGTGAGAGAGAACGAGTGTGTGAGAGAGTGAGATAGATAGATAGATAGATAGATAGATAGATAGATAGATAGATAGATAGATAGATAGATAGATAGATAGATGGATGGATGGATAGATAGATGGATGGATGGAGAGAGAGAGAGAGAGAGAGAGAGAGAGAGAGAGAGAGAGAGAGAGAGAGAGAGGGAGGGGGAGGGAGAGAGAGAGAGAGAGAGAGAGAGAG
>RDPX01000135.1:818859-943165 GCA_003991215.1 Morbakka virulenta | reverse complement strand
AGAGAGAGAAGAGAGAGAGAGAGAGAGAGAGAGGGAGGGAGGGAGAGGGAGGGAGAGAAACAAGCTGATGATTGAGTGGCAGAGTAAACTTAAATATGCTGGTCTTTTAATGAGATAAAGTGTGGGTATTTGTCAAGAGTAATTGTTGAGGTAACTATAGAAAGAAGAAGAAGTCATTGAAGATCGAGGGAAACATGAATGAATAAAATCTATGTATGGAGTGGAATTAAAGGATATGGAGAAACAAGGAGACAGAGAGGGAGGCAAAAGATTGGGGATAGAGTACAAATATGGTTATAACTTTGAATGAAAATAAAATGGCATTGCAAAGCTTCTCCATCAAAGCAAATAAGCAGGTTCTTATAAAAAAGTTTTTACTAGGTCTGGATCATAAGAAAGTATTTCTATTTAATTATTAAAAAATATTACGTCACGAGTTTGCGAAAAAAGGTGTACCCCTACAGTTAGTTAGAGCCAGCAGAACTCGCCAGTCTTGAGTAGAGCTCTACAAACTATGCCTTAGCTAATCAAGTAAATATTCCGTTTCGATTTTAAGTTTGCACTCTCAAATTATACTATGAAACTCACTAAAATTTACTTACCAGTACCAGGAGCTCCGAAAAGAATTACACCCTTGGGTGGTTTTATTCCCATTTCTTCATATAATTCTGGATGTGTCAACGGTAGCTCAACCGATTCCTGTAAAGCAAAATGGTTTTTGCAGTTTCTACAATAAGTTAAAATATATGCTGTAGATATTTCTAAAGTGGGTGGCAGTATGTTCTACCTATTAAATACAAATACATTGCAATTATCCTTGCATGTTCGTGTATATCCATGAATAACATAATTATGTACACTACCAAGTAAAAATAAAACCTCTGAATTTCTTAAAGTTGGTTGACCTATAAACAGTCCAGTTAAAATCTTTTTGGATGAGAGAACTTTACATAAACAAAAGGGACTGTGGCATTCATTAATTTCCAATGCAATGATAAGCCATTTTTAGGCTGTGACTGAAAAAGATCAAGGTCACTCCTTTAACTATCCAAGAAAAGAGGAAGATTCAGCGAAGTGACGGTAAAACTAACTATTGGGGATATCATATTTGCAAATCATTTTTGAAAGCCATACTGTCCGTTCGTATCAGGCAACATCAAACACCTGTAAGGTGTGCATTAGGGATGGAAGTAATTTGTCAAAACAACATATTAACCAGATTGAAGGGTTGTAGCAACGACTGGGTACAAAAATAAGTTATATGAGTACATAGCCATTAAAAATGGGCTTATAATACGGGTAAAATCAAGAGTTATTAAAACTATAAAATCTAATATTAAATAGTAATGAATATAACACTTTCAACTATACATGCCACTTACCGACAAATCTAATACGCCATGCCTCACAAATACAAATATAAATATTATTCTGCAAAAAATTAATTAAAGTAGCGGTCTTGAGAGGATTCTTTTAAACTGCTCATTACCTTAAATACGCGTAAGTACGAGTCAATTTGAGGTGTAGCGTCATTACGGAAAACGAAAAAAAGGCTTAAACTAACAATTGGTATATCCAAAGTAAAGCTACATTATTGTCCTTACTTTAATTTCTTGTATTTGTTGATCTAATCCACCGATATCAGCATAGGATTCTTGCGGTGCTTTCTCTAATTTCATAACAGAAACCATGGGGTCAGTATCGTCTGACAGAACACCAACCACAGCATGTACCTAAAATCGTTATGTGGAGTTTATCCATCACATACGTAATTTCAATACGAACAAAGTAATATTAAGTTAACTTGATCACAGGCCAGGCCATGCAATCTCATTCACGAATAGAACTAAGTCTCAGGGTTGTGCCCACGAATACCAGAGAGCTTTATAATATTCAGAAGCTGTCGCTCTATAAGACACAATATAATTATCATTCTTGTAGGCATAACCCAACTTACAACAATAACCCACACGTCAACAAAAACAGTAATACTGTTATTATAATTATTTCCTGGATTTTTCTTAATTCTAACTATAAAATACTGACAGTTATGGTCTGTTTGAATTGAAAGTAGCCCAGTAATATTTTTCATTTTCCTATCAAATTTCAAATGTCTCTTGATTCCTAAAACTCTGTGATTCCCTTTAATAATACCAAAGCAGTACAATAAATATAGGACAATTGACTACTGGGTAAACTTTGCTGGAAAGAAACGGCGATGTGAGTGCACCAGGAAGCACAATTATGCATTCAAAGCATCAACAATTGAATTGGCAAAGTAGAAAAATTACCAAACATCGAAGTTTGGTGGAGAGAAAAAGGGTACGAGGTAATGGTTTTTGAAGGGAATCTTAAAAAAACACGTTTGCATTTTGAATAAAGTGTAGGAAAAATCACAAACTAATACAAGATATATTATGATTCATGAAACAATGCTGCAAGAAGCAAGGTTTAAGAAGACATAAAACAACAAACAAATAGCGTAATAGATAAAAGAATGAAGGCTAGGATATGTGATAACTGGAGATCCACAGGAAATGTTTTCAAAAAGGAGTTATTACGGTTTCCGGTGTGCGATGCAATAACAAAGTATGTCAGTAAACAAAAAATCTGGGCTTCATTAAAGCAAAACAATTATACAAAAGGAGTGGTAAAACTAAACTTGGAACTACAGAATCCCAAATTTTTCAACAATAGTCTTTTTCCATGGTGAATATTTTTTAGTAAAACAAACACCCAAGTTGAATCGATTGCAGAGGCACATTGTACAGTGAGAAAATGTACGTTGACAAAAAGAAACTGAACAAAACTTGTAAAAAGCAAGGATGACAGTATGTGAACTGACTGGAAAAGGAAATTGGGAAAGCTCTAACAAAATACACATTCAATGGCGGAAACATCGAGATCTGCATACAAATTGTAGGTCACAGTCCCCTTTTAAGTCCTGTTTGAACTTATTATATGAGCAAACTCCCTAAAACGATAAAATACTAAAATTTGTGAAAATATTGTCTTGGGAATGGCAATTACTTGGCAGTAACTGTAGAATAAAATCCCTTCCGTCAATGGGCCCCACAAGTTCTAAATTTGTCACTAATAGTGCTCCTTATGTAGATCACTTAAAATTTTATCTTCAGATTTTAAAGACTCTTTAGTAACTTGAAATTCCGAATCAAGTCTCAGAAAATTCAGGCCTCATTATATTGAATTCAACTTGGTAACATACGGTTTCTTAAAACCATCTAATCGACAAATTTATTCTTTAAACAAAACAAAGCCGTTAAATGCACTGCATTCAAACTGGAAAATCACATACCAAATAAAAACAACATTTATTGAGTGTGTCGAGAGCGCGGAAATATCAAACATGCGCTACATAAATGTCTCAAACTGGCTCAAAATGACTGGGGGTGGTGACAACTGTTCATTACAAAAGATAGAAAAAATTACGACTATAAGTTGGTAAGAGTTGGTATAAAAATTAGCTGCAAACAGTGAATGAAAAAGATAATACACTATACTTCAATGTCAACCGGATCAAACGGAGGCGAAGAGGAATACCATACTAGTCATTTCTTATCCTACTTTCCTACCTCTCTTATTCTAGCTTTAAAGATAATTCTTGACCCTTGGGATAAACAAAAAACTCTTCAAAAGTCAAAGATAATATTAAACAATGGTGCAGATATTTACTGACTGGCTGCAATATCTTCTTTTCTGAAAGGTCGGTACTGCATAGTACTTACTTTATGATTAAGCAAGACAGAACATCCTGGTTCTAAAAGATCTTTATCAACGAAAGACAAGATGCTAACATAGTGTTCGGACCCCACTGATGTTGAAACAATTGCATGATTGTCGTCTATCGTTTCTTCTAAACTACCCACTGACATTGGTGTGCCTCTTAAATCATCTACTTTACTCCTTTCTTCCTGTAAATAAAAAAAATAGTACGAATTACAAAGAGTAAGCATATACAATGTTCTTAACAACCACAAATGGGAGGGGACACACACAAATATGTCCGTCACTTTCAGAGACAAAAAAGTGAACAAAACGCAAGGCTGTAGATACACCAGTGATCTGACATGCGGTAATTAAACTTTTCATTTATATATCCTATTTACTCAAAAGCAAGTCGAAGTCATTTTCAAACCAAAGAACTGGAATTTGAGATACTGGCTATTGGCTTGGTTAAGGTACCAAATTTGGAAATGTACAAATACACGACTGTTCTTTTCAGTTCTGGAGATATAGTAAAAAATTATCCTACCCAGAACGACTTATTTAACAACCTCCCAAATAGACATGACCATTTGACCTCAATTTCAGTTTCTTTAATTCTTGGACTTTCTTGACGTGACAGTTTTACTTTGTCTGTCATAACTAAATGTGAGATTACGCCTGCTCAAAATGTTTGTTTTAATTATGACAAACAACACCACCATTTTCAACTGTATCCAGTGAATAACTTTAAATGTGTCTGGACAAGACCACATTCGTTCCACGATGAAGAGTGGCTAATCATCTTTACTACAGTTATTAACGGTAGAATAGCTGTAAATATAAACAATTCTTAAAAAGAGCACTAACACAAAGTTTTATAGCTAAACGTGTACCAATATGTCGTGAAAAAACCCTAGAGTTTTAGCTGTTGTTTCTTTATTTGACCTTCGTGCTTAACATAACCAAATGATCTAACCCACATCGTTGGAGCGGATCCCACGGTGCAGGGTACTCGATCTGAACTTACAATCATTTCAAATTATTGATTCTATCTGTCTCCCTTCTCCATCTTTAATCATTTGGACGAATTCATTAGTTTGGCACTTGAGTTTCAACAAGGTGAGACCTCTATTGCATGGGTCGTAGTGTGGCTCTAGTCAACAACCTCTCACATGACGAGCTAAGAAGCTACAACTCGGCCACTATTTAAATGCAATGTTTCGACCTGATAATAATACCAGATGGTCAAATTGCTTTGCATCGTCAATTAATTGACCAATGAAGCTTAATCAGGGTCAATGCAGGTATTCATCTCGATCATTTACTATAAAATGGTTACCGGAGTAAATATCTGTGGAGTTTTACCCCAGAAATATCCAGAAAATCCTACTTTCCTCTTAGCAATTCTTGTTAAGTAGGTTTGGTCACCAAAAGCTGAATGCTCATGCCCCTGGTATGATGAGTTTTTTACCACTCTGAAAATTTTTGTGTAAGTTCCGTCGAGCTCTTGTTTATGCTTCAATAAAACTTCATGCGTTTGAAAATTGATAAAATATACAGTATCTGCTTAACTGTTTCTCTAAAGACGTTCACTTTTGTTTTGGACACTAGGTGTGATTCTACACTAGTTCCATTTTTTGTAAAACTGCTCAACCTTTCCCAATCCTTAAATCTATATTTTATTTTACAGGATTAACCATAAGCCTATATGTAAGAAATCACCTACTTGTTTTATTCATTTACTTCAACAGAAACTTCAATTTTTCATTAAATTTTTCTCCGGGTATCAAGTCAACAACTTTCCGAAAATCAAATAGAAGTATAAGAAAATAAAAATAAAAACAAAAAATTATATTCTTAGTGGGAAGCCGTGACTTAATGGTTAGTGCAGTTGCACCGTAACCAAGAGGTTCCGGGTTTGATTCCCCCAACGGCCATNTCACTTTTGTTTTGGACACTAGGTGTGATTCTACACTAGTTCCATTTTTTGTAAAACTGCTCAACCTTTCCCAATCCTTAAATCTATATTTTATTTTACAGGATTAACCATAAGCCTATATGTAAGAAATCACCTACTTGTTTTATTCATTTACTTCAACAGAAACTTCAATTTTTCATTAAATTTTTCTCCGGGTATCAAGTCAACAACTTTCCGAAAATCAAATAGAAGTATAAGAAAATAAAAATAAAAACAAAAAATTATATTCTTAGTGGGAAGCCGTGACTTAATGGTTAGTGCAGTTGCACCGTAACTGCACTAAATAAAAGACTTTGGAACTTAACAGCCGAAAAAGCTATTGTCTTTCACAGACTTCCATCTACGATAGAGTCGGACAGAGGGGTCAGTAATCAGTAAAGCTGAATAGGAAGCAGGAAATATACCATGGGATGCAAGACACTGAATTGCTCCCCTGGCCCCCACCATCTGTTTACCGCTTTATGGTTGGTAAGAATCAGTGTCAAAGTATGATGGACTATCATGTGGTGCAGAGAAAGGACCAACACTTGATATTGGCCAAATAGGGCCAGAAACAGCTGTACGACAGGAAATATTGGCACAACAAAAAATTCTGCCACAAAATGAAAATTCGCTTCTTGATCTCTTGTTGGAGTAAATACAGTTTTTTATGAGCGGGTATCACAGTGACATATCTACGGCCACCTCAACATAATAACTATGCCAGCTTCAAAATTTAGTGCCCGCTTTATAAACATAGCCAATTTTCCGTAACAGTGAAGGGTGCGGGGGAGGGATTAGGTTTAGCTTTTATTCTTTACGTAAATCGCTCAATCCAAAGAAAAAATCCGTCAAGATTTCTTGTAGCTAAAGGTTACAATGGTGTCAAGTTAGCCAAAGTACTCACTGCAGTTCTACCAGCTGCCAAGGCTAGTCGACACAACCGAGAAACAGCAATGTCTAGTTGACGTCTGAATTATTGGTTGTGGTGTGTGGAGCAAGCATTGCAAATGGTACGGATGTGAATACTCTTCTTCTTTTTACACAATTACATAATTCACCCTTTTATAGATAAACAGCATATGCACCTTATTTGTCGAAATAATGAACACGGGCATCATACAGGTAACTAAGCTGCATAGCCGTAATAGTCTTATATGCCATGCTTCCAGTCCTCTTGATTCCATAAAATGGTTATTAGGTTCATAGGAGGTACTATCTTCTTCGATAATACAGAGCGATTTAAGAACTATGGGATCTTCGACTTACACTAATTTGAAAAGACTCTTTAACTGTACACCCTGCTCTCAAACACTTACTTCTCCATCCGGCAACACAGACGAATGGACGCAATCGTTGCTGATGCAAATGATGATGACTATTTTGACGCTAACTAACTACCTGTTATAGCGGAACCAAAGGCGTGTCGCTTGAAACAGTGCTATGAAATCGTTTTAAACATAATCCACACTGTAAATAAACACGAAGGAGGATTACGATATTTGGAATAATTTTTCTTGACTGTGTCAAAAAGTCAAAGATAGAGGAGCCAAGAATGTTCAGTTTTTTGTTTAAAACGTTGATCAATTTTCAAATTTTGTATACACAAGTGTAATCTAAAAACTCTAAAAATTATACATATTATTCTTAATACTAATAAACTATCTATTAAGGAATTTTTATGGAAAAAGCATAACAGCAAGTTGCAGTGATTTTCAAATAGATGTTCTGTTCTTCTTTTATTGCAGTTAATATCAACAGTTGAAGCTCTCCTTCAACCAGATATTCTTGGCGTATCACTTGTGTATGGCCACAAACAAAATTTTATTTCAAGTCGAAAACAATGAAATGGTAAGAAGTAAAAAATTGTTATTTTAGAGGAGCTTATGTGTTTTAATGATACGTGGGCATCTTGAAACCTATGTCACCTTACAGCCCCGACTGCGTTTTAATCATCACTGGTAAAGATCGACGAATGTATTAGCATTGCAACCACATGCATAATTGCTTAAAAAGGGCTTGCCTTCATTTTTCGACAATCTGAGTGGTGTGGGTCTGAACATGCCGTTCCCCTGCCACATAGTTGCAACAGCTAGATTTTTTTATGGATCGGCCACTGAAAAGTCCAGTTAGCCCCTGCAGCACAAAGATGCCTTAATTTTCATCACATCACAAAAAGAAAGAAAATTTGTGTGTAATGATTGTGAAATTTTAACCTTTTGCTCTTATTCTTAACAAAAAGTAATTTGTTTACTGCCATTTGTAAGCAGTTACGTTATTATTACTCTGTTCAAGAGTTTTTAGGCGGCAGGGCTTTGTACTGCCTTACAAATTTACGGCAAAAACGTACTTAAGTGAAATGAAGAGCATGATAGCGTTCTCGATAAACATCAGTGGTTATTATGCAGTATATATTTACATAAAAGTTAAAGTTACACAAAAGTTAATGATATTTCAGTGTTATACCTCATGCTTCTCTTCCTGTGGTTTCAATCTTTCTTGATTTTGGATAAATTCTTCTTCCATTAGAAGATAGTCTTTTATTCTTTCCAGTTTCAGCAGTTTTAACCGACAGTTTCTGTGCGGGGTAACTTGGGGAAAAGACAACAGTATTGGAAAGCATTTTTGGAAGCAGATTCCATATCACATCATTTTGTGACATAATAACATAATATAATTACCACATTTTTACGAAAATGTTAAAACTATTTTCTGGGCTATTTTCGCTTGCCTCACAATTAATAGTTTGTTTACTGTAAGTTCCTCTGACCTTTTCCCTCTTTACGAGGCCTGGACTCCACCTTTACGCATTTCTGATCCAAACAATTTTCCCTATGTAGGCGTAAAATATATTGAGTATATTGGGAGGAAAGTGGTAACAAAGTGAAGTTAGTATCAAGATAGCTTATTAAATCCATTAACGGCAAATAGGGCTCACCAACAACAATCGTAAGAATTTCTATAAACAAAACAATTTGAAATTAAACAAAAAAGAAACAAGAACTAACAAAAATCTTTCGCTAAATTGTGCCCCTCGGCGAGACCTTAATTTGGACCCAAAGAGAGACTAAAGCTTCCATCTGAACAAGGCTACTTAACCTTTTGTCACTGTAGTACATGCGTTAAGTATCAACTACAAAATAAGTGAAAAAAGACGCCGAGAAAAAGGAACCTTGATGTTAAGCTATCAGTTAAGGCAACAAGTAGAATAGTGGTTATTGCTTGTTGTATAAACCCTATTTTTTGTCTTACCTTGGGGAAGTTTGTTTGCTGCATCTGGTCCTTTGCTTTTGCGAGCTTTCTTACCAACTCTTGTTGGAATTGGCGGTTCATATTTCTTCTTTTTTTCCTTTAAAACAATAAAGCATTTGCAAGTAACGCTTAGAAAAAATTATTTTAATATATATATATATACATATATATGTGTGTGTGTGTGTGCGCGCGCAGGTCTTCTTTCGAGAAACATATCCATGCAACCGTCAAATCGTCTGTTGGATCTTGGAACAAATGAAAAACGGCAAAGCAGTTCAATCAGTTAAACAGTTAAAGCAGTACAGAATAGTGTGTTTGAATAGTGTTTGTCAACATTAATGCTGGACACACTTTATTCCGGGCAAGTTCTATACCATCAAGCACCAAACCTATACCACAATCAATTAAATGAAAGTCTCAGAGAAAATCGGCCAAGTAAAACGTCACTGCAGGTCCAACCAAACTAATTTTCCTTTATTATACTACTATGCACAAAATCTCCATACTGAGTTGAATTCATACTTTGGAATGAAGTCAATTCGATCTCATCTTTCCAAACATGTTTTTAATTTTTAACATTTTGGTATCATAATAAATAATGACTCTTTTTTCTATCACGTAACTTTTTTTTGCTTTACTTTTAATTTCTCTTTTTTTTTCTAAACATGACAAAGATGGATAGAAGTTTTACTTTGTATATTTGTAAATATTATAAATACTGGTTTTTATTCTGTATAAATATTGAGAAATAAATAAATAAATTTTAAAAATAGTAATCAAGTCATTCAAGGTAAGCTTCGTAATAATCAAGAGGGCTATTGTTTCCGTACAGCAACTTTGAGTCATTTTCGGTATCTGGTGCTGTGTACCTTCCATTGGTGAAGACCATTTGACACCTCCAAATCTGAGTTTGGATATTATAATAGTAAGAGTGGAATCTTCTAAGGGTAAGTTCTCAAAAATACATTTGAATTGTACTACAATCTAAAAAAGTGTGAGCATACTCTCTCCGATAAGTTGCAAGAAGAAAGTAAGCCTTTTTCGTTAATATGTGCGTGCATAATTATCTCTACAAGCTGTAACTTTGGACAGATGTTGAACAGTTATATGATGCAGTGTGATGATATAAAGTACCAAAATGTAAGGCACAAAATGATGTAAATACCTGGAGATTCTACTAAAGAAATCAATGGAGGAATCAGAGCTATCAAAGAAGAGTATTTTATGGAAAGTGGAGCACATAGATGGGTATATCAAGGAAACATTTATAGTAATTGAAAGGCAAATGAGTCTTCCAATTACTATAATTGTCTCCTTCGGGCTAAGATGGTCACAGGCCTGGTTTGATTGGCAAAGTTCATGGAAATGCTGACAAAACCCACCAAAACAAACTGTTAAATAAAAGAGCAGACATACTTTTCAAATTGGTGACAGTGTTGAAACTCTTAGAACCAAGAATGTTTGGGCTCCAGTTAATATAAGTGAAAGCGTTTACCTATAAATGGTAGACATAATGATAGTAAAGTTCTGCTACTTTTGAATAGAAAGGAATGAAGGGGAATGATGGCCATTTTGAAAATGACAGCTGCATGAAAGTTGGTAAGAATGAAATTCATATTCACAATGCATTATGGTTTTCCTTTCACCAGATTGGACTTGGATAAAACCAACACTCATCTGGTACTAGTCAGCATATGGTAAAAGCAACAGTATAAGAAAAAATACTGAAGCTAATGAAAATTTAGTTGCAATAGAGGGATCCTATCACAAAAAATAAATGTGGGCAAAAGGAGGGAAATTACACTGTGACAAAATGATAAAAAATATAAAACTGATTGCTCTGATCAATGCAGAAATTATCAGCTGTAGAATATAATCAACAATAGTTTCCAAAAGCCAAATGTGAGTACTCCTTTGAATGTAATTTGCATTTGATGTAAATTGCTTTTACTTGATTCAGCAACACAATATTTTGTTGCCAAGCTAACTAAAGGGAAACATAACAGGGAGCATATTTAAAAGATAAAGAAACAATAATAAAGATAGCTTATTCTGGAGCTCAAAGGCAATTTTTGGACAAATAAAGGAGTGGCAAAAAAGTTGAATATAAAGGTAGTCTTAAAATGGTGGCTATAGTTAAAAGGTTCTTCTATGAAATGGAATTGTAAAAGGGCGCCAAAAAATAGTTATATACAGTCCACAGAATTTTTGTTGTATGCTGGCCTTATTATACCAAGCAATGATGCAGACAATGTAAGGAACAGTCTAAAACAGTAAGGTAACAATTATAATTTCCAAAAGTATTAACCAATGGACTACCAGTGATATAACTAAGAAGTGTAAGAATGCATTGTTTACTGCAACGAAAATTACACTGCAGCTAATCAGACAAAAAAAATGAAGAAGATAGTGGCTTACATGTATATAAATTGTGTGCCATATGTTTACAGTGGGCAGACCATCTGAGGAAAAGGGATGAGCTCTCTAATGGACCCCTAGAGGTGCTCACATTTTGTTTGTTACCAGCAAATAATTTTCAAAATAATGGGATTCTGTGCATAGGCAGTATGACTTACTATAGCAAGCAGTTAATTTAATAGACTGACTGCATAGAGCATATAGTGTTTTTTTTAAATGCATGTAACAATGGCCCATCTCTTACTGATTTTACTGGTAACTCTTCTTCTACATGCTAGTCACCACCTGGTTTGGAAGAGACAGCATGGAATATTGCTACTTTTTAATTTACCATCTGGTGACTATTCTATTTCTGTGTCATTCTATTTATGTGTGGGGATATGTCTGATTCAAAGATGGTTTAACTATATATCCACGTACATTTATTGTGAAAGCACTAGTGACAAAAAAACTTTCTCTAATATATAATCTTTAACAGACCAAAGTTTTCAAATAACTTCTCAAAGTAAACTTCATGGTTTATGTGAGATATTAATAACCAGTAATGAAATGCAGCATCCATTAATGGGCAAACATTATATGCTTTTTCTGGACAGGTACATGATTGCACACTTAGCAGTAATGGGAAAGCCAATGTCCTTCAACACCCCCAGTTATGCTACCAGTATGTAACTTACCTTGTCATCTTTCTTGCCATCTCCACGCCCCCCTAATCCTCCTGACTGATTTTGACCCTAATTGGGAAAAGAAAATATTATTTAAGTTCTTATGTACAAAAGATTTTGCATGATGACATAGCTATGGCTGGTGATGGTCAAAAAAGGATCCTGCTTTTTGGTATTGCATATCATGAAAAGTGAATTCTGTTTATTTACATACATGGTACTAATGTTTTAATCCCAAATATTGTCAGGTACAAGATTAGTAGTGTTTATCTGAAGGTGGCTTTAATTACACCAACATGTTTTATACCCTGACTGGTCAGCAGTAATATCTGCTTCAAAAATAACTGGCGATGTTGAATGAATGAAATAGCAGATGGTAAGAAGAAAGTCATGAATGGTAAGTACAAATGGTGAGAGAAGCACAAATCAAGGCCTACACAGCAAAGGAAAGAATATGATAATGACAAAGTAACTTCAGTAAAACTGAATTATTTTACATGAAGCAGACCTTTCATAAGTACGTATTCTCAAGCAAGAAAAATTATTATCAATGAAAAGAAAATATTTCCTTACTTATTTTGAGTGAAATGGCTTAGTGGTTAGTGCAGTTCTAATATAACCCAGAAGTTCTGGATTTGATCCTGGAAACAGGCAAAATGTTTTGGAATTTACCAAAAGAAAATGCCATTAGCTGGTGTCAGGAAGGGCATCTGACCAAAGAATTCTTCACTGCTACAATAAAATCCCTCTAAAGTCACTGACTAAGCCCAGGTTCTGGGAAAATGAGATTAAAAACAATAAAAAACCCCAAGACTATATGATGTTGAATCTGCTTAATTTCCCTTTTAGTTACATACTGTAAAATATTACAGAGTTATCAGGTCAATAATCAAGGAAAATTAAACTGTTCCATGGCATAAATGATTCAGTTTTTTCTCAAGATATCTGTGTAAAGACAAGCATCAGAACATTAAAGTTCTTTATGACATCGTTGTAGACCAAAGTGGATTGTGATTAGAAAATGTAACAATTTACATACCAAAAACATGGTAATTTTTATACCAATACTATCACCACCACCACCAGTATCATTTCCATAATTAGAAATGAACATCTACAAATCTTCATCTTGATCTACTGTGTGCCACATATTATAAACCTTGTCAGATGCTCCTTCCATCCTCTATCAACTTCCTTATATCTCCATCTATTCTGCTACCTCTGCCTGCATCCACTTTTTCCATTTTCCCTATTAAACTCTATGTCAGGGTACCTACCTTATCTTCCAACCATAATCAAAATAGTTCATTCTATTTTTACTACAATTACTTATTAACCTTCTGTCTACTCCACTTCAACTCAGCACCTATTCATTTGTGTCTGTCTGTATGTATGTATGAATGGATGTGTGTATGGATGGATGGATGGATGGATGGATGTAAATATGTATGTATGTACGTGTGTAAATGATTCTGATCATTCTTCTACAATACCACATTTTACAAACTTCCAGACCCTTTTGTCACCTGTTCCAAGTGTCCAAGCCTTGCATCCAAATAAGGAAACTTACTTTTTTAGAGTTCAAATTGAATAGACACCCTTTCCTTGTGCTATATTTTTCTTGATATTTCAATCAAAGGTCTGTAACTTATACACTACCATTTATTTCAAAACTAATCATGGGGACTGCCCTCTCACTTGACACAATGGTACCTTCTATCTCAACAATTTATATATTAACTATGTACTTTATCTTTTTCTACTAACCTATCTGCTATCTGCTGCAAACCTCTCTTGTCTGCCACCAAGGCTATATCATCAGCATATCAGAAGCTAAGTATCAATAAACCATTAGCCTTCATGCCTACCTTGCCATTTAATAATACTGTCATTAACAGGTCTAGTTATATGTTGTAAAATGTTTGCAATTGCACAAAATTTCTTATAGCACCCTTTTTACTTCAAAGCAGTTAATCAGCTTTCCACCTATAGATTCTGCTGCTATGTTTTCAGTGTGTGTGGTTGGAGTGGCTGAATGGATTTTTGCTATTGTTCAATCTATGTATGTTGATGCTAAGAGTCAAGTAAGGGTCAGGAACTCATTCGGTGTCAGTTTTAAAGTTGGGGTTGGGGTACACCCGAGGTCAGTTTTGAGCCCACTGTTGTTTGTCATTGTGTTAGAGGGTTTGTCTTGGGAGTTCCATACTGGCTGCCCATGGGAACTGCTTTATGCAGATGATCTGGTGATCATTGCTGACATTCTAGAAGAACTACTAGAAAAACTAGGGCATTGAAAGATAGCCTCAAAGAGGAAGGCTTTAAAGTAAATATAGATAAGAGCAAGATTTAAATTTCAAAAAGGGATTAAATCACTTGGTACAGTCAGGAAAATACCCATGCAGATTGTGTAAGGAAGAATTCTATCTTCTATTAAG
The DNA here is from genome assembly GCA_003991215.1 of Morbakka virulenta. NCBI lineage: Eukaryota > Metazoa > Cnidaria > Cubozoa > Carybdeida > Carukiidae > Morbakka > Morbakka virulenta. Next base: position 928,712 of record RDPX01000135.1, on the reverse strand, counting down.
CATGTGTATCCTGGATTCACAAGTGGTGTTTAAGTATTTAGGGAAGGCTTTCTAAACGTCCAGATTTCAGGTGTCCCCATTCCACTGGCAATGTTTGATAAATTGACATCATATCTTGTTGTGTGAAGGCATTTTGTGACAGCAAGTTGGGAGTGGTAGGCAAGTTCAAGTACCTAGGTGATGAAATTTGTCTAGGGGGTGGCTGTGAATTGGTCACAGTTATGAAAACACACTCTGCTTGGGGGACATTTTGGGAGCTGCTGCCTTTGTCAACCTAGAAGGCTATATCTCCCCAAATATATGGTTGGGTTTAAAGGGGCACTCTTGCATATGGCTCTGAATGTTGGGGTCTTGGTCATGAAGGCTAACAACACTTAAATTGGACTGAGTGAGCCATGTTCTTATCGATGTGTAATATTAAAAGGAAAGAATGACTCAGCACTTTTACCCTACTCCAATTGAACAAGGTTAAGCCCCTGTCTACAGTCTTCAGAGGCAATCAACTTTGCTGGTTAAGATGTGCAAAGAAGTAGATCTTGGATAACCAAGTGCACTCTTCTGGAGTTTGATGGCAGAACAAATTGTGGGGGGGCTCCAGAAAGGCTGGAAAGCCACAATTGAGACAGTGCTCTGGAAATGGAGAATTCTAACTGATTCAATGCAAGACTACATCCTGTGTAAGAACATTATGAAAACTGCTAGTCACACTGATGTGTCTCAGTGACCTAGAATAGATATCGATTTTCATTTTTCTACCTCAGTATAATCAACCACAATTTCGAAACAGTGCTTTTTAATAGACCTGATATAAAAGATTATGGAAATCAGATAGTTACACATACAACTAGTATAGTCTATGATTTTAACAGGGAGAAACTGCTAACTTCCCTATTATTCCCAATAAACACACAAGGGGTATTTACAGGTCCATAGGGTAATTATCAATTATAATTATAGTTTCTGTTTCTATTATTTTCAGATCTTGATCATTGTAGGATGTTGTGCAAGTGACCAATTACAGACTTCCAGAGAGCCTCCATCTGGAAAATTTAAATGCTCAATACATTCAGAAGTGGCAGAGATGAAAACATGATTTCAATATCACAGTTTTCAATGTTGTTGTTGCATCACTGAATGCCCTTGGCCTGACTCTGTCCCTTGACCTGGGACAGAGTCAGTAGTTACAGCCAGTGACCCAGATATGCTATTACTGAGTGAAATCATAGAAGGCAGAATGCCACAGCACCTTCATGAAGTACCAGAATCTCTACGACAATATTTCCAGTACCGTGATGGCTTGTTGACCACTGATGGGGTTATTCTGTACAAGGACCATGTAGTTATTCTGCAATAATTCAGGAAGGAAGTTCTAGATGTCTTACATTTAACCTGCCAAGGAGTTATATCCATAACTAGAGCTGAGACATCTGTATTTTGGCCAGGGATCACGCTGGACATAAACACTCTTCATACAAGCTGCCAACAGTGCAACTGCAATGCACCGTCCAACCCAAGTGCTCTACCAGTTCCACCAACGGGCCCTGAGTATACTTTCCAGTGCATCTGTTCTGATTAATTCACTTACAAAGGTAACCATTACCAGGTGGTTGTGGACTGCTACTCAAACTGGCCCATCATTGAGCAGTCAGCCATTGGAGCTCAAGGACTGATAACTTGCCTCAGATGCATCTTTGTTACATATGGGATACCTGATGAACTTGCATCTCACAGGGGACCAGAATTCACAGCTACAGTCACAAAGCAGTTCCTCAGTGACTGGGGTGTGCATCATAGGTTATCCCCAGTAGCCTTACCCCACAGCAACTGCGGAGCAGAGATTTGAGTCAAGACAGTCAAGTGACTTCTAATGGACAATACTAGCTCTTCTGGCAACATTGACAGACTCTTTCCAGTGAGCTGTGCTACAATCCAGACAGAGACACAAAGCTCTCCCCAGCCATATATATTTTTGGTTGACCAATAAGAGACTTCATCCCAATTCCACCTGGGAAATACAAACCCCACCCAATGTGGCAAAGCACATCTCTTGCCAGTAAAGAGGCATTGTGCAACAGAAAATATGCAATGTGCAGAAAGACTGTCAGGACATACACAGACTACCATCTCTTATTGTTGGAGACCATGTTTGGATGCAGGACCAAATCAGACCATCACCAATGGTTGAGTCTAACCCTACCCTGCCACGATGGTCCAGCCACATCAGACATGCCCCAGAATGGCAAAAAGACTTTGTGAATAACACATAGGTGTAAGGATAGGTGGAATAATAATAGGTGGAAGGATCAAAACAGAAGTGGATGGGTGTGTCTCTGCATCAGGAACAATTTGGCTTTTAACTTAAGAACTGACCAACAATTTCATGAGCTAAAATTTATTGCTATAGATCTGATATAAAACTTTTTTGGGTTACAGCTTCTTATTGCCCACTAAAGGGTAATAACTTATGAAAACCTAGAGAACTTGGTGACAGAATTGCCATGGTACATGCAATAAGAAACTTTTTCTTCAGGACTTTAAGTCTAATGTGAAATACAAAAAAACCCAAATTTAATCACATATAGTTTGTATAAATTTATGAGAATATTCAGTTTCAACCAACCGATAAATGATCTACCTAGAGTTACTGGCATAAACTTCTACTACAATACGTGTAGGTGTTGTATTTAATGATGGCAAAATTACTCACTCTGGTGTCATTTATACTGGTTTCTGTGAGCATGCCTTGATTTAACTATACAAGAAAAGTCAAGAGAAGTGTATTTAACATGCACAATGTAGTGCATGTTAGAATTCTAGAAAATTCCAGTATTAATGATTTATAAAAAAACAAACTTAATTCATAGCACTGGCTTTTTGTATTCAATTGTGAGAATGTAAATGAAGCAAGGAATCTGTCCAGTAAAACATTTTTTAATGTATTAGCTCAAATTGTACCTATAAAAAATTAGACTAAACCATATGAATTGGGTCTAGTTTTCAAGGGGTATTTCAGCATAAAAGAGATCAGGCTTGTGCTCAAATAAAAAAGTTTGGCACTGCAGATAACTACTAAGTTTTAAGAATTTCAGAAATTCACCTTAAAGAAAAGTAAAATTTGCAAAAAGGGAGTACATCAGAACTCAAATCAAGAAGAACTAAAGCAACCAAGAAAATGTAGCTAAAAGACCAGGGTTTACCTTGTAAAACAAACTCTGGTTCAGGCACCATTAATTGGAAGGGTGACAACAATAAAATCACTTTTGATGAAATTTTTGTGCCTAACAAATTTGATAATTTTTTCTGAATATTGCAGCAAAGCTAGTGAAATTCCTTTTAAAATGTTGAGTAAATAATGATGAAATCTTGGAATTCTTAGAAAAGCAAGGTGTACAAAAAATTCCTTGGAATTCAATGTTGTCTCCAAAATCAAAGTGTTGAAATTATTATACAATCTCAATTCTACCATGTCTACATGATGTGATAATATTGCAGCAAAGTTCTTACAGGATAGTGTCAATCCTACAGTGCCTCTTCTGACATACATAATAAACCTGTCATTGAAAAATGCTTCTGTGCCTGACAATTTCAAAACTCCAAGGATTGTGCTACTGTATAACTAATGACTAGTATCAATTTTATCTGTGGTATCAAAAACACTAGAAAGAGTAGCATATGATCAGTTTAATGAATAAGCTGTTTTACAAATACCGGCCTAGTTTTAGAACAGCATTACTGCTACTGCTTTGACATACCTGCATGATGATACATTTCAATATGGGCAAAGGTTTTTATACTGGTGACAAAATGCATTTGATATTTTGATCACTTTATTTTGTTAAAGAAAATTTGTACCATTGGAACTTGTGATAGTACAGGGAACTGGTTTGATTCATTTTTACCCAATAGAACACAGTTAGTAGAGATTAACAATTCATTTTTATCACTTAGTAAAGTATGATGTGGAGTACCTCAAGGCTCTATTTTAGACCCCTTCCTATTTGTTGTCTATGTTATCATATGTCAAGCAGTGTTGATTGTAAATCTATGCTAATGACTAACTGTTGTTCTCCTTCTTCTTCAACTTTCACCTGATGTTTCTCAGGTTGGCCACTTGATACCTTTTTCTCCACTTGACTCAGTCTTGTGTCTCCTCTCACTCCCACTTCTTTCATGTCTTGTTCTATGATGTCCCTCAGTCTAAGCTTTTGTCGTCCTCTACTCCTCCTTCCTGTCACTGGTGTCTGCCATACTGCCTTCAAAATATTGCCATTTACTCTCCTCATTACATGTCCATGCCATCTTAACCTTGCTCCTCTTGCTTTCTCTGTTATTTTTCTTACCTTTAAAAATCTTACATCATCATTCATCCTGTGTTTGTGCAAGGATATTCTGGCTAGCCACCTTAGCATTGTCACTGTTGTTGGTGTTTGGGAAATATTGAACAAAAACTTGAAATGGAAATGTACAAGATTAGTAATTGGCAAATGCACAAATTCTCTTTATACCTTGGGAAAACAGAATCGATCTGGTTTGGGTCAAAGCAGAATTTGAAGAAATGTAATCCGTTGAAAATTGAATTTTGTGTCACTGTCAGGGGAAAATCTAAGGTCAAGTACTTAGGAGCTGTGATTAGTTAAGATATGCCAGGAACAACAATGTGAACATCCATTGTAACAATGGTAAATACTGGATTGAGATTTTGTACAGGAAATGAAATGCTTTGAAACTAAAGGAGAAAAAATTAGTGTTCAGCCTTATTACACTCCAGATATGACTACAGATATGTTTTTATAGTATAGATCAAGGAATTAGGTGCGAATTGCAAACTGCTCAAAATAAAATGTGAGTGAGATTTATTCTTGGATTTGACTCTGGACAACATCTCAAATGTAGTGACTTTTAAAACTTATTGAAATGCACAGTAAAAAAAATGTAATACCTGTCTCTAAATCTAATGTTTTAACTGTTCAATAAATCAGCTCCACGATAGCTCTGTACTTTTTAACTAGTTAGCTATGGGTATGACATTAAAGGTAGCAAAATGTCTTATGTTCTGCCTAGAATTAACACTCCAGGACCTTTGTTATTTGTGTATAGGCACCTTTAAATGTAAATGTAAAATGCACCTGTTCAATATTATACAGAGAAAACAAGAAATGAAAACACTGTGCAATCCACCTGCTTTTGTAAATATTTTAGTATTACAACATTTTTTTACGTAATATATTCACCAGAACTTGTATGCCATTTTGTGTCATGTGAGTCATTTTGAGGGTCACTATGGAAATAACTTTTAGTTTTTGTTAAAACTTTTAGTGCTTTTTTTTGAAAATGGATCTGATACAAAATCTGCATCTGTACTCATCTTTTTTCACTTTTATATTTTATTTTGTATACCATTTACATAATGTTATCAATATCACAATATAGACCCTCCAAAGCCAGGTGTCTATAAGCGAATCTCCAGCCTCACCAAGTTTAGATGCTTCGTTAGTAAAGTTCATCATGACCTTTGAATTTATTCACTTCTTATCCCACTGAAACATAATTATATGGGGAATCAATCTGATCAGACGTCCGATGTCCACGAGGGATCAAGGAAAGTAAATTTTGAACATCAGCTCTACATGTTTACTAATCGAAAGAGCTTGTATTTGGGTTCAAAATAGCTAGAATAGCGGTGTGAGGTTTTGGTGGCCTTATCATTAGTTTTACCTAAGATACAGAAACGTACTTCGTGGGCCTAACAAACAGGTCACTGGGGAGAATGAGAACTGCCTCAGTTCCTTCTAACGACGAAATACCTTCATAAAAATTGCGAAAAAATCCATCATGAAAGGTGAAAATTTAACCAAAAAGTCCTACATAAGCCATAGGGGAGGCATAAGGAGGGGTAACGGTCAGAAAGTGCTAATATACGATTACTCACCATTTCTCCTTCGGTTATTGTGCCTGAAACTCTAAATTTGCTGGAAACTCTTCGTTTTTGTTTCGTTTTGAAGAGGAACGAGAACGAGTAAAATATGAACAATCTCACTTCCACTACGAGAGTAGACATTCTGTAAAGAAAACCTTATTTCAGGATGTCAAAGACAAATAACAATGGAAAACAGTATTTTTACAGAAAGAACATGACACCTTGTTTCAAGGCAATTCTGACCCACTGAATTCGAAATGGCCTTAGTATTTTCTTGTCGGGTCTAATTTTTTGAATATGGCACTTCCTTTTTTCAGCTGACAATTAAGAACACGAAAAGTTTTTTTATTTAAAGAAAAGGTTTTCTGACCAGAAGTACTAAATTGTAAATGTTTAAAATAGGACAATTCATTGACTTAAAGCAAAATGAAAGACAAATACTTCGAATGTACAAGTGTGTTTTTAACAGTGGAAATCAGCCTCTCTGCTGACCTAGTAGAAAATCCACTATTAACCACACATACCATCCAATTTTGTTCTTGATATAGAAGTAGCCTAATTACCTTCTTTATGTGCTCTTAATCCTCTTTTAGAATTACTGAATGTCCTGTAGGAACTGCTCCAAACTTATTTCCATTGTGGAAAAGAACGCACTTAAAGCATTTCTTCGAGCAGTCCAAAGATAGTCACCAATCCTTTGCATGGTAATCAGTAACATCCAAAGCTAATCGAAGCCCAGCAACGCCATTGCATTGGACAAAATCACTAATACCGCTGAAGAAAGGAAGGAACTCTCTTTCTCTGGATCTGTAGTAAGCTATTCGTAAATCGGCACGAGTTAGACTTTTTTCACTGAGTCTCACAGCCAATAGCTCTGCACCCAGCTTAGATAGATTTAAATCTCGTACCAAATAGTTTAGTTCATACTGACTGAAAAGACTAAGAAAATCGCCCTCTAATCACCCAATTTCCTAGTGATTTGAAAGAGATTCCAAACAAATTTCATTATTAGACAGAACATCCTTAAATTTTTTGATACAGGTAGATCTTTATAATGTGTAACAGGGATGTGAGCTGATTCCAAATCAAAATGTTCAATTTTCTTTTGTGTTTTACTAGCAAATGCCGCTTTTTTCACCAAGAAAGCAGCATTCGTTGCTGTGATCTTTAGGCTTTCTGTACACCATTGGTATTCCAAAAGTAAAGTATCTCTTGTTGCCATTTGTCCATTCGTTTAATGTTGCGTAGCTTTTACGTCAAGCAATGCGAGGAGCCCAGAGTTTGTTCTGATCTCCTACTTTCAACTGGAAACAAGCATAGTAAGCTTGTCGAACGGAAGTATCTGTACTTTTTTTCTGCTGCCCTACAATAAATTTCCCACATATGTAGCAAGATACATCGGGTTGGTTGTGAAGCTTTCTCCGTAGTCCATCCATCAAATCTAAAAAAATGGAATAATAGACATACAATAAACAACAAGAAGTTTTACAAAAATATTAACATAGGAACATAAACCACATTGAAAAATACATTACGATCACAAATTATAAAAAGATAATGCTGGATTAGTGATCCGTTTTCCTATACCAGGTATTCCCCATCACGTTTATTATTTGTGCTATCACTAATATAAACAAGGGGTTTTGTTTGATGGTATCTACAAAGTAGTGTAGAATGGAAGTTCAGTTTTAAGTACGTACTGTAGAATGGTACCTAAAACAGTACTTTAAACTATGTAATACTCACCTTGCTTCAAGAAGATTGATCGTGCTGGGATTGATGGTAAGCGAGGAGTGAAGACACTGATAGTGAGTGGCAAGTTGTCGAAAAATGTGCTGGGTTCCAACTTTTTTTTATTTATTTCGGTGCTTTCTATCATTATGCGATATGGAAACAAATCTTTTGCCACTCTGGTGCCGTTGGTTAACAATGTACTACCATAACTATCAGAATTTGTCAAACTCAAAAAAATCTGAGTTGCAAACAACAAACAAATTAAATCCGATAAAAAAATTCTAACAACAGATTTTCAGCCAACGCTATCAGATTGTTAAGATTTACCTAAAAGGGTGAAAGAAAAAGGTATTTTTGCGTATAGCAGTGTTATTTATAAGTAAAACAAAGTACTCTCGGAAAGTCGTCGGTACCTCTTGTCATGTTTTACCTGCCTATAAAACCATTGTGATGTTTAATTGTTGCCATAACTTGTAAAATTAAGGTTTCAGAGCTTTGTATTGTAAAAATGAACTTGTAACGGCAAAATTTAACAGGAAGTCTTGATGTTAAAAGTTTAACAAAATTTACTAATCTCGAATAAAAGACTTTAGCTTATTGAATATTGAATTGTTTATTAGCATGAGCATGACAGAGATCAAACATATTACATACAAAATTTCAGGTAAGCGAGGTCTTCCTATTACTTGTGAAATCTCGTGGTGGCTTTTTCTATTATGAAATACACGTCTTCTGTTGCTTGCGAAATCTGTTGGCTCTCTGCTATCAAATGCGTAAGCTTTGGTAGCCCATTGGTGAAGCTCTCACTTGCCTACTGATTATCAGATGTCCGATTTACCGTCAATAAATGAACTTTATTGCCCTCCCGCTGTTGGCGCGGCTCGCTTCCCACCCCAACAGGCCTAGCAGAACACAATTTTCGACCGAAAATTAATGTTCGAGCATGGTACCAGGAGGTGAAAGCTCATTCCGCCTAAAAATTGATAGCATTAGGCCTAAAATGTAAGTGAAATAGTAGAGTGGTTGTCTGAAATATTTAAAAGGGAAAAAAGCCTAACTATTAGTAGGGAGGTTGTCTATTCTTAGTTTTCTATTCACAGAAAAATATTGCATGTAGAACTTCCCCAAATTAGTGCGATTATTTCTAAGTTATTAAATAAGCCGTATTTAAGTACTGACTTTCTGTACAGGGAAGAAATCCCAAATTTGTATTAATGCTTTTCTTAGTTGTTTTAGGGACAACTGATAGAAAGCTTGTGACTCATGACATGATAAAGCGCCAATACCTTTGGCTTCCACTGAGTCCAAAAAGTCAAGAGTTTCCAAGATCACAATATAAATGTCTTGTAGTAAAAAGAGTAAAAAGAGTAAAAAGAGAACATAAGTAAAAAAATGCTAAGTGTCTTCGAAAGGTTATTAATTTTTCATATAATCGAATCTAATAAGTTATCATAACTCATTTGGTCCTAATATGACCTTGAGACAATTACAATATAGAACAGATACGCTGGTTATAAAATTTTGCCACTTAATTATAAAGAGAATCCTTTTTAATAATTTCAGATTGATCTCTAGTAATATCTAGCTGTTACGGGTAGATTTAAATTTTCTGGAATGCATTTCAGGGGCAAGTCTAATTGGGCCTTTATTTTCCAACCCCCCTTAAATTCGGTTAATCCAGAAGAGTTACAGTCGAAGTTGTATACCTACTCCATTCTTAAAAATGACATCCTGCTGACTCAAGATAATCAGTGTTTGTGTGAGTTTTCTGTACAATATGAAGTTCTACCCACCCTAATAATCCAAATTAAGATAATTTTGGTTTGTTTTTGGTCTCAAGTGCACCAAAACTCAAGAGGTATTTTTTATTCGTCTTAATTATCATTTGTAAATTCTGACTTATGTGCTACCTGAATAGCTTTTGATTGCCCTGCTATGTCAGTTTGATATCATATTGTTAGTCGTATTTAGTTCTTATCATGTTACTTGTTTACGTTAGTTTTGTTTATTGTTTCATTCAGTAGCAAATCGAGCTGATTTAGGAACAGGTAGTACAAGCATTGCACAAGAATCGATAAAAGCATTGCTCTCACTACTCGCTATTGATGGCACATAGGAATCAAGCCATAAAAGGTTTGTGTTCCGATAAGGTTAGTATTAGGTTTCCGTTGTTCATGCTTTCATGCTAGTGTTACAGCAATTTCGGTCGCATAATAATCGTGAGCAAGGTTCTCAATATAAGACGGTTCTTATAGAAGTCTATTCTTGCAGAGCAACTTTATGCTTGTGCTTAGTCTCGGCTTGTTCAGATAGCTTAATTTTGAGACTCATGCCATTTGGTAAGTTAAAGTTTACATTGATATACGTCTGTTTGCTATTGTAAAAATATTATTTTGAAAAGATACCCCACATTGAAAAATTTAAACTTTTGCCTTTTTTCCGAGTAAGGATATACAAAAGTTCATTCGATCGGGATAAACTTAAAAATCCGGAAAGGAGAAATCCAAACATTACAGAACAAATTTGGACAGTTTTGAAGTTTAGGTCAATAGTTCTGCTGAAGCATACCGTTTAGAAACGCCGTGTGACACCTTGGCAGGCAGATTCACTAACAATGATGTTTTGGTTTCAAAAATCAGCGTGGACATTCTCTTATTGGATATACTTAGTTTTATATATGCTACCGTGACCGCGCAACCAAAATTTGATTTGATTTCGCCTTGAATGTCATAAAAAATCTTCGTGTATCCATCTAAGTAGTAAAAAGATCCTTGTCCAAAATCTGGCTTTTTGAATCGGTCTTATAGTAGAGACTGGTTAGAAAAGTTTGAAGTTTTGTCGTATTCTCAATCTTCCTATGCGCTTTCGGTCTTGCTTGCATTCTCTTTTCTCGTTAATCATATCGATAAGCTAAAAAATTACATCTGAGCCAAACCAGAAATGGAAGGACATTGGTAAAGAAATAAAGAAGCATGCGACCTGTGAATACCATATTATTTTTATGATTCGATTGAAGAAAAATCAAATTTCTTCAATCGAGTCATAAAAATTAAGAATTGAGTTCATAATCTGATGAAGACAAAATAAAAGTGCTGAAAAACAGAGATATAACATCAAAGTGCTCGCATTCTGTGGAAGACAGGAAATACGCTTAGAGGCCAGTGAGATAATGGGGTAAATCAGAATGAAGATGGCAGCTTCAACAACTGAAACTATGAAGAGTTACTTCTATTCAGTCTCAATGCAGGCGACATTGCTCTTCGAAACGATCTAAAAACGCAAGAAAAAATGCTTTGCACACGCCAAAAACAGCACAAAACGATATTTTTCTCTGTATAAAGCAATTTATTTACAGAAAGATTGTCGAAAACATTTTTAACCAACTTCTGCTCTTCTATTGGCCTACAAGTGGCTGAGGTAACTAATGCACCTAACATGGAGCAGCTCAGCCTAAATCTGAGTAACAATGTTGATGAAAAATCAAGAAGGAGATTACGTGATACAATGAGTGTGTGAACATCACTGGTAAAGAGGTGAATATCCAGAATGGATATTCAGAACTGCAGACCACAGGCAGCGGATAAAGCAACGAACATGTCAGGGTAAAAAAAGGATGTTTTATACTGCTCCAAAACACGTGCACTACTAACAGTGTACAGCTACTGCGCTAATCATTATCGTAACGTGGTGCTGTGCAAAGTCTCTAAGAGTCTAAATTTTTTTAATGCTGGAAGCATTCAAACAGCAAAGAATTTACTTTAAATGTTTGTCAGAAATAAGATGCCTTTTGATAATATGCATTGAAGAAGTTAACAGTGTAAGAGAAGAGGGGGGAAATATCGAAGGTGTTGTTTTGTCTGTTTTGGGATACAAGCTAGGTGGAGAAACATGAAGACAGAGGAATGTCACAACTGAAGCTTTCAAATTGAAATTGTAAAGACAGTCCCTGCTAGGGATCAGGAGTGCAATTGAACTTGCTTTCACAAACATGTACGTCAAAATAGAGAAGATGCCCGGAGTAGCTGGTCTAGAAGAAGTGGAAGAACCAATCTAGTGTGGAAGACAAACTTTGAGTGTCAGTACTCCTTTGGCAATGGTTGCTTAGTACTTCAAGCACTTATTCAAGCAGTTATTCCTTTCCTAGACTGTCTCCTTGAAGAGTTCGAGTTACTCTTGTCAACGATGATTTTGCTATCAACTTATTGCCCATTAATGTCTATCAGTTATTAAAAGATGACAAAAGTGAATTCTATAACCTGTTTCACAGTAATTTGACTTGCTCGTGAGACTTGTTTGAGCAGGACGTGACTCTCTGGAGGTCAATGTGGAATAAAGATGCACACCGTCTAGACGCTCGTCAGAAGACTTTGCAACATTATCTTGCAGAGCAATGTTCTCGAGTGTCTTCAAGTTTCTGCAAGTCTTCTCGATTAGTGTTGTCTCTGGTGTGTCAATAGGAAGAGCCCATTCGTCTTGTCTTTCCATCGAACACTGTTTGCAGAGTGCAATGGGTAAAAATATGTTCAATGTTTTGATTCTGTTGTTTTAACACAAGGACATTGACCTTGATATTAAAAACATCATAGCAACATATGCAGGGATTGCCTGGATTGCCTTAAAATCTGTTTCTTACAAGAAAAGTGTTCATACGTTTTTTGTAAGAATCCTAACAGTATTCAGAAACACAAGAGCGCTCTTGTCTTCTTTCACCATGGACTTTATCAAGTCTCGTCTGTGAATCTTGAATGTCTTGTTCTTTGGAAGATGAAAAGTACAAGTCTTACCATTTTTGGACTTCAACGTCTCTGCACAAGGATGTAGTCAACAGTTGCTTAGGAGTAGGCATGCTCGTGGTTCTATTCCCTTGCTTCTAAGGTGCTTACTGACAACAGAGATGAAAGTCTTATGCAATAACTCCTCAAAAATTACTGCTGTCATTCGGGTATTTTTCAGTGAATATAGGCAAGTGGTAGTGTTGACATGTTGGTGTCGTGGAAGTATCTTAGGAATCCGTACTTACCAATATCAAGAGGTGCCCATTTCATTGCCACCTTGTACAGCATAATAACATTGCCACCCTGTCTTTGACCTGTTTGTAATCTTCTTTGCTGGTCTTGTCTTTCTTTATGGTTTAAGTCCTATCTGGCAGTATTCTGTAATAAAGGTCCGTTTCATCAACGTTGTAAATCATCTCTTCTGCTACCTGCTTTTCTTGTATGAATTGTTGAAACTTGGGAATAAACTCTTCTCTGGCTACAATGTTTGCTGACCTAATTTTGCCGTTGATTTCTACTTGTGAAATATCCTGTCGCCATTTCCATCTGGTCATCCAGCCACTTAAAACTGTAAATGCAGGATCTACATCAAGATTGTGAATTCCTAAGTATAATTTTTCTTCCGACAATTTGATAGCCGCTTAGTTTGTTGACCCGTTTCATCACGATTAGTTAGTAGACGTTTTTATTGATTAAAACCTAAACCTTTGCAGTAAACATCGTTTACTCTGCTTATTTATTACTATACCACTCATGGTGTAAGAATCTTTAAAGCAAATACAATATGATCACTAGCGGTTTAAAAACTAAAGTGATTTTTGTTGAGTTTGCGACTCAAATTTATAAAATTTCATAAGTTTTATACGATTATAAAATTTCAATATAATACGTTTCATACTATCAACTTTTTGCGAATTTATCGCGGAGTAGCTTTGGAGTAAGGTTAGGCGCGAGTCGGTTACAGTGTTGGTATTCATAACACTAATATTTTGTCAGGATAAAACAGATTAATAAGTCCCATAATAACTCTCAAGAGATCCGATACCTGTTATCCTGGAAATAAAGACTCGGCGATGGAGACTGCTCAAACATGTGCTCTCTATGCCCCTGGCGTCTCTGTCAAGAGTGGTCATTGACAGGAACGTTAGGGGGCTCCAGACGGGAGACCAAACAGAAGCCTACTGAAAAAAACATGGAGAGGGACATTCCTTCAAGTGGAGATGAAGTAACAGGGATGAGCATGGGGCTACCTGGGAAGGTTGTTGCAGAAAGACCAAGGAGGTGAGCTCTTGTAACGGCCTTACGCACTTAAGGGTGCAAAGAGGATTAAGTAAGTAAAAAGCTCTCGTCATGCTGATCAAACTTTGCTAAGTAATCACATGCTGGAAATGAAGTGTTCACAAGGTAAGGGACTTTTACTTTTCGTGATCAAGGGACAGCAATTGAAAAGTAGTAAAAAAGTGCTTAATTTTCCCATCCTACTATCAAAACCGCCGATTTTCTAGTTCAAAACAAATTTCCTCTGTGAATTTAATTTTTTTTCCAAAAATGGAATACTGTTAAATACACTTAAAAAGCCTTTCAGACGTGGATCAAATTTTATAAAGAGCCATCCTGTAAAAGTGCTCTCTTTGAGTGATACGTGGGTTTAATATATTAATACCTGGAGTTAAAAGTTGGCAAAAGGGTGTGTGGTTAATTCTCACTAATGCAATTTATCAAGGTCTGAAAAAGTACCCAAATTTCTTAGTTATACACCAGTTCAATAAACGTAATTTTCAATCAAACAAAACAAAAGTCAATTAAAATACTATTTGCTGTAAAGTATTGCACATGTCGCAACATTTGCACAGTTTGGTACATTTTTCAGTTGGTACATTTTTCAGGGTTTCTTTGCATTTGGATTGTCTGATACTGGCAGCTCATCAGTTGGATTTTGTTTACTCCACCATGGCTTGACAGTTTCGTCGTCCAGATCGTAAAAATAGGGGCTTTTGTCATGATACAGCCCTACTCTTTTGGTTCGAATCCTGAAGTTTTGCATAGGGAGGTATACTATATCAAAAGACAAAGACAAGAGATCAATCTAATCCACATGAAATTCAACAAACACCAAAGAAACTATTTTAAAAAGACAATTGAAAAGTAAATCAGCAAGCAAAATTGGTGACAGACCATCTCATCCTTCATCTCACTGATAAAGAAAACAATATAATATAAACAATTGGAAATGAAAACTAAATATAAAAAACGACAGAAACAATAAATTGGAAAGGTAGACAGGGTAAAAGTAGTCTCATTAATGTGTCCCAATTGAAAACTAAAACACTAACCCTCCTTGACAAAGGAATCAATTTTTAAGTGGTGTAAGAGTGGATCAACAGTTGGTGGTCTGTGAGAAAAGATATACCCTACATGAATTGACTGATTTCAGATAGCTACCTTGGTCGCTCATTAACACCACGTATCTTTCAATAACTTGTATGTGTGAAACGTCAAAATCTTCTGGGCAACTTACAAATTTAAAAATGTAAATAACATTCTCTTCATTCGTAGTAAGAGAGGGAATAAGTAAAAGGGAGGGAGGCTGTAACCCAGTCCAAAATCAACGAGATTTCGTCAATAAAAGAATATCATTTCTGTACTAGGATTGTAGATGGTAATAAGGGAAAACATGTGTTCAAATATGTATTTGGTTTATAAGCACCTTTAACTTTGATTTTTAACAGTTCAGATTTTGTTTTAATAACCTATGAGTTTAAAACAAAACGTAGACCTGCCTCCTTGAAGGTTTCCAAAGCCGCATAGTAGGATTTTAATGTTCTTCATTCTTTTTAACCCCTTTCAGAAAACGCAGAAAGTCTATCACAAACGCTAAATGCAAACCATACTGGCAGAGCCTGGAAAAGGTTCTTTTCAAGATTTAAGTCATATTCATGAATGGAAAGCCATTTCATGCATATATCATTACCAAACTCAATTCATTGCTTTTGCAATCACTCAGATTGAAAAGACCGATTCCGATGACTATTTCATGTGAATAAACTGTTATAATCGAAATCTTTCGGTGACTGATTTGAACTTCCACAACTCACTGTAAGACACACAATCCATATTTAGAAAGCTCTCCAATAAGGCCTTTTCTTCGAGTCTTTGTACGTGTCATAAGGCCTAAGTAAAGAAGAAACGATGTTTCATCGAATGTTTGTTTTCAACAACTTTTCTTTGTGTTAAAAGTTATCAGTTGTGAAAATGTTAATGCAGCATCACTTACCTTGTCCGTATCACTTACCACATCTGATCCATTCAAAACCAAATCTATAAACCTCAGTAATAGCTGCAATACGGACTGATTTTCTCATTTCTATGTTTCTAGATTTCTGCTCCTGTTATTTTCTGCTCAACAAATTATTTTATATCGAATAAGAGCAGCCACCCTTGCTAAGAGATCCTGTCATCTTGGAAACCACGTTTCAAAAGTCTCCACTATCTCCACGTACTATTAGAATGACACATCCTCCCATGTTATACTTTGTTAACTCTAGAATTTGTTTTTAAATTGTTCCATTAAATCTTGTGCCATGTTTATACATCACTGGACAATCATGATCTCTTTATAGCTCTGTTGTCGAGAAGATCGTCATTTTGAGATTGGCATCTTTTATGGTGAGGGGTAGGGTATACAGATAGGGGTAGTACCACTGACGTCTGAGCAGCCGCAGGTACTTGACAGAATGCACTCCTACAAGGGCCTCTGGACAAGGAATATATGGAAAATGGAAATGTACCTGGCACAGAAGCTTTGGTCCCCGTCTGTATACCTAGCTCACGTATGGCTCCTAGAAGCTGCAAATGCACTGCAGCGGCCACCCCTCGGTACACGTCCTCGGCTGGGTGACAAAACTACGTGAGTGCGGTATTGTAGTCACCTGAGAACGGGTGATGGGGTAACAAAGGGACGCATACCCTTAGTGCATGAAGTCTGTGACAGCGGATGTGGCAGATGAGCCGATATGAAGACCAATGGCACTGAATGTGGAGCAGCAAAGTGTGTGACACACATGGGGCACAACGTGTGCGCGATAGACATCTGTGGCCGGTCACCGTGGAAAGGTGTGAAAACCTACCATGCACAATTTCATAGTCAACCATGGATCTCAAAAATACTAATGCTAGTCATAGCGTGGAATCTGGGCCCCCTGCAGCTGACACGGTTGTAAATAGTCACAGGGAAGAGAGTGGAATGATGGGTAGTAGTGATTACATCGATGACAGCATAGGTTTAAAGTCTCATGAAAGACCTAGGCTTGATAAAGTCACCATGAACTCCAGAAAACGAACTCTGTTAGTAGCACATGGAATGTACGTACACTATGCCAGCCAGGGAAACTGGACAACCTCGTTCTGGAAGCCAAGCGATTGAATTGTGACATATTGGGGCTGAGTGACGTGCATTGGANGTCTCATGAAAGACCTAGGCTTGATAAAGTCACCATGAACTCCAGAAAACGAACTCTGTTAGTAGCACATGGAATGTACGTACACTATGCCAGCCAGGGAAACTGGACAACCTCGTTCTGGAAGCCAAGCGATTGAATTGTGACATATTGGGGATAAGTGAAGTGCATTGGAAGGAAAGTGGCAGTGTTGAAAAAGAAGACTATACTTTCTTGTACTCAGGTGGAGAAGAACACAGCAGAGGAGTAGGGTTCCTTGTAAAGTCGTCGCTAATGAAAAGCATGTCAGGTTTCTGGCCAGTCTCTGATAGAATCATACCATTAAAGATCAATGCAAAACCACTTAACATTTGCTTTCTTCAAGTCTATGCACCAACCGCAGATCACTCTGATGAAGAAATAGAAGTATTTAATGAAGAACTAGAAAGAGTAACGAGAGAGACAAAGTCAGATGAAGTGCTTATGGCCATGAGAGATATGAATGCCAAAGTAGGTTCAGACAAGCATGATGGTGTGGTAGAAGCTTGGGGCCTTGGTACAAGAAACGATTGAGGAAACAGAATGATTGAGTTGTGCGAAGAAAAAGATCTTGTAATCCTAAATACTTTCTTCAAACAGCACAAAAGGAGACTCTACACGTGGAAAAGTCCTGTTGATCTCCACAGAAACCAAATAGATTACATTATGATCAGGAGAGGTTCAGAAATACAGTTAAAAGCTGTAGGACATACCCCGGAGCAGACATCAATTCGGACCACGTGCCTGTAATCTGCAAGATACAGGTAAAGGTGAAGAAGCCGTTCAAAGGAACCACTAAGTCAATTCTCTTGGATTTCGAGGAAATGAAAAAAGAGGAAATCCAGTCGAAGTTTAACATCGAAGTCACAAATAGATTCGCGTTACTCGAAAGAGTAGTAACAGGAGAAGAAGAAGTGGGTAAAGAGACCCATTGGAATCGTTTCAAAAGAGTAATCACCCAAGCTGTGGAGAGGGTGTTGCCTGAAAAGAAGCGAAAGAAAAGAAAAAGTTGGATAAATGAAAATATTCTGTCACTCATGGAAGAGAGACGAAAAGCTAAAGGAAAAAGCGAATATCAAGCTCTAAATCAGCGTGTGAAGAGGGAATGCATTAAAGATAAAGAAAAATGGATAGAGAGCAAGTGCATAGAGATAGAAGAAGCGGACCGTCGGCACAATAGTAAGGAGGTACATAAGATTGCAAAAGAGATGTCAGATAAGAGAAACATGAAAGCAGGTTTCTGTATCAAAGGCAAGGACGGGAAAATGCTTTTTAGTGCTGAAGATGCAGTATGCCGTTGGGAAGAATACATAAAGGAGCTATACTCAGATAATGACAGAGCAAAGGACAAGCCAGCCGTTTTGGACTGTACCAGTGGTTCAGAAATCATGGAAGCTGAGGTTGATGCAGCGATAAAAGCGCTCCGTTTCAGAAAAGCTGCGGGAAAGGATAGTATATGTGCTGAACTTTTGAAGTTTATGGGAGAAAGAGGACTGAAAGAATCGACTTTCCTCTGTCAGTGTATCTACAATACAGGATATATTCCAAAGGACTTGACTCAGTCAGTTTTCATTACACTGCCGAAGAAACCTAGGGCCACGAATTGCTCAGATTTTAGGACAATCAGTATCATGAGGCAAGTGACAAAGGTTCTACTGAAGATCATTCAAGAGCGTGTAAGGGAAAAAGTAGAATTCGAGCTGGCGGAGGATCAATTTGGCTTCCGTAAAGGTAAAGGAAGAAGATAAGCCATTTCATGCGTAAGGAATTTACTAGAGCGAGCTATAGACATACAAAATGCTGTGCACCTGTGCTTCATAGACTATAGAAAAGCGTTTGATAGGGTACATCACTACCAGCTCATCCAAGATCTTAAAGACATAAATGTTGATGGAAAGGACTTAAGGATAATCATCAATCTATATTGGAATCAGGAGGCTTCTGTAAGGATAGGGAACAGCTGCAGTGGCTTTGTTGCTATTGAGAGAAGAGTCCGCCAGTGATGTGTATTGTCACCAACATTGTATAACTTGTATGCAGAGAAAATAACAAGGAGTATAGAAGACAAGGAAGTAATAAGGGTAGGAGGACGAAACATCAACTCCATTAGATATGCTGATAATACCACCCTCATCGCCAACTCGGAAGCAAGGCTGATGGACATCGTGCACAATATAGGTCATGAAAGCAGGGGCATATGGCTTGAAATAAACTCAGAGAAGACTAAAGCAATGACAGTCCAGAAAGTACCAATACCAAGCTCCACCAATATCATCATAAATGGCAAAGAATTAGAGCAAGTAAACAAGTTTAAGTTGTTGGGACACACAGTTTCGAGTGACGGTCGATGCGAAGAAGAGATAAAGATTCGAATAGCCATGGCAAAGTCAGTATTCAATTGCTTACGCAAAACCTTGACGTGTCGCAAAATCAATCTGAAGCTACGCTTAAGACTAACGAAAGCTTACGTTTGGTCCACTCTACTTTATTGCTGTGAAACGTGGACAATAACATCGGCGATAGAGAAAAGATTACAGGCATTTGAAATGTGGTGTTACCGACGACTTTTGAGAGTGAACTGGACTGAGATGAAAAGAAATGAAGAGATACTGGAGATGATGGGAACAAGCAAATGTCTACTAGAAAGCATCATGAAACGTCAGTTGTCCTACTTCGGACACATAGCACGGCATACCGGTATACAACGCGACATACTAGATGGGAAAATTTCAGGGAAAAGGGCCCGTGGACGTCAAAGGCAGAAGTGGACTGACAGGGTAGCAAAAACAACACAGCTAACGCAAGCGGAGCTGAGACGTGAAGTGCAGGACCGGCAGAGATGGAAATCTAAAGTCGCAGATCTCCGGATCGGAGACGGCACTTAGGATGAATGGATGGATCTTTTATGGTACACGGCTTTTTTTTCTAGCACACTTATATCCAGATTCTTATATGTAATATGACTTCCAGCAGAAACGAAAATTTATCAACACCTTAAAAACACTTTATATCTTCTACGATTTTTAAGTTCTGTTCTTGCAAGTTTAACTTGTGATTATTGCCACCAGAAAAAACTGGTCTCTCCTTTGAATTTTCTCGACTGATAAAACATTCTGTCAACTTTATTTCCACCTTCTCGTTAACTCGTTAACAGAATTGTCCTTAACAGAATCGGAATGAGCCTCAATATTTTTTACTACTTGAAAGGATCTCTTAGCCACGATGAACAAAGAAACCCACAAAATTTGAAATTTGCTTAGAAGTAAAGTTTTATTATGAAACAATAATTCTTGGGGGTACGCTTAGAACAGAAAATTTGCATTTTTATGCATGAGATGATTGAGATATTAAAGAAAAATGTTTTAGACGAACCATTAAAAGAAGCGTTTTTATTTCTGTTGTCTGCTTTTACCCCCGATTTTCACATATTAACCTCCGTATAATCCGAACAAACTACTTTCACAAGACTCATAAGTGAAATTTGATCCACCTTCACAAGGCTTTTAGACCGTGTATTACGAATACACCATTTCAATATTACAACCCCGAATCTTCTAAACGGTACGTTTTCAGCACATGATTTTTTATCCAAATTTGATCAGCATGATGAGAGCTTTACGTTGAGATCTATTGATCTAGGTTTTATTGAAAAAGTTTGCTTGTTAAAATTTTGGTGTGGTCAGAAAGATAGTGTCTGGGGCAGTTTTGACGTGGGTTTCTCAACAGATTTGATATTTTCGAATCATGATTCACCACTGTGGCAAGTTATATGCTGGTCTCACAAAGTGCACTTATTTGTTAAAAAAACGGCACTTTCCTTCCTAACTATAAAAGCCAAATAATGAATTCAAAATTTTTGGGACAGGACTTATCACCTCGGTTCACTCGATTTCGGGGATCATTAGTCTGCGGTTTAATAGCACTACATGGTGCAATGATTCTTTCTCTGACTTCTCTTCTGACTTCATATTTTGTGTTACTCTGGGATTAAAATGCGCTTCTTATGACGTTATGAAATATTGGTTGCCTGAAAAAAGAATATCATAATCATCAAAAACGCTTTTCGTCGTTGGTCGACATTGCGTCAAATTCTGTTTTCAAGAGTCTTGATCAGTTTTTTATTAGTGCCATCCACCTTACTCTATCACGTGCAATTATTTCTATTTCCTTATCTCCCAATGTTTGGCAGTCTGATGTTTTGTAGCTGTTTATTTACCATCGATATCCATGTGGTCTTTGGTCTTCCTTGTGTCCTCTTTCCTGGTTTTTGGGGCTTCTGCTAGGGCTTGCCTTGTGGGTGTCTGCTTTGGCAGCCGTAGCAGATGTCCCAGCCACTTTAATCTCCTTTCTTCGATCTTTTTGCTCCATTTCTTTGCTTTGGTTCTTCTGTATATTTCTTCATTTGTAATGTTATGTTGCCATTATATGCACATCATTTTTTTAACAGATTTATTTTAATTGTTTACTCTCTTTTCCTCATTTTTTGTTAGTGTCCACAGTTCACTGTTGTATATATATATATATATATATATATGCTTTATATGCTTTCAACATATGTATTGAAATGCCTCATTCTTGTTTTTATTGAGGGTTTCTTACTTGTCAATATGTGTTTATATTGCATATAACTCCCAATTGCAAGCTGTTTTCTTCTTATAATGTCCTCTTTAGTGTCTAGTTAGGACCCTGGATATTTGCATTTCTTCCATTTTGTGTCTCCTTTTCTCTCTACTTTCTACTCTTCTGTTTTGATTCATTTACCCCTAGCTGTATCTTCTTCAACCTTGGTGGAATACTTAGTTTTGCACTTTTGGTCTTCTTGCTATTATCAGCTATATATCCAATATCAACTGCAAATGGTTGATTGATGTTTCTTTCGACTGTCTTACTCTAGTTGTGGTCATGTAAGCTGTGATCTTCTTTGTAATAACTATGGTCGAGCATGTGTCTTGGAGATTTCTCTATTTCTTCAGAGGTTTTTGCGAGGTATAACGTAAAAAAGGATGGGGCTTAAACAATCCCCCCTGTGGCACACCTACGTTTGTGATGAAAGGTGTGCCTGTTGTTCCTCCATATTTCACTTGGAGCTTGACATCTCTTAGCATAATTGAAATCAAATGCAGCTTGTCTTCATCAAGAATTTTCTTCAGATCTTTGAAGATTTTTCCTCTGTCGACCTCGTCGAAAGCTTTCGACTTATCTAATAGTAACATATGGGCTTCATAAGTGGCTGCTGTGACTGCCTTCTCAGTCATCATTTATACTGAGAATACATGTTCGGTGGTACTTCGGCCTTGACTGTATGCTGCTTGGTGATGGGAATATATCTCTTAATTTTACTGTCTGTTCTTCTTATCATGCAAATGGCTAAGATCTTTCGTAGCATTGTTAATAGAATGATGGGCCGGAGGTTTGATGGTGGTCATCTTTTCTTGTTTGGTTTGGACAACGGTATCAATATGCTTTCCTTTATTTCTGTTGGGTAGTCTCCTGTCTCAGCTATTCTGTTTAATGTCTCGGTTGGCCCATACTTCAGCTGTTAGGCGGTGATGCTGTCAATACCCGCACTTTCCTTATTTTTAAGGGATTTGATGGCTTTCCCTATTTCTTCTTCATTAAAGGGATTTTTCATAGGTGTTGGTGACACTTCAGGTATTTCTTTTTGGTCTTTGGCATTGAATACCTTTTCGAAGAATCTGCTGATTGTCTCTACAGTTTCTTCTTCATTTGCTTTTAATCCATTTCCATTTTCCACCAGTATTGCCTCTTTGGGTTTGTCTCTTTTCATGTCTTATTACTTTGAACATTTTGTTGAATCATTTTGACAACTTTCTATCCCTCCTATATATTTTTTTCACCTTTTCTTCTTCTTTCTCTTGTATCATAATGTGGATTTCTCTCATCACTTTATTTCTTTCAGTTTTTAAGTCTGCTATTTTCTCACTTGATCTTGTGGCATTTATTGTTATTCTTATCTCTTTTTGCTTTTTTAATAATTCCTTTATCTTTTCATATTCAACTGTCATTTTATGATTTGCTCTTTTTTCGTAACATGGAACTTCTTCTGATGCCTCTTTGCATGCTGTGACAATTCTATTCCATTGCTCTTGTGCGTTTTTGGTTTCTTCTTTTTCTTCCATTTTCTGTTTCACAGCATCTTTATAATACTTTCTTATCATAAGATCTTGTAGTTTTTCAATGTATATTTTTTCAATTTTCTTTGGTGTTTTCTTATTCCAATTTATTTCAAATTTTGCCATCACTAGACGATGATTTGAGTATGTGTTTGTGCCACTATATGATCTTGAATTTAGGAAGATCCTGTGTTCCGATCTTATGTGGATATAGTCTATTTGGTTCTCACTGGGTTACCACTTGATTTGCCTGGGCTCTTCCATGTTGTGCGGTGAGATATTTTATGGTCAAACATGGTATTTGTTATTATGAGACCATGTCTGCTTGCTAGATCTAGATGTTCTCCATTGCTGCTTAACTTCCCTTTTCCAAATTTACTCATTGCATTTGGGTATTGTTTATGACCACTTCCCGTCTTTGAATTTAAGTCTCAACACAGGTAAATCACTGATCTCTTACTGAATGAGTTTATGTTTTCTAGACCTTGATAGAAATTTTCTCTAACCTCTGGATTTTTCTCACTCTGTGGTAATGTTGGAGCATAAGCACAGATGACAATGTGCTTTCTGTCTTCCACTGTCAATGTTATTGTACATATTCTGTCTGTTTTCTCTTCAAAATTTACTTTGCACTCTTTTGTCACTACGGTCCCAACACCATGTTTACTATTTTGTGTATTTGCTTGATATAGATGATATTTCTTTCCACTGTCTGATGTTACTTTCCTTTCTTGAATGTGCGTTGCTATGGCGTCCATTTTGTATGCTTCCATATCATTTACTGACTGTTTTAATTTCACTTCTTGTTTTAATCCTCTAACAGTTTAAGGTTCCAATTCTGCGTAACAGGCTGAAGCTTATGCGTGTTCGCATCCATTTTTTAACAATGGAAGCCTCTTCTCCTCTTTTCTCAGCAACCATCTCTGCTAATCGATGATAAAACGATTGGCATTCTTTTGACATTCCACCAAAGCATGAGAATACAAGCGGGGTGAAGCTACTTTGATCGACAGTGTTCACGCGTTTGTTGTAAGATCGTTTCTTCGCCATCTCATTTGAGCGATGAGCAGCATCTAGGGTTTGCGACAGGTACACTCTAGCGATTTCTTATTCCTTGTAATATAATCTTGCACATCTTTGCTTTTGGTGTTATAAAAACTTATCTTGACTCTTAAAAATTTACATTTGTTTTTGACGACCCTCCAAAGAGTCCTGGAGCGTTACCGTCCAAGTCCAAAGAATACGGCTGACAAAAAAATGTACTGGAAAAAGAGTTGTGTTCCAAATCGAGGACAGCACAGGGAGCTGAAAGTCTATGTTAATTCATGACATTTGTTAATTCAGCCAACTTGAATTAACATTTTGACTGCCTCATTTTTGTCAAGGTATTGGAGTCTGCTTTATAACAAAGAAGCGTGCCAATAACAGTTGGCAGAGACGTACATATTTCAGGTCAATAGAGCGATTGGAGCTTGTTAACAATAATGCCATTGCTCTATGACAATGGGCTTTACTTGGTCAGGTCGCTGCAGGGGAGATTCGCAGATCCCTTTTCTGAGCGGTTTTTCCTTTGGTTTTCTCATGTGGGATCACCGACAAATGGTTTTTTTATTTATTTCCCGCTTGCTTATGGCTTTAGTAGCTTTGCCGGGATTCAGGCACTTTGGGTTGCAGTGTTGTCGGAATGGCTGAACGTGATATTAAAATGGTAATTACATTATTGATGTTCTTCATATCTCCCTTTACCAGCAGATTTTGTCTCTTTCCATGCGCCAAAATTTTTTTAAATTTTAAGATTAATTTAAATTTTTTGCACAGTAGTTACCCTGCCGTGTCTGTTTACTAGAGACGTGCTGTGATTAGACATGGCAATGAAACTGGCTGGTACCAAAAAGCACATGATCTTATTTAGGTTGCAGATATTTGTTGTCTTTCTTTGTGTTATCACAAATACTTTTTCGTGTTTACCTAAAGCAGGTTAGGGCCTGACAACAAGGGCTAAGCCTATCCACGGGCTGTAGTTTTACTTTTTTAAATATTGAAGAAACCATTTAAGTGTTCTCCGTAAAATTAAGAAAATCCCTTAACGTCATAAATTAAATGTTGATAAAAGTATCTGCAGTTATGATACCCAAAATAAGTTGGCGATGAAAGGTGGTCAAGTTATAAATGCAGATTGTTGCCTTCCACTCTTACGTAATGTTAATTATTATTATTATTAGTTACTTTTGTTACCGAACTTTTAACAGGTGCTTTAATGATGACCGACCATACTGGTGGATCACACAGAAGCAACAGTTACCTGGCACATACCTGAAACAGTGGGAAGAAACTTGTGAATCTGGCCCTGGTAAGTATGATTAAATTTCATGCAATGCACTTTGCTATATTAAAACATCCTGAAATCATAAGCTGCAGTACTCTACTTTGTTGGTGTGTCTTGCAAAGATGATGGCTAAACTAAAGCTCACCCTAGATTGTTTACCCATTGATTAAAATAAAACAAGCCAGTCGTAGTGACTTTGGTGTTGCGTGGTGCATATTGAAACATACAGTTCAGACACTAATGTGGGACTGACTTCAGATTGTTTGTTCACATTGTCTGTGTGCTGTATTTTTGAAGAATCTGTAAAAAATCAATTGGCTGTTTCATTTGTGTTGTAGTACCGTTTTGCTCAAGAGAAAAAACCCTGTCAGGCCCCTACTGCCAGGAAAAACTGATGGTAAACCGTAAATTGAAATGATGATGGTGGTAATAAACAAACTTAGAAATCACAAAGTAAAACCCTTGAGCTATTGACAGATAATTACCAATATCTTATCAGAGCATATCTTTTTGACAGGCATATAAATGCTACAACATGAATAAGATGTGTATACATCCCTCAATAGTATACATCCCTCAATAGTATACATGTACAAGGATATTATAACTTTTCTGCTAGTTGTTATAACAAATATCAATAGTTGGTTTAGTTTTTTTACCCTTGGCATAGTACTGCTGACTCAATTGATGTATTTGATTAGCTTATATATATACACAGATATATATATATATATATATTATATATAAATATTAGCAAGTGATAGTTACATTTTTTCATGTTTTTGTACAGCTGTGATGACTATGTTTGTTGTTTACCCTTTTGATGTAGGTCTTTCATCTTTGGTAAATTTACTGTAGACCCTTATACTCCATAAAATTTCTAAACATTCTTGTTTAATTAGAACACCAGCATTAGTAGACAATAAACTTATGTGTTACAGCATGGTTTCATGTCAGACAAGTAAGTTAATTAGGTGGCTTTTCAGATTATATGTTGGTTGTAGCTGTTTGCAGCTACAACCAACTGCACAGTATGTATATTGCTCTTACAGGTTTGATTTTACAATATCATATCAGTATCAATTTCTCATCAAAGTAATACTTTAAGATAACCATTTAATGCTAAGAGCATATACCATAGTCACTAATATTTGTGTATACATATATTGCAAGCACAAAGTGTAGAAAAATTGTTGACAACCTTTTCAGTCAAAGGAGGTGCTGGAAGTGCTTCATTTTTTGTTTCAATGTGAAATTATGAAGTAAAAACAATTTAGTTTTCATTTAATTAAATTGGAAATAGTAAAAGTTTATTGTTTAGATAGGAGCTACATCTTGTTATGAATTGTGATCTATGTTTTGGGAAGCACTTCTCTCATCATCAAGGCTGCTATAAGTAAGTTCATAGAGCTGGTGTATATTTCCCCAGTGGTGACCACTGTGGTTATATACTAAGGAAATATTAAGCACCTGTACCAATTTACTTCCAGCAGCCTTGATGATGGGAGATGGATCTCTAAAAATATAGGTCAGGCAGAGCTTACCACTTAATCCATAAATTTTCAGCTAATTGTTAATACATAAAATGTACTGACAATGTAACTTAAACATAATTTCTTTTTTTAGGTTTTCCATCTGGACATGTTATGTGTACAGCTGCAGCAGCTATCCTTTTTGCATTGAATATTAAAGAGTACATAACACAAAAAATTAAATCAAGAAACTGTTCATTGATTTTAAACCTGATTATGTGGGTTATAGTATCAGGTGTGTTATTTTTTATTGGTATTTCAAGAATTTATATTGCAACTCACTTCCCACATCAAGTTACAGCAGGTTTTATTGTTGGAATACTTGTTGCCTTGACTGTGCGGATGTTAGGACGAGGAATACCATATGCCATGCATTCTTCAATTAATATTCCATTGTCATTCTTTCTCCTTGGAAGTGGATATCTTGTTTACAGAATAATAATTCATCTTGGTCATGATCCCATGGCATCTGTTGATAAAGCACTTGAAAATTGCCACAAAAAGGAATGGGTACACCTAAACACAACAATTTTTTATTCACTTATCAGGGATTCGGCATCACTTTGTGGTCTTGGTATTGTAGCAATTTTTTCAAAATCCTTTAATATTAAAGAGAGGAATGGTGTTTTTGTTAGGGTTGCCTTTTCTGCTGTTGGAACAGTTGTTATGATGCTTTATGAGCGCCTTTCACTTCCAGATAATGATGTTTCCTTGTTTTATATACTAGCCTATTTTAAGTATCTCCTTGTTCCAATTTTTGTCTGTATGGTTTTACCAATTGTCATGAATTGTTTTATTTCTGATACTAAAAACAAACAGAAGGCATCATAAAGATTACACATTCTGCTTGATTGTATTTTTCTGTTGTATTTTGTGTACTTGTGTTATTTTACTTCACCCATTTTCTCATAAGTTGTAAGGAGTTTACATACATTTAAAGGATTTTTTAAAAATTGGGAATGATTGTAACAGCATAAGATCCTTTCAAAATTAAATCATCATAAGTAAACTATTTAGAGTATTTTTTGTAGGAAAAGAAATTAAGAATTGAATTTCCTTGGTGTTATTAGCATACTGTTCACACAACTAACAGTTGTCTTGCTTGCTAAAAGCCCTTTTAATTGCATATGGTGAGATATTTCATCGAAATTTTTACTCTATGCAGTTGGAAGTTTCTGGAACTATGTTATTATTGAGTTTAGTGAATCAAAATTCTGGCTCTTTATGTTTGGTCATTGTTTTTGTTGGCCTGAACAACTGAATAAAATAGTTGCTGGAAGTTGCCTTTGGACAACCCCAAGCATTGAGTGGGATTGCCAAAAGTTTACATTCAATATCACTCTCAATGCTTCTCAAATTGTGTAATCAGGACATTTTCTGTGTTTGGGTGTCTTGTTCTTTAGTCTCATGTTGTGACTGACTTATGCAGAGTGACTATCCATGTGTATTCTTCACTTGAATTGGCTTACAGAGCTTAATAAAATACTTGCTCTATACTACTGTGCAACATCTCCAAACAATCCTCTGAACTGCTGACAACCTGTTGTCAATGTCACTGGTGAAAAGTCATGAATGATCCATTTTTCCTATTGACATAAGCTCTAAGTTTGGATTTGTTTATATCATAAAGTATAATGCATGTTTGGGGCCAGTATTGGTCAGTCCCCACAGTGCATTGTTTTGCTTCTTGCCATTCTAAATGAACTATCAAGTTTGAAGTCAATAATACTCAAGAATGATTTCTTTGAAATTTGCATTTGAAGGTGATGTATTTCTTCCATTCAAACCCACTAAAGAAGGAGTCACTTCCACATATTTTAGACATATTTAATGGGAAATAGAAAGAAAAATTTATCAATATATTTTTTCTTGTGAGTGTGGTTTGAATGCAAGCCACAGCAAATAGTAAGTCCTGAGAAAAAAGATCTATATTCTCATTTCCTTGTTTTTTATTTTTAATGTCATTTTCCCCCAGCAATTGGGGCTCAGACTGTGCCCTTCACAGGGACTTTGATTTGGCAGTGAGGAATTTTTTGGTCGGATGCCCTTCCTGACGCCAACCAATGGCTTTTTCTTTTCGCAAAGTTCTAAATTCTCCTCGACAGCTCGGGGAATCGAACCCGGAACTCTTGGTTACTTGGCAGTGCACTAACCATTAAGCCACGACTCCTTGTCATTTATTATTTTGTAAATCACAGTGGACAAAAAGTACATTGGCTTGTCTGAAATAACTGCATGAAAGTTTATGCACCCCAAAAGTTATTTCAGACACGACTTGAATTATCATTGATAATCAACTACAATTACTAATGTTTGGTTGGGCAAATGTTTCTTCTTCATTAAATTGTTGAACAACACAACTAAGAACTAGATAAGAATCACCATGTTTTGAAATAAATCACTAACTGCATACACCAGTATGCAATTTTTTATATGCTGTTTATTTGCAATATGGCTTTCTTGGACATAATAAAAATGGAGAGGCAACAAACCTGGATGCATTTCTATGTCTTATAAGATTATTTTCATATTTGAATAGCCTATTAACTGATCATTTTGAGATTCAACAGTTGCAAAGGGAACCAGCGTTGTTATTCAAAATGGGCTTCACAATTGTTTTTTTAAATAGAGGTCTATAGAAAATGAATCATCATGAAGTACAAAAAGCTCATTTTGTTTTATACTAAGCTGACAATGCAGTTAACATATCCAGTGTTGTGAAGTTTGTTTTGATTTTATGCTTTCACAAAAACAATAACAAAACAATTGAAAGATCTGAATGCTATCTGGCCATTCACATTAACTGCTACTAGTAGGCCAAACGTATGATGAAGCAGCTTTAATGGGTGGGGAAACAGATGTAAAAGTTAAGAAAATACCCAAATGCTGGCTGCGATCATTGTTTAATGCATATCAGCTTAACTTAGCCTCCCAACAAACAGCTTCATTCAGTGCCCAACCCCATTCCCCCACAAACATGTTTAGAAGTGCCCACCTGCCAAATATGATTTAGATAGGCTACATGATGGACTTTTATTGGGGCAGGTAAAAAGTTAAGCTTTTATAGGGATGAGTGGTACCTGAGGATATTCCTCACAGGAGCCAAAAATGTACTTTTTTCTGATATTTGCACATGCTTTCAGCCAGAAAAGTGTTCATTTCTGACCACCAAGCGCTTAACTTCAACTTCCCATAGGCACGGGCCATCAACAAAAGCAATTGTCTTTATTCTCATTTTCTGGCCTGCAAGTTGCTTTTTATTTTCGTCGCAACAATTGATGAGTGTACATCAGCAGTAGCTTTGAAGTCAGCGCTGAGAAATGTGGTAATCAATCGTAAAATCGTAAAATAAATGGTGCAGTTTAAAGATTACAGAGCAGAGTGAGCTTTTGTGACATCAAAATTGTAAGCCGATGCCCATTTGATCTGCCCTGTGTTATCCATGTGTGCAGTTGGAGCAGACAAGAAGTCAGTTTTAAACGATCAAGCCAGTAAAACTGTTACCAAAATACTATGTGCTGTGTATTTACTATTTTTACCAAAAATGTCTACCCTATGAACGAGAAAGCAGTTACAAAGAAAATGACGATGGCTGCAGTAGTTTCAATACATTTAGTAAATAGCAGTGGAACAGTAACTTCAAATAGACGTCCACTTTGAACAGAAAAGCGGGTAGCTTCAATACAAGAAAGGCAAAAAATGTGTATGATATAAGGGCAAGTGATTTGGAGTATCAGACATAAATGGAGGATACGAGGAAGAAAATGATTGGAGAACTATAGTTTTTGCATCGGCATAAATCATTTCGAAAGAAAACTTATAGAGTTATCAAAGGCGTTAACAACTTATTAATGTTTTCCCCCTGTAAGAACCACCGGCAAGTATTTAGAGGATGCCTATTTTCTGAATCACCTGATGGTAATGCAGTGTATCTTAGAGAAGAATGAGGAGGAAGTTTTAACGATCAGTCATGAACTCTGTAATGTAAAAGCTGACCATATTACAGTTTGCGAAACGGCCAAACTACGGAACACTGGTAACTGGCTGTCGTGAAAATGTGACCCATGGTGAGACGACGTGCTGCTGGCTATGAATTCAAATGGAAGTGTTTTGCACCGTTGGGTGATTCCACACTGGAGGCCATAAAACTTGCTATAGGCCCCTGGATGTCCGACGGTGCTGGGAATTAAGTTGAGAGGTAATGCCTTGTAAATCTGTCAAAGCGATAAAGTTGCTAAAAAGCGGTAACTGACTTACAATATGCAATTGTCAGCAATTCTTACTTTCGGGCAGCCCCACTAATTGATTTATGGTCATCTGAACTGAATATATTGTGATTTACAGCGGTCATCAATCCCTTACTTACGATTATCTTACGTAAAGTGTTAAACGCATGTATTGAACTAAAGTATAAAATGCATTTTTGAGTATAGATCTTTTCCTGATACGAAAAAAAATCAGTCCATCTATTCCTACCCTTTTTGACAGCTACAAACTGAGATAGTTATTGTTACAGTCAGACACGCTTGCAATGATTTCTTACCGACACTAGTTTCCAATAGGGGTGTTTATTGTAACATATGGAAGCAGTAGAAAAAACCTGCTTCCATAAATTAGAGCTTGTTGAGAATGTTTTAACCCAAATTGTTTACAAGTGCCTATGGTAGAAAGAATCGCTCCCCATTTCTCAGGTCATTGAGATGTGCTGTTGCACAATAAGTATTCATAAATTTCAATGTCCCATTATGTGAAATATCGAAAGAATGCAATTTTAGTTCCAATTTGCCGCATTTATTTTTACGGTCAAGATCTTTACCCAAATCAAAATATTCACTTCGTGTGCAATTAAAAATATCCAGGCTAACATTCTTGTTACAAGTATTGGGAGTTGCCTGTACATTTTTTTAATAAGTCTTCTAAGCAAAAGGCTTTGGAAAATCTACCTACATAGCATAATCCAGTACTCCTTAAGATACCTTTAAAAATGAGTCACCTGTTGCCTTTGGTGATACAATATCATTAAGAGTTTTGGGTTTTATGTTATGTATGTCTTTGGATTTGGACAGTTTCAAAATATGTTTTCAGTAGCCTTGGTCATACCAGGCCTTTTGGAGACTCAAAATATAGCACCAAGGGCGTCCTCAAAAGAACAACTTCATTTGTGCCTACGCTTGTGCTGCGACTTGAACAGTCTTTTGAAATTCTTCGGACTGAAGCTGCTCAAATGTCAAAAGCGACACGCCAAGCTGATCTTCCTAAAACATCGAAATAAACGAAGAAACATAAAAAGAGGTGTCTGACAACATAACCTGGTTTAGTCACCTTTAAGGAAAAATACGACAAAAATACTAGATTCCTCAACTATTTACAAAATTTGTTTAACTGTCTACCCTTAAAGAATGCAATATTGGGGGAGGAGGGGGGGCGTTAAATTGTAATACTTGAACAACTTTGCCATTACTCGGTACAAACAGGCACATATACCATAGCTAGTTTGTGCCAGGTTAGCCTTGCATCGCAATATGACCGAACACAATGAAAAGGTTAAACGCTTAAACTTGTGACAATGCAAGACTTCTGTCTATTATAATTTCTATTATAATTTTTAGAAGTAATGTTACTATTATGAACCGAAAATCTATTCGGGTAAAGATATGAGAAATGTGTCAAGTAACAATTCTGTTATTGGTATGCTATCTGTTAAAATAAGAGTTAAAAAATAAAACAACTCAATTAATAAAATAATTTTTTATAAATATTCGAAGGTTTAAAATACCGTATCGGACAAAATTGTAGCCAGGCAAAATTATTAGTTGATCATAATTTTTAGTCACTTCAAAAAATTTTGGTCGACTTTATCCGACTAATAATTTAGTGGAATTTTGAAAATTCAAAATTAATTAGATTTCAAACTTGCGGGACCTCTTTTCAAGGAAAAAGCTAAAAAATAATCTCACACATAATTTTTTTTTTTTTTCAACTGCAATGTCAGATTCCCCAGGAACTACAAATCTTTTATCTTCTGGAGTTTCATTTATCAAAGGTGGTTTTGTTTTCCATATAGAGATAAATCTATCAAGTTTTTTTGGTGAAATCGTATTTCCTTACCTTAAAGCAGTTAAAGGGATTACCACAAGAACAAAACTCGCTTGTTATTACTGACACCTTCAAAGAACAAGACAATGACATTATAAAAGAGTTTTTTGCCCTGAAAACAGATGTGAGGTAGTGATCGTCCCTTCAAACCTCAACAAAAAGTTTCAGCCATTTGAGTTAACTGTTAATAAAGCAGCGGAGGCTTTTATTCAAAACCAATACAACAATTTTTTTCAGATCAAGTCGCTCGACATTAAAAAGCGGCAAGGACCCAACCGATATCAAAATATCATCAAAGTTGTCAGATTTGAAACTACTCCATGTCAGTTGGATTGTTGACTTGACATTTGCAAGGAAAAGATAAAATATTTCTGAAAGGATTCAAAGAAGCTGGTATCTACGAGACTCTGAAAGAGTGGAGAATCCGTTCAGGCCATAAAAACTCGTTTAAAGTTGTCTAATGTTTATATTTTATAGTTTCAAAATCCTTATACATTATATATCATTATATACCTTTTTTTATTGATTTATGTGCCGTTAATATAGTAAAGAAAGGAGCTAAACAGCATGAATTTTCTTTTTACTGACTTGTTTGCAGCAAAATTCTTACTAAAAACAATTATGGAATTCAAAAAATCAAAGTCGTGCCTTTCTCTAAATTTTTGTATCGATATAAAATAATGTACTCCTAAGACTTGAATGACCTGAAAAATGCAAAGAAACCTAGTTTTATTGAAAACTAGATTTTGGACCAAATTATTAGTCGGTCTAAAATATAAGGTGGGCAAAATAATTAGTTGGACTTACTTTTAGTCACTCGGGCAAAATTTAGTCACTTTGTTGCGATTTCGTTTTGTACAATAACGTAAGTTTTTATGTGAAGCCACAGATCAAAGGGTAAAAGTTAAAAACCTAGTAAACATTAATACTAGGTGCCCTTAAATCATGGGGAAATTAATAAACCAAATTTATCTATTAAAACCAAACTTTTCATGTTATCTAACTTTACCTGAACATAGTAAAAGGAGCCTGGGGTATTCTAGTCTAATTTTCAAAAACCAGAAATGAAATATTCGTCATAAAACTGTCTAACTTCGATCTGAAACTAATGATCCTTATGTCTCTTGCTCTCCTCAAAGCATAATAAAGGAATTCGTTAGGCAAGTATATCACCATTAAATTACATTCAAGTACAAAAAATGTTTCAATCATCTCGGAAAAACGTTCTGTTTGGCGAGTATTCAACATTTACATTTACATATTATAAGATGATTTGTGAGAACAACTTATGCTAAGTAAATGGGCGATAATAATTTAAATATGTGGAAGTGAAAGTTTCATATTTTGTCGTTCTTGATTTCCTGAGAAAAATATACATACATACATACATACATACATACATACATACATACATACATACATACATACGTATAAACATAAATATCATGAAACAGGCTTGCAGAGATGTAAAGTCTTTTGACTCTTTTTACCTATTAAATTATATATCACGTTCTGCATCCATGTATTCAGCAGTGGAAACGGAAAACCGAATCGCTGACCATATATATATACGGATATAAAATAGTAAGATAAAAAACGTATATAATACATAATTTGATATACATACTAATATATATATATATATATATTGATAATATATTATGAATCAAACTTTAAATATAAAGTAGGTGGACCTACGTGGCTGAACGGCTGGGCCATTTGTCTTAGGAATCGTTTCACGACCTAGAACAGAGCAAACATCAGTATTATGAAATAAGTAAAAAGGTTCATTCTACTGTTCTAGCAACTGCAGTGAGGTAAGAACACGTCTAAAAAGATAGTTTTATAATATTTCAAAACACGGCCGCAATTCAAGCTGCAAATGGATATTTTTAATTCTTTACTTAAAATTCATTGGAATTTCATTTCGGCAAAATTTGTGCGTGGGAAGAGAGAAATATGTTTTTAACATCTTATTTAATATACTTGGCCGCGCCGATTTGTTGTATATATCATGCCCTTTAAACACTTATACAGAAGAGTAGATTAGCCTGAATAGCAAATAAATCTAATTCTTTTCCCTGTTCCTTACAAACTTTTGATTTTATTTAAAAGTCGCGTAGGTAAACAAGGGATGCATCCCCTTAGGGAGCTGAGTCAGCTTTGGGTCGAAAAATGTACTACTGAATCGGCAACCCCTTTAATGAAAACTCTGTTGGTGACCATGCAAAGGATAACCTATCAGCTGACCCAAATAGAGATACACCATCCAAGACAAAAGCTAAAGAAAAACGCCAAAGGTGGGGCTGAGAGGATAATAAAGAAGTGACGTATACTTTTTACATGTCTAGAAAAACTAGAAGGGGGTCACACTGAAAACACATTTATTATTTGGAGAACCATAGGCCGGGAATTAGAATGAAATTTGACTGCACTAGATTAGCAAATGTTAGGCGTGATACCTGAAATAAAAAGAGACTCACTGATTTTGAACTTCACGAAATTATGGTAAGAGCTGATGTTGCCCAGATAGATGGTAGAGAGATTGATGTTAGGGACTTAAGATCTGGTCAAGAAGAAAATCAGTTAGGAGTGCTGGATGACGTTCCGATTGATCAAGGTTCTGAGAAGGAATTTGAAGTAGGTGATAGAAATCAAAAGGTAAGATATGACACGATTGATGATAATCCTCGCATTCCCTTTCCGAGAATTAACGCTGAAACTAGTAGTAACGAAGAAACAGGAAAGAATAGCGAAACTAAGGAAAACACTGATGAAGTTGAGTTGAATCATTTCAAAAATGAGTTTTTGAAAATATAGCAAAGGTTGAGGCTATAAGTATGAATGAGCGTGAAAGACTAACGAAGATAATGGTGATAAATCACAGGAAAAACTTTAAACCATGGCAAACTTGATTATACAGAAACTCTGTGATGATATTGAGGTGGATACGAACGATCTCGACACCATTTTGTATGCAAGTGCAAAACCTATCCAAAGTAAGCTTGTAGTTAAGCCTAAGAGGACAAAAGAAAGAAGACAAAGTCAACGAAAAAAACCAAAATGGGAAGTAAGTGTGATTCAAAAATCCCGATTGAGGCATTAATAAGTGCAGGAGGAAGCCATAAGAACTAATTATGTCAAGCAAAACATTGATAAAACTGCAGGATCACCGAACTGTGGGTTATGTGGTCAGAAAGGGGAAACAATAAGCCATGTCATTTGCGAGTGTACCATACCAGAGCAAAAAGAATATAAATGGAGACACGCACAGATGCGCCACTGGAAGCTGTGTGAGAAATTTCAATCAGAAAACCCTGAGAATTGTAGTTGAAAATGCTGATCATAAGATCCTGTGCGATATTATTGATGATAGGGAGAAGTCTGCAATAATTATTGACATAACAGTACTTTATATATATATATACTCAATCTGCAGACAGTACTGTTTCATGAGACATAACTCTCTGGCCATGTTGCCGGAGCAAACACAGCTTAAAGAGTTATTGTGGGATCCTGCCTGAGTGCTCAAACAACACATGCGCGGTGAGCATTGCATTACGCTAACAACAGGTTCCCATCTCAGATAGAGTGCTCAACCAAACTTTCGTAAGGAAGCGTTTTGTAAGATATAATAATGGAGATAGTTGGTCTATTCCTACACGTGGTTAATGGTATAAAATAAATAAAATAGAACTAAAGCTACATAAATAAAATATCAGGGCTATATTTTCACATTTTGAATTCCAATGTGCCAATTTAGGTAAGATAAAAGGCATTTGTTTCGGTGGCACCACTTGGAGATTAGTTCAGTTCCCTTGTTCAAAAGTCCCTAAAGCTCGGATCTTGTTACGTAAATTTTATCTAATAGATATAGCCACACCCTCTTGTTCCACACTTATACGTAAATTATATATATATAGACAATATCTAAATTTATAAAAGACAATTTTTGTTGCATAGCAATTATATAATTATCTTGTCACTTAGAAATTTGTTTGCAGTCTTTTTACGTATACGTTTTTTGCTTGTCAGTTTCTTGATAAAGTCTGTTGTAGACAGACGAAAATTTGAAATTGTGATAGTAATAAATAAAAATTTGATTTGCTCAAGTAAATGTTGGCATACTTTCTTTAGTCATTCCCTGTGTCAAATATTATTAAATATCAAATATATATATATATATATATATATATATATATATATATATATATATACATAAGGAAGTGAATAGTATGACGTAACGCCAACGCCATTCAAATCTTTGTTAACTTAATTCATACCAACCTGCACTGCTTCATCTACTGAGAGATTGCAGTTTCCTTCTTTCAGATGTTCCTATTATTATGAAAAATTAAATAATGTTCAAAGAAAAAGTAAAAGTAAAATCAGTAAGTAATAACATAAAGGGCACAGACAGTAGGAAGCACTCCATCCAAAAATAGTAGGTATTGATTTGGTCGGGGATGATTTTAATCACTTGTCAGAGGGTTTTGAAAAAGGTGTAGAAATAAGTAAATATGAATAAATGGAGTCAACAAGGTTTAGTTTGATGCAAAATTTTTCGATATAACTGTCATCTTCAGGCAATTACAATATCTGAAAAACACAACAACTTTTGAGTTTTAGCTATCTACAAAGACAGAAGTGCTAATACAAACTAACAACTACAGCTACAGCTAGAAGACTAAGACTGAAAGCAGAAACATGATTAGAGACCAGAGAGCATACTGATTACATTTTAATCGTGAGCTCCCTGCCTAAAAAGTAAGTATAAACTGCTGATGTGCAAAAAGTGTGACAGTTATCCAAAACCGCTCTGAAAGCAAAGAATTGTATTTCAGAAAATTAAGCAATCTATTGGATGGCATAGGTGTACAATAAAAAGTATGTACCCTTATTAAAAAAGCCAATGTACGATGTTGAACAAAATTCCGCTTCTCTGAATGTTTTACCGAATTGTTAAACTGATCGCCTGACATACCGAATTACTTCTGTTATTTTAATTAAAGCAAATGGCTTCCCTGACAGAAATGTTTCAACAACGTCCGATTTGGGGGATTTTACTTCCTTTGGAAAGAATAAACCAAATAAAAATACAGCCAGTTTCTAATATTGCACACATAAGAACATTAAAAAAAATTAAAGCATACATTTCATTACGTAAAATAAAACAATTAGAAAATTTTACTTAGCTGACCAACTAGCATAAGAGATTCAAAGAAAGAAAACAAGGCTACTCATGCGATCGTTTTGTTACTACTGTGGCAAAGAGAAGTTAATACAAAATGTGCAACGCTTATCTACTACTCACCTGTATCCATTTTGGAAGCTTAGACTTCTTATCTGATTTTGAAAATCTCTACATAAAAAAAGGAAAAATTACAATCCTCCTAACCGTTAATAAAACACATTTAAGGCACTAACAACATCACCTATTCTGCCCGAAGAATACTAAACTCACAAATGACGGAGAATGTCGTTAATTGATGATAAAACGAACGGAAGCCGAAATTCTAAAAAGCAGAACCACCCATTGCTTTATTAGCGTTGAAGGAAGGACGATGAAGCAGCTAGTATTAGAGGTAAATATATCAACATGGTATGTAAATCTACAATAAACTGACAAAACCACCAGTATTTGGTATCACCCACTAAACGATGCAAAGATTAAGTCCAAATATCAGACAATAGAACAAGTCACAAGCCAAAATTCAAAATCAAGTATTTACCAACTGAGAATGTGCTTTACATACCGGGGCTTTGTGTTTGGTGGTTCAAATTGTTAATACAGTGAAGGCAAGAAAAAAAACTTAAGGAACTGAGGCTATGAATCAGAGCTTTGATTTGGTAAGGTGTCTTTTGCCAAGACTTTGTTACAGCCAAACCTAAAGTTTGTACAGAGCTCTCGATTGCCACTATTATTTGGCATATATAACTGAAAAATGAATGAAAAATGGTGCAAAAATAAATGATATGGGCTCTGTTTACTATAGCAAGTTATATTAAACTCGAATCAGGGAAACCCCTTGGCCATCAGGCTTTGATATTTTGAATCTCATTTTTTCT
The DNA here is from genome assembly GCA_003991215.1 of Morbakka virulenta. NCBI lineage: Eukaryota > Metazoa > Cnidaria > Cubozoa > Carybdeida > Carukiidae > Morbakka > Morbakka virulenta. The sequence goes on along the minus strand of RDPX01000135.1, from coordinate 889,654 downwards.
AGCGTGCTTTCCCCCTTTAATGGCGCAGTTATGTGGAAAGCTTAACGCTGAATGACTTTGTAATAAAGTTGCTTCAGCTGATTACGTATCTCTTCAGCAGTAGGCACACCTCCACTGGACGCGTGTTCCATTTTCCACTTCATCAAATAGTTTCATAATTGTCGGGGAAAATATCTGGTTGTTATAAGGTTTTTTGAAACTTCTGAAATTTATGGGATTCCTATGGAAGTAAGTGGGCCGTTAGCATGTTTTGTTCAAGGAAAGCTGCTAAACCACCAGAGAGCCCATCTTCTGTTTTCGAGTTTGTCAATGTCGGCAGGGATAGCATCACACAGATAATAATAATAAGGCTTTCTAAGTACGTCCAGGGGAATAGTTAGACCAAACGTGATATTTAGTAGTCTAAATAATTTTTAAAAAACGAGTAGATATTGCAAGATAAAATTTATACTTAGTTACAATATAGTTTATTTAGTAACTATTTGATACTGTCTCTAAAACAGATTGGAATCAGCACCTTATTTTGACATGGTAACTTGGGTGTTTATGTGGCCCCTAAATCTATGCTGCATAGTCCCCTGTATTCCTGATTGGGTAACTTACATCGGACGGCTTGAAGCTTAAAGACCAGACGAATAGCGATCTCCTGGTCCCTCGTACTGGCTTCTAAACTGCAGACCTGTAAATAACCCGCGAAAAAAATCCCGAAAGTGGGGAGGGAATATTGTGGTCATTACTCACAACAAGAAGCAACCATGACAATTGGGGGTATGGGAAAAAGAAAAAAAAAAGTCCGTAAATTATAATGCAGATTCTTTGTACAGAATTGCCAACGTTGCATAGACAACAAGAGAAACCACCAGTAGGCGCATCAGCATCATGCCTATAGTAAATGTTCCGCCACAAAGCCAATTAATAAAGGCATTAAGTGAAAAAGACAAGCACAAAGAAGTGGAAAAGTTCTATGGGGCATGACGCACAGTGCTGGGTAAGTTAAGGTACATTAATTATTATATATCACTAAAAGTGTGTACACGAGTTAAGGACTTCTTAAAACAAGATGCAGGAATTAATGGTTATTGCTTGTTCATTGTTAACTGTCATTTTACGAAAAGGTACATGGACTCTGTAACAAAATGATGACACTGAAAAAATGGCTTCTAAAGTACTCTTAAATAGGCTAACGTAATAGGAATTTCAAGTTGCGAGCAATATGGCCGGGAACGTAAACTTTTAAGAATGGACTATTCATAAAGTTGAGTTAAAAAGTACCACTTAAAGTTAAAAGCTAAATGACTGAAGCAACATTTTGTTAAATAACAAGTGAAAGTCGTGGCGGCTTCGCTTTTGGCAAAATAAAACGACATCTAATGATGTGGGAAACATCGAACACAATCTGAAAAAACTATAAAGTGCTTGGCTGACAACTTTCTTTCTTAGGCACCATATTCACAATATCCGTGCCAAGAATGAAAGAGAAACAATTACAACTAACTATACTAAGAATAGCACTGCCTTTGCCCAAGCACAGTCACCGAAGGATAGTAAAGTAAGAATACGTACTTTATCTGCAAACACCATTGCGCCATAATCCGTTTTTCCCCTGAGAGCACGGCCAACGCACTAATAAGAAACATAAGCCAAAACGTGAAAACACATAGAGAATTATCTCCAATACCATTTGATTATAAGGAAGATCGGTTGTAGATAAAAATCAAACATGGGCGAAAACTACCCCAGTTCTAGACATCTTCTTTAATTTATATACATGCATCTATCACAGTATATATATATATATATATATATATATATATATATACAAATACTCACACATACATACATACATACATATATACATACATACATACATACATACATACATACATACATACATACATACACATTCGTACTAAACCACAAAACTGCCCAGAGAGTTAGTTTCAATTCCAAATTAGATGGAGGCAGTTTCCATAACATAAAAACGCTTACAGGATCCAGAGGATATTCAGCAAAAGTTGAGGCAAATTCATCTTTATTTAACTTTAACCATTCTTTCTTGGCTTGCTGCAAAAAGGCCATCATATCATTCTCTAGCTTGGTCTTTCAATAGTCTCGATCATTAGCATCCTTTTTCACCACGTTCCATCTTTCCATATCCACTTTAATGTTGTTTAGCCACCTCTGCTTTGGTCGGCCTTGTTTTCTGGGAGCATCTATTTTTAGTTATATCATCTTACGGATTTAATTCCTCTCATCCTTTCTGTTTACATGGTCAAAACACTGTAATCCTGTCTTCCTTATGCTTTTTGGCATCTAAACACCACAACCAATATTAAGCTCGGAATAAAGACAGAAAGTTTTGCGTCAGAAAAGGTACTTGATCAGGAAAAAACAAGCTTTATTTGTTTATGCAAGAAATCAATTGACAGTGAGACAGGGATTAGGTATTCCCGGTTAGAAAAAATGCGGAGCGGTAGCACCGTCAATTAGGCGCTGCAAAAAATGGTAGAGGGTGATTAAAACAAGAGCGACCACGCTAAAAAATTAACGTAAAAAAAAGCCAGGGATACCTGTGCTAATAAGGGCATAAGTTGTATACAGCTGTCGATTGTTTATTTAATCAACTACGTTTTTATCCATAAAGTTCCACTGTTGCAATTTTTTTACATTTACTATATACATACAGAAAAAAAGTCGTTATCTATGAAAATGGACTTGAATTTAAGATGCTTGCACAACTGCAATAGAGATTGGCACGAGTTGCAGCTGTTCACCATTCAGTATTATAATTGTAGTTATCTTGATAGGAAATGATATTCTGTGACTTGAATGTACAGTGATCATGTACTGGGAATTATGTACCGTCGGTAACTGATCAAGGGTGGGTGAGCGTAAACCTTACAAGAATAGCCTGATGAGTAGGGCGATTTTTTTTGCAACTTTGCAACTTTAAGTATATAAAATACGCATACCGAGAAATGTCTAAATACGAAGTTTGAGCACCCTGGGGTACCTAATAAAAAAGTTATAAATGCAACTTTTTGCAACTTTTGGTATTTTTGGTTGCATTTATAATTTTTGCTACCTTTGTCAAATACATGTATTTTTTCACTTTTTACCTGTTTTCTCCTAATAAGGAATCGAAAATATACTCAACACTTGAACAATGAATGATTCATGATTGAATAATGAGATCTCAGTTACCTAGAACTCGACTGTCAATCAGCTTGATTTTTCATCAGTGACCTTGTAGGTCGGACGCTGTGCATAAAACTTCTGCTAATTTATACACACAGTGACCCATCTAAGTGACAATATTTTTGTTCTAATTCAATTAAGTTGCGTAAACATGCCTATTGGTATTGAGGGGCTAGAAGAATGAATAAATTTCAGTAAAATTGATTCAAATGAAAACCTGAATATGTACTATACAAGGTTGCCTTGGTAAAGTATTTCCTCGTTATCCAAAGAGTGACAAGTCGACCATATAAGAACACGCACTCTGCAATGCTATCTTAGTCTGCATAGTATGCAGCTCATGTTTATGATTTTTAATGCATTCAGCACATATCAGCATCTGAATAGTGTCAAGATCTTCCAACGTATAGCCTGTCCATTTGTGTCATATGACTCATATCTTTGATTAAGAAAAATGGTTTAGATTATTGATTCCTTTATCTGTGTACTATTGGTTTTGACCAAAGACACAATGTAGCTGTAAAAATGTAAAATGTGAAGAAAAATTGTGAATTTGAAAATAATTAAAGAACATTTTGTAAAGAAAATAAATGCAACTTTTTAGCGCAACTTTTGGAAAAATATTTTTGCAACTTTTGGAAAAATAAATGCAACTTTATACTTTTTTATTGCAACTTTTAAATCGCCCTACTGATGAGTAACAAATAAAGAAAAACCAAATGAGATAAAATAAAAAAATAAAAGTTGCTCACAACTATCCAAAATGAAGAGGGTGTGACTTTGTAGCATCCGATCCTTTATGATACAAATAACAGAAGGGGGCAAAAGACAACAGGCAGTTAGAGTCGCACCTTGAAAGAATAAAAACAATTTCTTTCCACGAGTGCGGCAACATCAGTGGTTCAAACATTGGCACATACATTTACTTCAGAACATAGAAAAGGCAATCTTCAAGTCAAAAAAGCAAAACAGCAGTTATCTATAGGTATTATGCAGCAGTAGCACCAGCAGGAGTTGGTCAACATTGCATATAAAAAGCAAAGTTAACTGGGGTATTAAATGCAAAACAAGAAATGTTTGCTAGTTGAGAATTCAAATGATGTGAAAAACATCACCTTGAGAGTCATTTCCATTCCTCACACACATTAGGTATTAGTAGCATCAGGGACTAGTACTCATTAAAATGCAGGAAACTAATAAGCGCAACAGAAACTTGTTTAGAAATTCGACACTGCTTAAGATAATTACAAGTATTCGAGGGCGTAGTCAGATCGTTATATAATCATACAATATTCACTCTTCAAAGGGCCTTTTTACGTTTTTACTTGTTCTTTCCAAGAGAAGTTAATAAAAAAATTTAGATCCACGACGAGTGCCAGAAAACGAACAAGTTTTAGTCTGGATTATATTGATAGTGGTTTTTTTAAACCGAGAATGCGGTTCCTACGAGAACATATAGGGTAAAAAGAATAATGAATGTCGCTTAACACGTCCTGATCCGCTTTTAACACAAAAATATCTAGTGCAATCGATTACTGTTATAAATATGACTGGTTGGTTTAAAATTGTCATTGCAAAAGATGTTTAGCACCGTACTTCACTAATAGACAAAGCAAAGAAAGCGTACCAGAGAGAAAAGGGCTGTTGAAATGGTTGCTCCTTGATGCAGTTTCTGATGGTTTCCATTATCTTGATTGATTTTAAGGTTCTATCTATCAGCGGGAAATTAATCCAGCATAAAAAGTGGAAGAATAATTTATATAAAATCTCTGATCGTTTCTAACAATCAATCGTTATTATCTACCTTTGGTTATCTATTTCCAAATATTCGATGATGAGATTACCTGGGCTAGCCAATGGGTTACTATTTTGATTCAATTTTGCAGCTCGAAACCGTGGTGTTAAAACCACACCGAATAAAAACTCTGGTTTTTGAGTACTTTCTTTTAGCATATGACTTAAAGGTTTTCTTAAGACTATGGTCAGCTCTAATCTATTGGCCTAACTTTTTTCCCTATTTTTTCACACTCTAAAACAAATAGTGAGTTTATGCTTTGTACGGTTTTTAAAGATTAAAAAACCAACAAAAAAGGCCACGAACTAAGAGTTTCACCAACGAGATAAAGCAAACAAAGAAAACAATCAGGAGGGTGAAATGGCAAAGTTTGGTGTTCAAACTATGTTTCACTGGGCGCCAAGACGGCTATGTAACTAGCGAAAAAAGAAAAAAGCTAAAGTGAGGGTAGGCATTACTTTAATACAACAGTCATCACTTAAGTTTGGTATCGAAAACACATCTTCAAAAGTTATACAAAAACAAAGTAAAATTTGACAAAAGCTATTTTGGCATACCTGTGCTGCATTTCGCATGGCATCAAAGGTTAGAAAATCGTTTTCCTTAATATTGAATTGATCCCTTAAATACTCTAAACGCGCCTGTGTAAAAGTAGTAATATAATTATGTACATCAAACACACCAATAATATTTATATTTGTAATAGCAGTATGATATATATATATATATATATATATATTTTTTTTTTTAACGCTACTGGGTCACTAGGTAACCTATGCTAAATATGTCTACGTCTCAAGTCCGGATCAGGACCTCGGAGGCGCAGAACACGGCGCAAGATTGATGCGGTGCCCAAAAGTGCTGAAATCTGAGCACTTGCAGCAATGTTAGGGGTCTGCAATGTTTCGAATGCTTCGAATAGTCCAGGTGGTAATGTTCCCATGGCTTCAACTATCACTGGCACAATGGTCACTTTGGCTCGGTACATGCGCTCAAGCTCCTCTTGCAGAGTTGAATACCTCTCTCGCTTCTCTCCCTTTTTGATCACAACTCGAACATCCATTGGCACTGCAACATCAATGAGCGTCCAGGTTCTCTCACGCTTATCGTGGATAGAGATGTCTGGCTTGTTATGCTTCATTCGGCGATCCCTTGACAAAACCGTGTTCTAGTACAGCACAACATTGCCATCACCCACTGGCATCNGCAGCAATGTTAGGGGTCTGCAATGTTTCGAATGCTTCGAATAGTCCAGGTGGTAATGTTCCCATGGCTTCAACTATCACTGGCACAATGGTCACTTTGGCTCGGTACATGCGCTCAAGCTCCTCTTGCAGAGTTGAATACCTCTCTCGCTTCTCTCCCTTTTTGATCACAACTCGAACATCCATTGGCACTGCAACATCAATGAGCGTCCAGGTTCTCTCACGCTTATCGTGGATAGAGATGTCTGGCTTGTTATGCTTCATTCGGCGATCCCTTGACAAAACCGTGTTCTAGTACAGCACAACATTGCCATCACCCACTGGCATCACATTCTCTATGGTGTGCTCCAATCAGTTCTCTCCTACCTCCACTACAAACCTTCGACACAACTCCCAATATATATATATATAATCTTCAGTAAAGAATCTCACACAAAAGCGCTCGGGGAAATAAACAAATCAAATGCCATTTCAGCTTTCGTTCAGCATTGCAAAGGACCGCACGTTGACGACTTAAAAAATCTTGACAACCTTTAAGATGATCATATCAATGAAACAAAGTCATTTTTAACAAATCAGCCATAAAATCATTATCAGGCTGGTTCAAACTCTTTCTCCACAAGGTGCAGGTATGATAGGCTAATCTAGATTCGAAAACCCATCTAATCAAGGCGAAATCTTTAAATAAAATATTAAAAACGAGGTAAGGTTGGGTGCAGACTAAGAAATGGAATTCATTAAATTGATTGGAAGATGCAACTATCAACCGCGTTTTACTCAGAGTTTTTCCCAACTAAATTCTAACATTTCAAGAGTTATAAAATGACCGATCTATGACAAACTGAATAGGATCGATTTTTTTGTCCGTTGATTTTTATTTGTATTGGAGTTCGTTGTATGATCAAACTGATTACCTTGTTTTTCTCATAGCTAGGTGACCTAGATGAATTGTTGATAAAAAGCTTGGACTAAAATATACATGCTTATATTTGCTATCTTGAACTTATGTATAATCAGTAATAACATTCATATCTACCAAAAGTCATCTCAGACTTGCTCTCTGCCTCTCATTCCTTTCCTATTCCTCCCCCCCCCCCCCCCCCAAAAAAAAAAAAAAATAATAATTTTTTTTTACAAGAAATGGACAAGTTTTCACATTCCAGGTAATATACTCCAAGACAGAGAAAGCAGATATCCTACAAAATCCTTTTTAAACACACTATCTAATAGTTCGATGAGTTAGTAATTTTAGAGCTTACCTTAAGTATTCGACTCTGTGTATATACATACGGAATACCAAACATGATAACAGCTCTTCCGTATTGATGATCTGCATCGCAAAATATACGTTTACTAGCATTTGTTAAATAATGTAAAACTTCAAAAGAAATTTATGTAGGGTGGCAAATATGATAGTAGAAATTTCTTTGCATTTGTGGGACGAATAATTTAACTCGGATAACTTCATTACTATTTTGACTTTATGTTAGACTGAATCTTTTCGGTCAGAGTCAAACTTGGGCAGGTTTAATGTTTTACAGCTTGTAATGCTCTTGTCTTGTTTCTGTATTTCAAAAACCCTCGTCATAAAATATTTCCTTTTGCACGGTTCTGGCAGTAAAGTGGTAAATATTTATGGCGTATGTATAAAAAGGGAATAAAGTAAGAAACTACTTTGTCTGCAAACGCAGCAGAATGTAATAAAACGACGTCAAGAACGACACCAAAAAATCTATTTGTGGTTCTGTTTAACACAATTGTTGATAACACGAACATAAACACGAAATCTTTTCGTATTGACACTGTTAAATGTTCGTGGAAAACACCCCAGGTACCGGTCGAATGGCATCAAAATATGCCTAGTCAAAATGCCTTTAAACACTTATCTTGGGTGGAGATTGTACATTCAATACTTCCCATGTGGCAGCAATAAATTCTTCAGAATAATGATTCTGCAAGTAGTGTAAAATACCCAGAATGTCAAAGCCACCAATTTTTTAAAAAGTAGCTACTTACAAACAAAAACTAGTTTATCTTTAACGTAAAATTTATCTACTCTCTCGATAAATCATATAACTGTTTCCAGAATCCCACTTACCGAAATCTATACCCTCTGACACCTTGCCCCTGGCCACTGAAAGTAGAATCGCGCCTCTTCCATTGTCACATGCCTGCAAAATTCAGTAGGTAAAATTAACAACTAAAAGAAGGCTGGGACTAGCTTTTTCTGTGCATATAATCAAAATCACCTTTTGAGTTTCACTTGGAAGACTTTATTTTCTTAGATTATTTTCACACTATCACCTTTTATTTTAGCTTCTAAAATTAGGTTAAATTATTTGAGGACGTATGTGTGCCTTATATATCTGTATAAATTAAACAATAGCATAAAGGGTGGCAACGCTTTTCAATTTTTACTTTGCAGTAGTTACTTTGCAGTAGTATTATTTGCAGTAGTATATATTATCTGCATTCTATTTCTACGATATGGTGAAATAGTATTTAAAGAATACTGCACACCGTACACGTTATACAGTGTAATAATAATAAAAGCTCGACCTCAATTGTACTATAATACAAAAGGTTTATGTAGACAGATGTCGACGCATTTATAATGCATTATCAGCACAGCTTTTATACAATACATTGACTTCCTTAACAAGCTGGCTCCTGTGGAGTTCACTGCAGAACTCACTACCTTATTACACCAAAATAAGACGCTGAAGTTATTAAGCCGCAACGGCGGAAACATTAATTGGTGATATTAATTAAGCCGCTGTGCGAATGTAAACATTCAGGGAAATTAAGGGGGACTTAAGAAATCACAACGTTCCATTGACTCTTTCTTTGAGAAAGTCAACAAGATCGTATATAACACCGAAGCAAAATAATGACCGCACGTGTAATTGTCGAAGTAAACTGCCCCCTTGAAGGAAAGTGAAGTGCTTGGAATTTTGCATAGTCTATAACACTGAGGTGATAACGGCCTCTGATGTGTTAATTTATTATGGTGCTTCAGAAGGAGAATTCAAGACTCATTATAATAACCACACGAAATCATTTAGATTAAAGGGGTATATTAATGGCACAGAACTATCAAAATGTATCTGGGACTTAAACGAAAAATTTACATATATATATATATATATAGTGGACTTATATATATACATCTTAATAAGGATCTAAAGTAAGTTTTGCCCCTTCCCGTGCTTCCTTTACTGAATTAGTAATCCCAGTAAATCGGAATCCCGATCTGATACTTCCATGTCATTCTGCAGTTTTGAAAAAGTCGCAGACTGTTTTGAGGGATTGAAGATGCAATGACTTCCACGTGGTCAGCTTTAAGTCCACTTTGATGGTCATAACATCGCGATTGGATCTTCTAACAATTCCTGCATGATAACGGACGAGAAATACTTGCTGAATTCGTTACGCTCCAGTATTTTTAATGTTGCATTCGTGGTCACATCGAGTGGCTGCATGAGGTGTGTCAAATTTTTCGGCACCGTGACGGATTCGATCCCTAGCCCATCCAACCTGGCTTCTACTTTTGGTGTATTTTGACCAGTGAAGGCATCCAAGATGAGCAGACATTTCTGATTTTTTGGGAGTTTCAAATCGGTTTTCACGTGTTCAATGTAAGGCACTAATATGCAATCAATCACACAAATAGTTTCCTTTTCGTTACTCCAATGAGTGTCATTATATGAAAACAAAAAATATTTGTCACCTGGGCGAGCTTTTGGGAGACACCTTTCCGTTTTTCCTTTGTATATTACTTGCGGGGCGATTTCCATGTAACATAGCATAACGTGCAACTCTTAACTTTTCTTCCCCTTTATACATAGTTCGCTTTTTTTATTATTTTCGTCTATGTTTCCTAGTTCCTGTGATACTTGCCTCTCGCCGTGTGATGCCCTCGAACTCCAAAGTAACCCCGATCGAACTCGCTTCGTTGTGTACACTTTTTGATTTCGATCTATTTTATTGTCATACAAAACTTTATCCGGCTTTATTTGTTCTCCAAGTTTTAAATCCTTTAGCAGTCTTTGTTGGATGTCCTGGCTTTCTTAAGACTGTAAAAAATCTTCATCGCTCTCTGAATTTTTATGCACTCAAAAGTATTCCTGGAAGGGTACATCCTATCTTTTTTCCTTTCCTGGTCCAAGTTTTCAGTATGTTTCTCGAGTTATTATTATTCTTGTTCGTCGGTCCAAGACAAGTATTGGCACTGTTACAGACTTACTATGGGTTTTGGTGTTACACCCAATTATTAGACTTTATGGGGAGGTTTATAAAAAAAACTCGGGAAGTAAAAACGTAAGAATTATTATAAATAATTGCTAATACATTCTGAATAACAATTCTGAGGAGCACAATGTGTTGTGTTATGTTAACATTACATATGATTTCAAGATTTAATTCAGAAATGTGATTCAACTTTCTAAAGTGTTTCTTTACTTTATAAGATCACAGAAAAAGTTCGCGCCAGATCAAATCTACTTCGTTGCATTGCAAGCAATCGATGGGGAGCTTCATTTGATGTCCTCCGAACATCCGCGTTGTCGTTCTGCTACTCTACTGCTGAGTACTGTTCCCCTGTTTGGTGTGCTAGCTCGCATGTGAAACATCTAGACTCTGCCCTTAGTGACAGCATGCGCATCATCAGTGGATGCATCCGCTCTACACCTCTCCGTTTGCTTCCCATCCTCTCAGGAATTCAGCCACCTGATCTCAGGAGAGAAAACATCATTCTTAAAACCTACACCAGAGCGCTCAACCGTCCATCTCACCTGCTGCATCCCTTAGCAACTGCTCACAGACAGGCCCCACTAAGGCTCGCATCCAGACGTCCTCTATCCAGAAGAATGCAAGATATTGCTCGTGACGCAAATGGCAGCTCTCCGGATCTATGGACAGCACATAAGTGGCAGGAGAGGTGGAACAGCACCGAGTGTAGATTGAAACAGTACATACCAGAGCCGTCAACTGAACCTCCAGGGCACGATCTACCCCGGGCAACTTGGGTTTTGCTTAACAGACTGTGGTCAGACCACGGAAGGTATGCAGACTTCATGTACAGAATCGGGCTAGTACAGAGCAACCAGTGCTTATGTGGGGAAAGGCAAACACCAGAGCACGTGCTACACTGCAGAGCCATTGGCCTTCAAGGGGACGTGCAAACTGTGAACGAAGAGCTTCGACAGTGGCTGCAATTTACAAACTTTACATTATAATATGACTTTTTTTTATAGTTGAACATTCATACTTTTTAGCTCATACGCATATATATATATATATATATATATATATATATATATATATATATATATATATATATGTATATATATATATATATATACTTGATAGTGAGCATCAGCGTAGAAAACACCAAGTTTCCATTCATTGGTAGTTTTGTTAATTTTTTCTATTATTCAATATTTCTAAGCTACTGTGCTGGTATAATCTGCTATCTTATTGCTTTACGCCGTTGATAATGGCGACAATATTCCTCAATATACCCTTGCTACATAGAAAATCACTTTCTTAATATTAGTACGGGTTCCAGAAATTCTCATTCATTACGTCTATGATAGCTTAGAATTTTTCAAGTTGTTCCTTACATTTTTCATCGTCGACCCAAACGCCCCTGCAACAACTGGGAAAATATCCCAAGCTTCTTGAGTAGTTTTCTGGGCATTTTAGTTTCTCTTATGTCATATAAGTGTTGTAATATGATTAATCATAGTATAAAATCTTGAAAATAAAAGACAACTTTATTTACAATGAGTAAAGCTTTTCGGTTTAAAAGTATCTTCAGTACTAGATGGCAATTCTAGAACTGAAGATGACTTTAAACCCAAAAGTTCAGCTTATTATAAATGTGGATCCCAGCTTTCTCTTTCCCTTTGTCTGGAGTTCTAGTGTCAACAGGCAAGTAGTACCTATAAGTTATCATATCTTTTCTTCTTTGTTTCGAACAAAGATGCTTGGTTAATCATCACTGTCACCAAACAGCTATGAGGTACTAAAGGTCAACCACTAATATCTAGGCAAGAATAGTAAGGACCAGTATATCAGCAAACAAAAATTTCACCTTTTGATAGTTTTGAAGAGCAAGGCTTGTTTCTGCGGCATCTTGGGTCTCTATAAACAACAATTTGTTTTTCTGGACGTTACTGATGATTCCCTGTGAGTATAATGATACATTAAAAAATGTCTCGAAGCATCTTTCTTAACAATATCAAATTACACGGGGGAAAATAAGAATATGCAAAAGAAAAACAATTCAGCTTTTTGTCAATATAATTTTTGCTATGCAGAGGTATAGATGTACACGTATATCTACATATGTTATACGTGTGCATGTATATTTGTTTGAAAATACTTATGACAAAAACAGGAAATAAAAGAACGACACAACAATAAAATAGTATGACAAAATGTAGTTTAAACTCGGTATTATTTACTGTACGAATTATCATTGGTTATGAAGGTGAATTATGTAACCAAATACTTCAATTCGGATTATGCTCACCCCACCCCTACACACTTTCTTTCTCGTACTTAGGTAGGCAAATACCCCCTAAAACATTGGTGTTGTGAGAAGCAGGCAGGGGCTTGGAGCTAATTAACAAATTAAGGTCATTTCTTTCAAGACAAATTAATTTTATCCAACGTAATTATTTTCATCGTGGGTAGTCTGGTACAACATGCAGGTTTTCCTTTTTACAAGAAATGCTTTTTCATAGGTAACTGTATATTTGTTGCTTCAAGTCAAACTGTAACGAAAATAGTAATGAATATATTACACGTAAGCTTGTTATTTTATTTAATTAGCTCCATAGAAACATATTCTCTTTTAACATATTACTGAAAAAGGAACCAGCATGTCAAATGATGACAGCGTCGTTTAATGAAGTCGTAGCCCACAAAACACGAAAACAAGTTACAGTATCTAGCTTCATGCCAATAGAAAATGTTACCTGATCATTCCACACAGCAACTACACTTTCCTAAAATTAAAAATATAAGTCAGTAAACATTACTACAAATTTTGAGGAGTTTTGGCTGTAGAACGTTGTTAAAATACTTGTACGAGTAGATGCAACATATACAGACACATAACACAATTTAATATTATACAAAACCATCAATGTAATCTTCGTACAACAGACAGAAATGGAAAATGAAAATACCAACAGCTTGCATACGAAAATACGACAGAAAGTTAAAGGAAGAGGATTTTGAAAATATATTTTATGTAATACCTGGTGTAATACACAAACTGAGTAGAAACTAGAGTATTAATACCTGTAGTATGGGTCCTGGCCAGTCTGTAGTATGGGTCCTGGCCAGTCTGTAGTATGGGGTCCTGGCAAGTAAAAAAACCCATGCCGTTTCGGGGTTCAGAAATGTGAAAATATGTTTATCCTTCGAAAGAACCCCTCTTCTGCCTTTAATCATGGTGTAGTACCTATAAGGCTTGCCTGCGATTAAAGAATACCTGTTTTACTCCAGGGATAGGTAAGTTCTCTCACCATTTGGAGGTCTGTCTGCTCTTTAGCTTCGGTTAGAATTAACTTCGTGCTGGCCTCCCAAATGTAACATTTGTTGAAAACTTGGCGAAGATAGCCTTACAGTTACAAAAATGGCAATAAATCCATCGAAATCATCCCATATCAACACCGTGTTATTAAACAAGGACAGAATCCTTTAAGTCAAGAAAAGTCAAAGGGTGAACAGTATGTGCCTTCATAAAATCTTCTTATGCTAAGAAGCGCCATTGTCAATAGATAGAACCCCATTAAGTGCTCCCACAGGAAAATGAAAAAACGAAGAAAGAATAAAATCAAACCATGAATACAATAAAGTAACAAAAGAATATTATACTGTTAAATATTAGGGTATCACAATATAGTAAAATTAAAACAAAAGTGATAAATGAAAAATCCAAATGCCGTTGGAATAGAGTATATTCTGCAAAACCTCACGATGTCACCATTACATAATTATGAAAATGTGACACATCTCTCTATACAATGAAGTTCTCTAACATATCGAGGAACAACCCCTGCAAATGAATTGTATGATTACGTACTATAGGATGACAAAATGCCAAAAACGTAGAAAGTGAAGTTAACATTTTTCATATTATGTCTTCTAAAACTTACATTTGAAATTAATGAAAAGTGTATTTAAACAATGAAATTTTGCGATAGTTGACACAGTCGCCAAGGTCGTTCTTTTTTATTAGGATGCAGATGATGGTGTCATTCTGGTTGTGTGGCAGATTTGTTGTTACCCAGAAGAGATTTTAGACGGTGAGCAGAGATTATAGCAGAGTAAGTCCACCATAAACGAGAATCTTAGGCGATATACTATCCGGACCAGGCCTTTCTCTGAGTTTGGTTTTCTTAAAAACGGTATTGACCTCTTCCATTATAATGGAAGTACCAAACTGTTTTATGATTGCCCGATACTCGAGTTCATCGAATATCCCAAAATCAACACCAATAGGTTGGTCTAAAAGTTCTTCGAATTACTCGATTGACCTCGAGAAATGCTTTGGAGACAAAAGAAGAACTGCACTACTCCCTTCAAGGGATCACGGGCTTTTGGTTTTGGGCCACTAAGAGTATTGATCGTTGAATGCAACTCTTTGAGATTTTTGCCATTTGGTACTGTTAAGCCTCAGTATGTCTTTGCTAGAGTCACTTGTTCTCACGTTTCCTGACTTATATTTTCTCAAAGAGCTATTTTCTGTCACCATTGCGTTACTCATCTTTGAGACGCCATTGGGTCTTTTCATCACAATCTTTAAACCAGTCTTGATTATTCCGCTGTTTCTTGCCAAAGGTGTGTTTGGTGGCGCTCGGTAGCACCCTTTTCTAATCATCTTATAAATATTTGCTAACATATCGCAGTCACTCATTGAGAAACCTCTCCATCCACTTTTCCATCGTGGCATCAAAATTCGGTGGTGGTTTCCTTCCTCCTCCTTCTTTGTGACGATGATGGAACATCTACAAGGTGGATATTTCGTGATCAGTAAAACACTTTGCTTCACAATTGATTTTTGGCATGTTTATTAACCATCTAGCATCTTCACCAGCATGGACATGGTCCATATGGTGGCAGTGTTTAGACCCCATATGTTCCCAGGTATTCGAGTCGAAACATGGTTCCCATTACTAGAAGCTAAAAGTAGGTGCAGATTTTTAATTGTGTCAATTCATTATAATTAATTTTTCCCACTCCACATTTCCCAGTGTCGGTCGGATGAGCTGAAAATCCTTTCCAACACGAGCGTTGAAATTACAACGAACAATAATACTGTCTCCTTTAGCTCTAAAAACATATTCACCAAACTTCTTACAAAAGCTTCTCTTTTAGTAATTGATGGCCGCTGCACGCCGCAGCGTGGGAATCGAGACTGTTATTAATTTATCGTTTTTAAAAGCTGGATTTATATGGCAAAACTTATCAAAAATGGCAAAGCCAGTGGCAAATATCCTATCCCTGCCATTCAGAAGACACAATGACTTTTCTCCTTGATGTTGTCCACACATGGGAATCTGTCTACCGCTGTTACAAAGAAAATCTTCATGGCAAAAGACCAAAAGGCAGGCCACAGAAGCGTTCATCAGACCAAATATGTGAGGAAATGAACTTGGCATTGTTGACACTGGAAAGAATGGCGACTGACCGGGAACAATGAAAACGTTGCGTGGGCAATAAATGTGCAATGATCTGAAGAAGATTATGCAAATAAGTCACATGAGTCTTAAGGGAGTCTAATTTTACTCAGTGCACATACATCTATGGGTGCATTTTCACGTTCTCTGCAGATGAATTTCCAAAGTCGCCTGCTCGGAGAATCAAACCCTGAAATCTTGGTTACGGTGCAGTTGCATTAACCATTAAGCCACTGCTCCCAAAGGCAAGGTATTTTTATTTGCAGTTAATTGTGAAAACACTGTGACACTGTAAAAATGTCAAGTTCTCAGTAAAAGAACAGAAGTTGATCTGGTTCCTGTTCTCACATTTTCCTGTTCCGATGTTCCCCTTTTCATGATACGCTAATCTTATAATATTTGAATGCGTCATAATCAATTGCACTTCCTTCAATTTGAACGACTAATCCGTCAAAGCATGCTGTCAATATTTCATAACAACCCACAAAGAAAACAATAGATGAGGATCCTTGCCTGTGATGTCTTTCATTGGTGAACTTCACAGGAATGACGTAACGTGCTATGAAATATCAGCAGCTCATAAATTAAATCTACTTTTGCAGTCAGCCAGAGTACATGCCTCGGATAATATAGGTCCAAAAGGTTTAAATATGAATGAAGTTGTATCTGGTAGTCTTGTCTGGGGTAACCTGAAACTTTTTTATCTGTTGGAAAATCAAGGAAAGCTGAGTCATGGCCAATGTCTTCGTTTCAAACAAGACGGGTGTCCATGTCCTCGCGTTACCATAAAGAACCATTCCAGTGAAGCCGTTTAGCAGAATTTTTCATGGACTTGTGGAAATGAGGAGAGAAATATATTTTTGCTGGCCATGTCTTGTGATGGGAGATCATGCCACGGCGAGAATAGAATATTTTACTTTCGATGACAATTTTTTTTTAAGATTGGCCCTGCTATGACATTTCAGGAAGTAATAACAATGGTGGCCACACAGCGAGGCTGACTGCCACTTATGGTTCAAGGGCCAGCGATAAAATGCCGTGAATATGAAACTGCACTCGCCAAAATTAAACCGCTTTTGAATCAACACAAAGGTCCAATGTTGAGGTTCAGAGTCACTGGCTAGCAGGAAGAATGTAAAAATAGTGCAAGGCAAAAGCTTTTATGTTTCTTATTCGAGTTTTTGTCAGAACAGAAAAGTTTGACTTCCAAGCTGATTTCACTGTATTTCAATTGCGATTTTCAGATAATAGTTCTGTTCTTGTTTTGTTTTTGTAATGATGTAACACATGAATTTTTTCTTCAGTTTTCAAGCAGTTTACACTTTGTGTTGTGTAAGAATAAATGTAAAATAAAACTTTTTGGGAAAATAAAATATTGAGAATATGGAGGATCCACAAGAGAATTAAATATTCTTATAAGAAGTGTGAATATATTTGTTGTAATATATACGATCACTTCGAGTGAATATAAACTCTAAGGGTGCTTGTCTTGTATTCCTTTAACAATTCAGGACGGTATTAGTTTTGTTTCTTTACAAAAGAGCTTATAGTTTTTTAGCTCTACTTTTTCACCCCTTGGGCAAAGGGGTGGCCGTAGATGCCTACCCAGGTCTCAAAAATGTAATGGCAAGAGAAATTTTGTGCCCACCGCCCCTGATAAATATATATATATATATATATATATATATATATATATATACCATATATACCTACCATGAAATCTTGATTAACACCTACCATGTCATACCTTGATTTTGGCAAGATGTGAGGGATCTGTGGATATTGTAGTAAACTGAAAAAAACCCTTTTTGTGAAAACATTACAAAGATTACAAGCTTAGTGGTTCGAAAACGAAAAAAACGAAAATAAGCCGTGGTTAACAAAGAACTTTATCTTTAGTGGTTTAATACTCAATCTTGTGAATTCCTTAGTAAAACCTGGCTTTCAGGTCAGTGTGGGGCTTTTCACGGTCGGTATTTGTTTTTGATGGAATAAAGTTATAGGTCATTGACTAAAGGACTTTATCTATATGGTGCCCGAAGTGGTATTTAATCAAAGCTAATTTAATCAACTTACCATATATAGGTAGCTAACAAAGAAACAGACTATACCATCCGGAACAGCCGCTGATAATTCCACTAAGAGATTTCCATAGTTTCTGATTACCGCTATAAAAGATAACATTGACAAAGCGTTAAGAATGACCAAACCATAAAACAAGTAATAATCCTGTATTCCTAATAATAAAAAAAATTGAAGAGAAAGGTCTTGAAATCGTATTAAGAAAACGATGAGGAAAATTTGCTAGCTGGTATGTCTTTCACAGTCATCTGCTCTGGCAGAAACTTTACAAAAATGATAGCGTACTAAAGAGGAACGACTTTTCTTATAAGTTGAAGAAATAAGATAGTTTTTTCCTTCGAGGCTATACTTCTTCACGATACTTGCAAAATCTTTGAACAGTACCACATCTTTGGGACTCTTACTCGCCTCTCAGCCTCTTTCTCTTTGAATGAGATCTATGGTAAGGCAAATGTGTCTGCAAGTCTCATTACCCTTATGGCTCTAAAGTTTTAAATCGTAAAAAATTGCTTGTATACTTACACAAAATGACTTTGCTGTCAATCCAGTCTATTCAAAATTTACAGATAGTTTTTAAATTTATGATACTTAGATCTTTTCAGTTCTTTAATTTACCCTCCTTTACAGACGGTGTTTCAACTCATTTCTCTTTCCTTTGAACTAATCTATATTATAATTGGGGGGATGTGTGTTTAAAGGGAGTTCTCTCGTGAATGGCTGCGTGACGCTGAGCGCAAAGAAAGAGATCCTCTTTCCCAGTCGCAAGTGGCTCAACGGATCTCACATTTTTATAATTGCGACGCGGCAAGCACCAAGCGCCATTTTCTGTACCGATACCACTGTGCACGTGGGATTACTTGTATTTTTTGAGCTCCAATGTGGAAAAATAAAGGAAAGGTATTGGGTAATCTTACCTAAATCTTGTCTTGTTTCAAACTTAGAACTTATAGCCACTTGATCACTACCCCTAGTAACCACCTGAGGAAAGAAAATATTACTTTATTTTCTTTAGTAACTCCACACAAAACAGTTGCCAAGTTAGAATACAATATATAAATCAAACGAGAAAGTAAAACCAGGACTTAAAATACCAATAAACAAAGATATACGTTGATGTAATTATATTCACTGGTCTTTCTGATACGTTAATAAACCCTATCACTCCATCTTCTTATTCTCTCTCACCCCTCCCCGAAAACATAAAAAAAAGGTTCCTTTTCAGCAACAAAATAAACTTCATTATATTAAAATGTGAAGTGCATATTCCATTAACAAGCATTACCAGAAAAGAAAATTTGAACGCCATCAGAGAATAAACGTTCACCTTCTACTGGCCCTCCCCTACTCCTCCCTAAAAAAACACTTTCTGTCCTTCATACAAGCACGAAGCCACTATTTGAAGATCATCGAGAATAAACTGTCCTTTATCTCTTGTTAAACCCTAAATGAAGCTCATCGCTCAACATAAAAAATGAGCAGAAAATGTTTGTGCCACATTTTTGTTACATTCCTAACAAGTATAATCAGCACTCATTAAAATACCTATAACGTTTAGTGTGTAAATAAATTAAAATCAATTTCAACTTTATATTAATCGCTGATGTTGATAACTACAGCACTTCAGAGGTCCATGGTAAGTCCTATTATGATGATACTTATACCTATATATATATTTTATATATATACATATATAAATATATATATATGATATATGTTGCAACAAAATAAAGGGAAAAAGTCAAAAGACCACACTTTCGGTCTCGGCAAGGCTGATTCGTGGTTTTACTCACTCTACTGTACAAATGATAACCAATGAAAGACCCTATCTATCTATCTATCTATCTATCTATCTATCTATCTATCTATCTATCTATCTATCTATCTATCTATCTATCTATCTATCTATCTATTTATCTATCTATCTATCTATCCATTTATCCATCTATATCTATATATCTATATCTATATTCTTTAAAAAGAAAAAGTTTTCAAAAAATAAGTTTCATTAAATAACTAGGGAAACTGACCATAGATTACGTGAAACCACAACCTGTGGCAAAAAAATGTAAAAAGTACTCAATTAATTATTAAAGCATCAGTCTTCGAAAATTCGTTAATACAATAAAAGCACTCTGGTACCTCCTGTTCACAATTTTATTCATGTTCAATATGTCGAATGCATCACACAATCATATCGGATGTCGAACACTTTAAAAACTAAAATATTACTGCTTGATACACCATTCAAAAACATTTCAGTGACCCAAGCATCAAGCTCTCCCAACTACTGCAATAGTACATCAAAAAAGAGTCACTGAGAGTTGGCTATGATAGGTACTTGTGTTTTCAAGTCGGTTGTTTGTTACAAATAACATCAATTTCTGGCTAAATTTCAAACCTCTAAATTAATTTGTTGTTAATTTTTAGTTTGTTAAGAAATTTTCAAATCATGACGTACCATGGGGCATATCGACGTCCTAGCCAATGTCATTGTGAACGTGGCTACATTTACTGGTCTGAAGTCGAGAATTTTGGGATACATTTCAACTGGCGAGAGTGTCTGCGAAAAAAACGCATAGGAAAACACAGCAATACAATTAACATGCTGTAAATATATAAGATATAAGTCGCGAATGTACAAGTATTCTTTTTCGTCCGCCGTTCGTCTGTCCGCTCCAAATTTCATCTCCTAAGTTTTATCTATACTACTATACCATTTTAATGAGATAAACTACAAAATATCGTTAAAAATCCACTCTTAAAAACTTTTTATTCTACTAGAGTAAGAACCTTAAGTTACAGTTCAGATAGGTATCGTTTGGCTGCAGTGTGCTGTAAGATCAAAAACGAAGAGAGGCTGCAAGTAAACCAGGCAAAGAAAAAGGAGTGAAACCCTACTCGAAGGAGCTCAAGAAGGAGAAAAGTTTGCAAGAGAACTTAAAACTCGTTGATCAAGCTTAAGACGTAACCCTTTCTCAAGTAACAATCAGACGTGATAGCCAAAAGAAAGCTATAAAGCTTTAAATGGGCTAAGCGTGAAAATAGGTCAGAGGAAATAGGGGAAAGAAAATGGAATCATCTGTGATAGAAATGATTATACATCAACGTCATACTGAAATCTAAAGTACACATCGCTGTGACAAGCCCCGCTTTGTCTACGATGCACAGAGGTACACTCTGCGGAAGACAGTGCTATGACTGCTAAAGATAACCCGGATTGTGAATGCTCTACCATCTGCTAAGCAAATTTTGAGAAAGAAGAGAAAGTGTGAAGGCTTCAACGCGCTGAAAAGAATGAAGACCCATTCATACGAGAGTTAAACAAGACACTTTGTTGGACTGTGGGCAACTATGAACATCTGAAATTCACTCTAATGGCAAACAACCATGGAATGAGAATGGAAGATCTAGAAGAACCTTAACTCGAACAGAGAAGATGTGGCAAACTGCATCCTGTGATGTGTTGAACTGAACCATTCACCGGACCTAATCATATACCGAAGTAAACATTATAGCTAAGAATGTGAGGCTTCGAAGTATTTCGGTTTCTATTAGTGTGACTGGAATCGTTTGCACAGTTCTGGATTCGTCAAGTCTTTTCAAAATTTCTTCAGAATTAAAAAACAGTTAAAATTCATATTTTCATGGCATCCTCCTTGACCATTCTAATGTTTCTAGTGAATTTCGGTTAGGGCATATTTTTTCCACTGTTAACTGTCTACAAAATATTGGCACAAGTAGTCATGTATGGTATCAAATCTCACTTTAGTCAATCTTTATCGGCAGGACCATGTTTACAAGAGAGAAGGGACGAGTTTTCTACTGCAAGGGTTTTGACATTATAAACTTGCACATAATAGTCAGTGAAAAACAGAACAAAACTGATGTGTTTAGCTAGCTTTCCGTGTCAAAGGTGATGTCGACATACGTAATCACGTAATCAATTCAATTCAATTGTGTTCATACATCTATAGTTATTATATTACAGAAACTTTATACTTGTTGATACGCTTCGTTTAGTATCAAATGAATCTTAACATGAAAAACGAATTTATTTGTAATTTATAGTTGCTGAGTCGTCAAAATATATTTTTAAACTATGCACAAAATAACGAGGGGGAGCTGCGGCTTACTAGCTTAAAACCAACATACAGAATAGAAAATTTAATAAAACAAACACCAAAATTAATGGAGAGGTGCCCGTTTGCTTAGAATGGTCAGTCAATACTCTCCTCAACTTCTAAGTTGCAGTGGGAAAAAAGGCAAAAATACTTTGGGTATTTAGCACTGGCCGATACAAGCACCCGCACGTCCCACCCACACACTCCACACACGCTGCGTCAAAAAAAATCGGATTGCCATCTTCATGATTACTATAAACCGATGACTATAAAGTCAGATGACCGACAAAAGTCATAGAAGACAAAACCAAATGATTGAAAAAAATGAGCCGAAAAGAAGTAACCATAGCTTAAAATATGGTACTGTTTTAAAAACCGACTTGTAAATATTAGAAAAGGTGAAAAGAAATCTTTTTAAATGTTCCATACCCCTGACGTTATCACAACTGTTTGAAATCTGTCAAAGACTGGCTTGATGGCGATTGATGCATCCATACAGCTAAAACAAATATATTCAATAATTTCATAAATAGTTTAACATTAAAATTTATGGTTAATAAATCTATTTACAAAAGAACATCAATCCTCATTTAAATGCAAACCATCCTGTTTGTGTAACAGTTAATTGATTTTTGTCCTGGTATCGAAATATCTTTTAGTCATCAAAAACAAACAAAAAAGCGAATTAATCCAATAAATATTTTATAATTTATAAATAAACCGACCTGTTTGCTATAGCACACTAGCGACTTGTGTTCTTGAATAAAATCTGTTTATTACTTACGTATAGAAAATGGTTGAAAGCGATTAACAGAGTCAAATGAATATTTGACATTTCTTACAAAACTCATACGTATGCCATAGGACACTATCGAGTCTTGGACATATTCTGTTAATCAGAACAACATTAATTAACAATATAATTAATTATTTTCAATTGCAAAACATAAACGGAGCGAATTTGACATTTGGACAGTTGCTCAATGGTTTCACAAATTTGCTACGGGGAAAAACACTATTAGTCAAGGCCGTGGATTTCTTCTGGTGGTATACGGCATTTCAAAATTTACTATTCTTGCCTATCGAGTAAATACCCCCACCATACTCATCATTTTAAAGTTTTTTTTAAATTATCCATTTTCCCCCTAGCCCGTACCGATGTAATACTCTTAAATTTAGACTTTAAATATTACTGTCAAAAATATTAAATAAAAATCCGCTTTACAGACGGTGCGTTGCTTTATCTGGGGTAGTTAAAATTCCGTCATGATACGATTAAGCCGATATGTATATGAGGAAAAGAAGTGAAACAGCAAGAGCTACAGTTTTTAACATCGATCAATAATTCATTTGTGTGACAAAGAAAATCCTGCAGTTATATGTTATTGGATATTTTATTCGGAGCACACTTTTGTGTGAGGAGCACTTATGGGGAGTCACCAAAAACAAATTCCGACGAATGATGGGAATACGGTGGAATAAAAAAGTCAAGTATTAAAACGTTTCAAAAGAAAGTAATAATAATAAAGACGCTTGCCATTTTACCAGTATTTTTGACAAGATAGGTGGAAATAAAAGTATCATCGGCTAAACTTGCTAGATTATGCAATGGAATTGACTAGTTTGTACACATGTGACATTAGTTCCGAATGCTTAACAACATTAAACATGAAGATCCGTAATTCACCAGTCTTCATTCCAACTGGAAA
The DNA here is from genome assembly GCA_003991215.1 of Morbakka virulenta. Classification (NCBI taxonomy): domain Eukaryota; kingdom Metazoa; phylum Cnidaria; class Cubozoa; order Carybdeida; family Carukiidae; genus Morbakka; species Morbakka virulenta. The sequence goes on along the minus strand of RDPX01000135.1, from coordinate 865,846 downwards.
GTCAACCGACTAAGTAACCCAGATATGCATTAATTATGACATTCTTCAACTAGTTTGACATTTGATTTTCAAAAATTAATAATTCTGGGTAGACGCAACTGCATTAATTTATTATACCAAGTGGCTTTTCAATTTTTGGTTTTCCTGAAAGTAATGTCCCTTTTGTAATTGGGTGTTTGGTAAAGTTAATTATGCTAAAAGAACACAGCCGTGAGTAAAACATTTCAAGTGTAATAACCTCTACTCAATAATTGGTGAGCATGCTCATGGCAAACCTAATCAGTTCAGAGGGGTCAGAAGAAAAGCTGTCAGCCCAAGTAAAGTAAAGTTGTGTAATGACCATAGAATGAGGGTTTTGTAAATGGGCATCAAGAGTACCTTGATTAAACCTCTGAAGAAAGATCTAGCAAACCATTGCCTTTCTTCGTAGGACCCCTGAATAAAGTTTCAACTGTGCCCGATAAGCAAGGTCATACAATACAACGTGTGGCACCTTTTGAATGGTCAGTGTAACCTGGCCTTGTCCTTCTGACCAGTTTCTAATATCTAGGCTAGATCAGGTTGTATTTGATTGACCCACAAATAACCTGTGGTACATTTTGCAGTAGTGAGCTATAAGATACCGAATCTATTGCATGTTCATTCACTTTTTAAGCCTGCCTGTAAATGAAAAGATAAGGAACTGGAAATTAATACTAGCCAATGGTACCGGTAAAGAAAGTTGGCAGGGCGTAGTTACCATTAATCTAAAATCCACAAAAATATCTGGAGAGAATACAAAATAGGGATCCAGAAGAAAACAATACAAACAGATTTTGTATTGTGGAACTCGTCCAAACAAACAAAAACTACATCAAAATAAAATAGTGGAAATAATGGCACCATAAATCAAAAGATTAGTCTCCAAAGTTATTTTGTACAGAACTCATCTCTTATACCTAAGGTAATAGCGCATGTGCTGTAGCCTCTGGTTAAAATCCAGTCTAAAGTGATCTAGGTTTTTTTAAATTTCTTTTTCTTTATTAAACAAAAATGCGTTTTTATACTAAACGTACCTCATTACCACAAAAATTACAAAGAACAATGACAATGTGTGCAAATTGCTGATATATCATAGTCCAGAATTCCTCCTGTGTACCGTCAAATGGAAGAAATTGAAGGTCTAAATAGTCATTATGCCTGGGACGTGCTTCAAGGCACCTGTACATTGTAAAGTGGGGCAAGAAAATTACATGGTAAGTAAAAAATTGGTTAGTTAAATAAGGAAGAGAGGAAGTAAGCAAGCAGGTAAGGTAATAAGCAGCTAAGGAAATATGGCAGTAAGAAAGTTAGTAAGAATAAGACTGTACTCAGGCAAGGTAGCAAGTACACAAGTAAATAACAATAAAAATTATATGGGTCAATCTCCAAGTCATTGCTTGAGTGACCGATTGTTTGTAAGTCCAGAATAAGCCTGTGAAACAACTGCAATCAACCTTTTAAAAGGCTTATGAACCAAATGACCAATAAAAACTAGCCAAATTAAATATTTTTCCTCCTTAATACAAAACATCTCCTTTAAAAGTTAACCAACCAAAAGAATCCCATGCAGCTTTAACCTCGGATGGAATGCAGGATCAAATATCGTTTAAGAATACATATAAATTTCCTTGTAACCCAAAGAATCTGAGGAAAAGACTTAAGATCTACTTTTACAAGAAGATTTAAAAAAAATTAAACATGTGTAGGTTTAAGTGGTGTCAGTACATTGCGAGATAAAACGCATGACAAGATCAGATTAGTCGGAAATGAATGAGCTAAAGTTTGGTACTCGTGTGCTCTTAATATTTTTTTCTGGAATTCTACTCAGCGTCCATGCTCTTCATCATTCAACGAATGACAGTCAAAGTACTTTTGAGTAAAAGGTTTATGTTGAATCAAGGACAACTTCATTTGGTACCAAAAAACGGGTGAGAGTTCCAAAATAATTATGGAAATGTAGTGGTTTTGTGCCTGTTTTTAACACATATACTGTGAAACTGTTCCTTATTTTCATTCATTTTGATATTAAATGGAAGGAGGCTAGTATGTACCTTTTGGTCTTCTTTGTGGTTCGGTCTGAATATTTATTGGTAAAATTAATTCCAATGTGGTATTTTTATTACTTTATCCTGTGATGGCAGCTGTGCCGTTTCTGTGAAGTGATTTGTGACCATTTCGTGGTTGTTGAAGTGGAGCTACTGTTGTACATTAGGTGCCTTTAACCCTTCTATTGTAATGCTACGATCTTTTAACGTGCTATGGGAATCGATCTTGGTTGTCTTCTCTCAAAAAGGCAAGCTTTACATGAAGGCATACTTACTATAAGTTACATGCCAGTGTTCATATTTCTGTGTAACTTCGTATCATATCGTACATCACATATCAAATTGCATAGCCTAGCACATCAAATTTGAACTTGTGATGTTTTTGAAAAACTGCTGAGGGAATAATCAGCACCATACATGTTTGTGCAGAGTAAATGGAAGTGTCTATCAAACAAGGGGGCAAAAAAAACCCTCCATTTAATAACCTGCAATCCAAACGACATTTAAAGGTAGCTTAACAAAGGTATATTGTACACGGATAATGGCAAAGACGCTGCTCATGTATCTTTTCCAGACTGAAGCAAAGTAATATATTACAGAATAAGCAGTGGTTTGAAATGTCTGCATCGATAATAAAGACAGAGGTAAGTAGGTTAAATACCCTAGTAGCATACCAAGTGTTAGTTTAAATATAAAGAAACTGTACAAATTCAGTCAAACACAAACCATTACAAAAGTATAAGGTACCGTATCGTTATAAAAAAACCCAAATACAGTTACTAACTTCTTGTAAAAGAAAATCTATTGGCATTTTTTGCCCCGACAGAAGGCTGGTATCCGGAATCTCCAATACATATATTTACATTAAGCAACGAAGTAAAAACACAAAATAACATAACAATTACCTAAAATGTAAGACTGGATTTGGAATTGTTGGCGTTTGATCATCGAAGGGCTCAATAATGATGACAAACCCTGTAAGGAAAAATGGAATAATATAATAAACACGTAAATTGCAAACCAGGGCTGGGGAACCTTTTCAAAGTCCAGTCTCCTTCACAAATAAAAGTCTACATAGTGAACAACATGTGTAAAAATTATACTTTTCAGGTAGAAATTGAAATATTTTAAGGCATTAAAATTATTCGTGGCTTTGAGTAGTTGATGGAGAAACTGATTATTGCTAAGGAGAATCGGTACATCGAAGTATTGGTGTTGCTATCTGCATCTTGGATGTTATAAGACTTTTCCAAATTCTTCTCGTTGTGAAAATGTTGTGGAAAATATATTGAAATGCTATAAAATGTAGGATTTTGTTCACTCTGCTGAAGTCATGACACATCGATATGTTTTGGTTTACTGTTAAGCTCAATCACCTGAATATATAAAGAAAATTGGGTTAACTTCGAAATGGCTGTAGGACTTGAACAGTCTGTTCTTATTATTCAAGAACTGGAATTTTAATTTCTAAATCTTGATCCAGTGACTGATTTCGTCGTCTTGACAACATTTTTGGAGAAGTACAAATGGATACAAATAAACAAGCCATTCATCTGCCATGTTGTGTTTGTGTTGAAAAACGTATTTTTGTTCTGGCAATATTTCCAAGATATATCAATGTGAAGCACAGTTTTCTGAGAGATGTTGTAATTATTCTGAAAATTGTTTTACAAAAACTATGCTAACTTAACTTCACAGTTGTTCAGTTGATTTCAATCAGAAGTAACACTTTGCGAAAGTAAAAGAATAGGTAAAATATACCTCTCAAGCAAGGAATTTCGCACGAAATGACGAAACATCAGTGTTAAAATTAAATATCAATTCATCAATATTTTTTGTTGAAATTACAATTGGAAATTTTCAAGGTTGTATACCTATTCTCAATAATCAAATTTCGTGTGTAAAATAAGAAACCATCACACTCTGCATCAAATCAGCCAGAAGATACACAAAAGTTTAATCATATTTGTCTCCAAACTTGATACTTTAAAACTTTTTTTGCCAAAACACTGTGTTTTATTATACAGTATTTTATCTGTTAATATCAAAACACAAGTGTTCAACTTTCTTCTCAACAAAAAGAACAATAAATTAAAATAACAATAACAGTAAACTGAAACAACAATAAACAACAACAATAAACTAAAATAATAAACAGTTAACTAAAAACATTAGTTCAATAGTCCTGGTGTTGACCTGAAACTGCATCCGGCAGTGTGGCTTCTATTTCAGGTATTTGACAGTTATGGGGAATAGATTTTGGAAAGGCACAGCACCAATAACTCTTCCTTGGTCAGGATTACAAATGAAGATCCTTGTAGCCATGCAGGTCAGCATTAGATCATTAAAAGTTATCAGGGTAAACTGTAAACAAACCAAGAGCAGGAAAGGGGAAAACACCCCTGTAGTCTCCAAGTTCAATCACGAATCTGACCCCACTAATCACGAGAACAGTGTCAAGGGTGCCAAACTCCGAGTGGTTTGCTCCGTATGAGTCGCCATGCGCATCAAGTGGCACCCGACCGTCATCCTGCTATATCAAGGTGATCCAAAAAGTTTAAGTTACCTGCATAGAATGTTCAGACGTTAATATAGTAAGAAGAGTTGGATATGTCAAGAAGGAAATGAAGAACATGGTATTAAAAATTCTCGTACAAGCTGAAGTAAAGATATGTTAAGTTAGCTGCGTGAAAAGGTCAGGTACTACTACAGCACGGAAAGTTGGATATCTCATGAAGGTAATTAAGGAAATGGGATTAAAAATCCTCCGACTATCTTAATCTCGAACTAACTTTACTTCAAACGATGACTTCGTGACCACGCCTTCAAGACAAATTTGCTAAATGGGTACATATACCAATAAAATTATTCAATTAAACTGCAAACATAAGGTAATCATATCTAAAAACTTAAATCTCATTTTACCTTTCGAATAGGTGCTAACAAGCGTTGCAAAGTTTGCCACCAAACTTAATGCTCTAAAGTCTGCTATGTTGCTCAGCTCCAAAGTATGAAGTAAGGATCTCAGCCTCTCTGCGCAAAACCTGCCAAAATAAAGATAGAATACTTTAAAACAAAATACAACACATACAAAATCTATAACAAAAAACTGCTTTACCGTGTTCACAATTCTTAGACGTCTACCTGTTTCACCCTGGTGTAACCTCGTCATGACTACCATTTACCATTTGCCTGGCCAAACCACAATGGATGGAAATGACTACATGTAGTCACTTTTAATCCGCTGAAAACTAATGAAAACCAGGTTTCTTTCTATCAAGTTCCATAGAAACATAGTTCTCCCAAGTTGCTATTAATGACACTCAACTCCCTGGGTGCTCTGGGCTTGGGCGTCTTTGCCTTACATTCTCTGATGAATTCCTGTCGAAAATCCTATATTGATGTTTTTGGTAAGGCACCTTCCGTTAAAGTTGGCTCTCTCCATCGGAAACAAAAGCACCTTTCTCTGTGATGAAATTTATACCTCTACAAATTGTTATTCCACATTTGAAGACTGTCCATTTGGGTTTCCTCGTTCTTGAAAGAAACGTTACTTGTTCTCTATCGAATGAATGCAATATAACGTCTTGTGTTCTTATATTATATTAATATCGGAACTTGCAATATCTGTTTCATGTTATCAAATCTAGCTTGTGTATACGTATTCATTATTATACATGCGAACATTACAATTTGTGCTCAACTATATATTTTCTTGTCCCACATTACAATGTACAGGTGCCTTGAAGTACGTCCCGGGCATAATGACCATTTAAACCTTCAATTTCTCCTAAAATCATTTCACAATATAAGTTGAAAAGGCCTGGAGATAGTACACAGCCTTGACGCACTCCTCTCCTAATGCCTGTATACCTGCTCACTTCATTTTCAATTCTAATGCATGCTTGATGGTCCCTGCATAAGTTTCTAAGGTATAAGGTATTATTATGAAGACAGATCTTTATTGAGCTTCAGGAATTTTTCCACTGTCGTAGATTTTCTTTGTCAATTCTATGGTCTTCTCAATACCAAAATCATCTAGTGATTTTACCATTTCTATCACTATGTCGTCGGGTCCAGAACCTTTGTAACTTTTCATTTTTCTTGGAGCACCTTGTACTTAGGATGATAAATTTTTTGTCTTTCTATGTTTTTATGTATCACTGACTTATCTCCACGGTTGTCCTCAAACAATTCTCCAATATATTCTGACCATTGTTCAAGTATCTTGTCTCTGTCCATAATGATACTGTTATCTTCTCCTTTTATACATCAACCGGCAGAGCGATGGCTTTTTTCCCGCTAATCCTATCTAGTTTCATCCTATCTATTTCATATGGTCATTTATCTGTTTCTTCACATTTCATATTTAGCCAAGTTTCTTTTAAGTGGTTCTACATTGGTGCACTACCTTTGAGTACTGGATCACATTGCGATATCGTTTATTGATTGCTATATGGTCTACCTGGTTTTCCACATTTTCATCGGGGTTCACTCATGTCCAAAGTCTCCTGACATGTTGTTTGTGATTATCTGATTGTTTGCTTTGCACATCTGTACTTATCTTTCTCCTCTTTCGTTTCTCTTTCCCAGCAAAAGCTTTCCAGTTACAATATTCTCTTGACTTTCATCGTCCTTATCAATTTTGGCATTAAGGACTCCCAAAATGATCAACAATTCTTGGACTTTGCATGAAGTATTTACGTTTTCAAGACCATCATAAAACTCATCCAGTTCTTCTCCTGTGCTGTCTCCTGTTGGGATATAGACTATTGTAACTGGTATGTTGAAACCGTTCCCATCCAGTTCGACTAAAATAACTCTACCCGGTAATTGCCAGTACCCTTATACAGTTTCTTAGTCTTTTTCAAGAATTATTGATAATCCTTATTCGTGCGATTCTCCACCTGAGTAAATTACTCTAGTCTCCACTGCTAATATCACCGTTCCCTTTCCATCTCACTTCGCACACTACAAATAAACCTACCCTTAAACGCTCCATCTCCAGTTAGAAGTTCTCTCATTTACCCCATAGATACAGAGTTCTTACATTCCAACATGTTAATTTCGTGACATTTTTGTTGCGCGTAGTAATATGATAACGGTCCAGTTCCACCTGTAGCACACTGTCTGCCTTACCGAGCCAGAATTCTCCCTTTACATGTACGCCTTCCTTCACGTATTTCGTCTTATTCTGTGAGCTAAGTATAACCATAATTGTACTAAGAATAAAATTCTAAAGTAGTTTCGCATTCCTTTCTTCGGCAGCAGTATCACACTTCAGATGGGTGGTCTTACCCATTGTCTAAGTAAATGATCATCTCCCCAATACCATGGAAAAGGAACCATCGACTAGAAATGCATAGTTTGCTTCCTTCTTCATCCACAACCTCAATTTTATTGGCTTCATATCATAAACTTGATTATGATATGGAGGCCAAAACAGGTACTCCGTGTTTCCTAAGGTCAACCTGTAGCTAAGAAACTAGAGGGAGCTCAGCCCTTCACTAGGGAGTATATCTCCCCCTTCATTATATATATATATATATATATATATATATATATATATATATATATATATATATATATATATATATATCTGTGTAATTTTGTGTATTGGTATCCAAAAGTGCTCAATGCATATAGCAGAGCAATATACATAAGGTAAAACACGAAAAATAAGAACTGTGATTGTGATTTTTTTTGTCGTTCACCAGAAGAGGCATACAAGAAACCGAAACATCATCTGGTTAAACCCTCCTTTCAACAAAACCGTCCAAACAAACATCGGAAAAGCCTTCCTATGCCTCATCGACAAACATTTCCCTACGTCCACAAACTCCACAAGATATTTAACAGGAACAAATTAAACTTAAGCTATAGCTGCACAGAAAATATGTCACAAATCATAAAAAAGCACAATAACAGCATCATCAGCCCCAAAACAATAACAAGAAACCAATCCTTTAACTGCAGAACAAAAATCCATTGCCATCTTCCAGGAAAATGCACTACACCAAACGTCATCTACAAGGCCACAGTATCATTGGCACCACCCACAGGAACACTAACAACACCTAACATCGAAAAGGCATACATAGGATTAATCGTAAGGCCATGAAAACACAGATACTCCCAACATAAATTATCATTCACGCACAGTAAATACAAACATAGCACAACACTATCCAGTTTCTTATGGGAAGCAATGAAAAAACCCGGAAAAGCACCCGAAATATCTTGGTCTATCCTAAAATCAGCCCACCACTACAACAACAGCACAAAAAGATGCCTCCTTTGTCTCACTGAAAAAATGTCCATTATAACATACACCATCAAGAAACCATTTCTCAACAAAAGATCAGAACTTATTTCGAAATGTCAACACAAAAAGAAACAAATTCCTCCTCCGCAACTTCATACCTAATGATTAATCGCATGGGACCTCATTTCTTGAACAGACAGCCGAACACCTATTTACCCAATTTAGAAGTAAATCATTCTTTAGTAATTTCAAACCGTATCCACATGGGACTTTCTTTCTTTCTTCCTTTCTCAGAATAATAAAGCATTGAAATACATTACCACCTGTAATTTCTATTTTTTGATGAGCCACCTACCCCATTTGTTTATAAAAGCTTGTACAGTATTTGCAGCATTATTGCCTGAAGGTCGAAATATCGTGAAACTATTAGTTGCAATCATAGTTCTTATTTTCCGTGTTTTACATTATGTATATTGCTCTGCTATATGCATCGAGCACTTTTTGAATACGAATACACAAAATTACACGCACACACAGACACACACACACACACACACATATATATATATATATATATATATATATATATATATATATATATATATATATATATATATATATATAGTATTGGAGTGAAACACTCAGAAAACTCTAGCCAAAGATGGAACTGGCTGATTAAATGACAATAATGGGGGGCAATCCATACATGAACAATCCACACCACAACACAAAGGACAACACAACGAAAAACATAAGAATGAACTATCCGCAGAGAGAAAGAAAAGTAATGATGTATGAAGGATAGAACTATGGTGAAGCGTGATGAAAAATGTTAAATGATAATGACTAAGAATAATGATTAAGGTGATGATAATGACTAAGAATAAAGTAGATATCATGGATCAGTCGAGTACCTGTCAGCCATTTCGGGCATTTAAAATCGAAATGGGCATACAGACATGGCTGCCCAGCAGCACTGATCAAGTGCTGCTGGGCAGTACTTGATCAAGTGGAGATCGAGGTGAATAATAAATCGGTGGGTTTAATAAAAGAAATCAAAGAAGAAGAAAATGTAAGATTCATGAAACCGAAAGATTAACAATATACAATCCGTAGAGGAAAAAATCATGCAAGAAAAAGAAAGAGAGAGAGAGAGAAAAAGAAAGAGAGAGAGAGAGAGAGAGAGAGAGAGAGAGAGAGAAAGAGAGAGAGAGAGAAAGAGGAAACGACGAGGAAGAATTAAATATACCGCGAGGGTGAAGTGAGAGAGAAATAAATGTTAAAGATTTCTTATCAATTCGTGTTTTAATACAGTTACGTTCTTGTTGAAAGAGGTAAATGCATCATTATGTTTTCCATGCATCTTATCGAATCTTTTGACAATCTTGAAGCAAGAGGCATCTTATTTCATCATCCTCACAATACGTTCTTTGCTCTTGAGAATAGAGCCATCATACTGTAGAGTTGGACGAGCTATCCGTAAAAGTTTAGATGATATTGAACCAGAAAAAATATGCTCTGGAATATTTCCAGAAAGATCAGGTATCCTAACGATGTAAAAAGGAAAATTGTCTCTTTTATCAAATAGTTTGTGCACGAAAATCCCATCTTTAATAGCAATATCCAGTTCTAGGAATGTTGCGTGTGTACCTTTGTGTTCACCTTTAAGGTGTAGTTCCGGTGGGTATATTTCGCAGTAACTATTTTCAAGGCTATTTTCAAGGCTTTGAGGATATATGATGATGATAACAAACTTGTGACCTCTGATAAAGAACAGATCAATATCATATCTGACTTCTTTGAAAAATTATCCAACCTGAAAAAATGAACCCACCTTTTACCACTGAGGAAGTACAGGCAGCATCCAGAAAACTCAAGAACAACAAAGCAATTGGGGCAGACGAGATGCATGCAGAATACATAAAGTTTGGGTCAGATAGTCTACATACACAAATTTCAGACATTGTAAACCACACTAGTGAAACAGGAGATTTACCTGATGTATTTCGTCATGGCATACTGAACCCCCTTGCGAAACCTCCAAAGAAAAACGAAAAGGTAAATGTCAGACCCATTTTATTGTTATCTGTCTTACGAAAAATACTTTCTGTCATTCTGAATGAGCGATGCTGGGAATGCATGAAGCCATTTATACCAACCTCACAAGCCGCTTACCAAGGCGGAAGATCCACCACAGAGCAAGTTTTTGCGATAAAAACGGTGGCAGAAAAAGCTTTAACAACCAACAAGTATGACATTTTCCTTCTTCTTCTGGGCATGTCAAAAGCGTTTGACACTGTGAATCGATCTAAACTGATGGAACTCCTCAAGGATGTACTCACGACCTCAGAGCTACACATGATGCACATTCTTATCAATAATGTTAAGCTTAATGTTAAAATAGGTGAGAAATTTGGTCCTGATATCCATACAAATCTAGGGATTTGTCAAGGAGACTGTCTCTCTGCTCTGTTATATATATTTTACGTGGGACATGCCATTAAACCCCTACCAACAAGAATTGAAAGAATTGACTATCAGAACCACCTTTGGTCAGAGCTCGACTGGATAATAGACAGAGACCAACACAAAGTCATAATAGATCCAAAGTATGCTGATGACACGTCCTTTCTTCGCTCAGATGAATCAAAATTGAACCAAGTACAGCGATTAATACCAGCAATGCTGAAAGAATATAGTCTGATTGTCAACAACAGCAAGACAGAACGCTACCATATTACACGAAATGGTGATGAATCATGGAGGAAATGCAAATACCTTGGGTCCCTCTTAGGAACAGAAGAAGACATTCAGAGAAGGAAATCCATCACGTTTGATACGTACAAGATCATGGAAAGTATATTTGACAGCAGACATATAAGCGAGGGAACTAAACTCAGAACCTTTGAGACGTACGTTAAGTGTGTTTTCCTTTACAACTCAGACTTATGGACCCTCACTAAAAAGCTTGAATCTGTAGTAGACTGTTTCCAACGAAAGATCCTTCGCAAAATCCTGCACATCAAATGGGATGATTATGTCAGCAACACTGAATTGTACAACCGAACAAACCTGATGCCATGGAGTTTGACCAACTTCAAGCAGAACGAATTGGTTGGGTCATCTACTACGCCTACCATCAGAAACTCCAGCACGGAAAGCTTCGGACCACTTTGTGAAACAAGTGCCTAGACCTTCGGGAAGACCGAAAACCACTTGGTTCGACAGAATAATTATTGACATCAAAGAAAACGCAAGTATATCTGTGACAAAAAACAACACAGAAAATCTCAAAATCTTAGAACATTTGTGCTCAGATCGTGATGCCTGGAGAGACAGTGTTGACAGCATGATGTTACTTAAAACGAATATGCAATGATGATGATGATATTTTCAAATTCATCGTGGTCATTTATACAACAAGCATCATCAATAAATCTAAAGATATGCTTGAATTTTAATCCACGATAGCGTTCGGTGCGTGACAATTTAGTGATGAAGGAACTTTCGTAGTGATAGAGATTGAGGTTTGCAAAAATACTAAATGTAAATACTATTTGCAATGGTACCACGCATGAATCCGGCCATCTTTGTCATCCTGGTAAACTTTCATTTTTCTGATACTTCAAAAACGAAACGTCTTACCCACGGCCAGCGCCATCGACATTTTTTCTCTCCAGTAAATACCTATAAAGAAACTTTTTCAAAAAGACATAGAAAATTGGGACTTTTGCATGTGCTTCATCTTAACTTAAATCCTCATATTTTATCTGCTTTTTTTCTTGTGACTCTCAATGAGTGCACCACAACATATTGCAAACTATCCCAATCCCCCCTCCCCCAAAACAGATCAAATTTCATTAAATTTTAAAAGCAGATCAAATTTTATGACCTTTTTGTACCATAACAATTACATGTTATATCTTCTGCTTCAACTTTACCCTAAAACCTTCAATTCATGACTATTTGGATCATACTTTTAGTTTTCTTTTAAATTTTTAAGGTAGAGAATGTACACATAACTCAGGTATAAAGTTTACATCTCTTTTAGCCTTGTCTTTTAATCTCTTATTCATAGTATGTAAACTGCTAGATATGTCTCACTTTTTCCGGTTAATTTATGCGTTCCGTCATGCTTCTCTAAACTTTTTATCCCTTCATACGCAAGCTTACTATCAAGGATCAATGTAATAGACAAATTTCATTTGCAGGCAACAAATTGCTATTAAAATAATTTTGACACATGATTTGTTCAACACTAATCCCACTGACAAAACCTTTTCATCTTTTCTTTTCTTTAAATGCCTAAAACGTCCGTTATGTATAACAAGAAGACAACGCAGTTTTAAATGAAATATACCTTACGTTTTAACACGTTTTCTTGTGTCGTAACTTCATAAATTCAAATATTCATCGGTTATTGGTAAACTTTACTACAAACTACTGGGTATAGCTTGTAAACTACTGTTGACAAACGAATTGCAATATGAAAGTAACAGTTTTAGCTGATACTGACCTCAATGGCTTTCTTTCGATGCAGACATTGTGACATATGTGTTGCAGAAATGATGGTGGGGTCTCGGAAACAACATGTTGAACGCGCAACCGAACCTAAACAAGAACAAATGTGACATGGATTCAATTTGTTAAAAAACTACGTTTAGACAGTACATAATTTTTTAAAACATAAGATAAAAGAAGACATTATTAGTTGACATACAGTTGGGCTAGATAAACAAAGTCTATGCTTGACATAATATATGAAAAATTTCAAATTGGATATACACAGAGATATAGTAAGAGAAGTATGTGTTATAGTCAGTAAAATCAGAAATCTCGTTACAGGATAAATAACATGCCACTGGTATTTAGAAACAACATGTACAGAAAACCGCTACGGGGAAGTCAGCTATTGCATGAACAATCCAACACGTGCTCCTATGGATCAGTCATAAGCAATTGATGTCACTCTGTTCTGTCTGTCCGTCTGTCTCTGTCTGTCTGTCTCTCTCTCTTTACAGCGCTGTTCCGTCTTTTATCATGTCTTTGCACTTCTCACATTCGTTTAACGGAAAAGGTGCTGATTTACCCTACTTTAAAAACAGAACAATATACATTGCTTTTAAGTGCAAGATGTTCAAAATGCTTGCCTAACAGAAATATTAAATGGGGGTTGCTGGGATACTGTATCTGCTGAATAAAGCTGCCCACAAAACTAGAAGCTACCTACGACAATTAAAACTTTGAAACTTTGATCGACAGCAGCAAGGAGCACTCGTTTATGATGATTTCTGTGAAGTTTTCTGAAGTGGACAAACTTGTTACACTGGACATAATACCATACTTTCTAATTGATACAATGTAACTCGCTTTTTCAATGCTAAATCCTAATGTAACGTATTTGACGGGAAAAGTAACACATGACCGTTTCAATACTATTGCGAAACTGACAATATTTTCTGAAATTTGTCTATCTGTCTATCTGTCTGTCTGTCTGTCGGTTTTGGCTCTTTCGGGTGCTTTTTTAACTGGTCTGAGGAATCCATTGACGGCTAACATGCGTATGTTCTGGCATACGGAGTAGGAGTTCAAGCATCTTAGTTCTCTTCTTCTGATTTGTACACTCCATATATTGCTAGCGGTTATTTTTCACAGGTCTTTGTTGCTGATGGTCTTTGAAAAACGTTAATTTTCCGTTCTTCTTGTATGTAAGTGTCTACATTTGAGTGTTGTGTAATACGATGCCTGGACTCTTGTGTTTTTTTATCTCTATAGTACTGAAAGGTAGTTGCATAGCAGAGGCCTCAAAATCAATTTTCTCTTCTTCTTTATAGAACACTTATTGGAAGTGGTTTTTTTATTACATCTACTTGTCCTTTGCTCGTTGTTATTTTGCCATATTACCTATTAAATTCTTCTCTGGTTCTGTTATTCTTAGTTTCTTTATTGCTTTGTACGTTCTTCTTGATTCGTCCTTGCTGTTTTCTTTGTCATGTATTAATCCTCAAACTTTGGTTTCTGCACTTCTTCTTATTTCAGCTTTGATTTCTTTAGTGATTTCTTTCTCTCCTGTGTTAGTTCTTTCCTTTTGTTGTTGTTAGTTGCTGTGTTCGTTTTATCCAGATAGCCTTCTGATGGACTTCAACATTTTTATGCTGTTTCTATGATTTGCCCTTTTATGACTAATACTTTCTTGGCTGCTTATGGGCAAGATTCTTTTAAGTTATTCCAGATGCTGTTTGTTTCCCTGCTCTGAACCTCTTTGCTTTTCATTTTTTCCCTCGCAGTTCATCATCATTCATCATTTCTTCGCAGTTACTCGATACCTTACCCTCGTCTCTTCATCCTTAAGGTTTTCTATATTGATGGTTCTTGTAGTAAAGGGATTCTTAACCGGTGGGAATTCCCCACAGGTGGGGAATGGCAGGATGGCCAGGTGGGGAATGACCGTGGCCTGTGATGAGTCTGATTATACCAGATTTGATACGGGTTTTTTCGCATAGAACACAAATCCAGAGCGTGACATGTGTTGCTAACATTCATTAATCATTTTTTATCTGCTTCACGTCCAAGAAAGTCAAAGAATCGTTCAAGTTCAAACACCTTCGTAGCTGTCATAAACGTAATTCCCTAGTCTCATGCAGTGATTAATGAATTCGTGTGTTTAAGCGAATGATAAATAAGGCGTGTGAAGTTTAATGAGCTGTCTGCGAGTAAAAATGTTCGCATTGAAAGCGAGCATCACTTGCATCGCTTTGATTGCGAACTCAATTTGCAGGCCTACATTACATTTCGACTGTGAACAAGATTTCAGCAGGCATAATTTAGAAAGCCAATTTGCAATCGCTTCAGCCCATCAGCAAGCTTTTCCCGAGAATTCGTTCTGAGGTAAGTTTGTAATTTATCTTTACGATTAAATTCGCAATATTTCTGTCAAGAGACACAAGACAAAACATATCTTAATTGCTCGTTCCAGGGTAGATGGAAACGAATTTTTTATTTTTCTTCTCCCTTTTACCTTTTCAGACTTCAAAAGTAGGCTATGCCAAAACGAAAATATAACGAAAATTACATGACTTTTGGGTTTACATTTGTGGAGAGAAGTGGAAAGCAGCTTCCTCAATGCCTTATTTGCCATAAAACACTGTCCAATGAATCTATGAAACCCCATCAGCTGAGACAACATCTCATGATAGTTTATTCCGAATGGGCTTGTAAAAGCAAAGAACTCTTAGAAATGAAAGCCAAAAATTTGAAGAGCATGAAAATGGACACATCCGGGAGCCTCCAAGTACAATCAAAGGCAATCATTCAGGCGTCTTACGCCGCTGCCCTGCTTGTGGCTAAAGCTAAAAGGCCACACGAGATCGCAGAAAACTGTTAAAACCCTGCCTTGTGACATGCACGAAGCTTGTGCTAGGTAATTCTGCAGCTTCAAAAATAAAGCAAGTCTCTTTGTCCAACAACACGGTAAAGTGTCGTATTTTCGACATGTCCAATGACCCCCAAGGCCAACTGATTGAAAAGATCAAAGCATCACCAGTGATTGCGATTCAACTTGATGAATCAGTAGATGTTGACAGTCTTCCACAGTTACTAGTGTTTACCTGGTATATTGGAGATGACTGCATCGAAGAAGATCTTCTGTTTTGCCAACCGCTACAAAGGACCACTACTGCTGGCGACGTGATGGGAGTCGTGGAATCTTTTTTTGGAACACATTCATTGGAGTGGGTAAAGCTGGTCAGTGTTTGCACAGACGGTGCACCCGCCATGCTGGAAGCCTGGTCTGGATTCATTCAGCTTGTGAAAAGGAATAATCCAAACGTTATAGGGATGCACTGCATCCTCCATCGAGAAGCATTGGCCAGTAGAAACATGCCACCGTCATTGAAGAGCGTACTGGCCACTGCGATAAAGCTGGTAAATTATGTGAAGTCCAGTGCTTTGAACAGTCAATTGATTCGTCAAATGTGCGAAGATTTAGACTCTGAATACTCCTCATTTCTTTTCCATACTGTAGTCTGTCAGTCTGTCTGTCGAAATGATCAATGCTTGATCGATTGTTAAAGCTACTACCAGAGGTTCTGAAGTTTTTGGAGTCACAGAGACAAGAGAAACTGCATTTTGCTGCTTCAAGTCAAGAGTTCCAAATCATGCATTTACATCTAAATGAATTGAATCGCAAGCTGCAAGGGCCGAACTGTGACATTCTTGGGCACAGAGACAAAGTAAATGCATTCATCGCAAAACTCGAGATGTGGCGACACAAATTTGAAAGGAAATTGAATGTTGCTACAAGTTTTCCGTTGTTAACAGCGTGTGGTGAAATTACTGTTACCTTTCGAGTCGAAATTGTGACACACATTACGAGCTTGATCAGTGAGTTCAGGCGGTACTTTCCGAAATTTGAAATCGAAACTCCTATGATAAAAATGACAAGGAATCCTTTCCGGGTCAAGCTGGAGGGCCTGTGTTTTGAGATGCAAGATGTGGGAGAACAGCTAATAGAATCGGCAAACGACTCAAGCGCTAAAGACATTTTCCTGAATCAACCTCTGACTAAGTTTTGGGTGATTCTTCGAAAAGCACACCCCGAGATTGCTCTGAAAGCGCTAACGTTGCTGGTTGGTTTCCCCTCCACCTATCTATGCGAGTCGGCATTTTCAGCTGTTGTTATCATCAAATCAAAAGCAAGAAATCGCTTATTAGACCTCAAGTCTGATTTGCGCTGTGCAATCAGCAAGTTTGAACCAAACATAGAAAAACTAGTCACCAAGAAGCAGCCCCAAGTTTCCAATTGAATGATTATGAGAAACTCACTCTAGTTACGTAGGTGTCAATAATATTATTGTGTTTAGAATTGTTAGAAAGATATACATGTACATGCATGTTCTGAAATAATGTTGGAAATGTGTGCGATTTTTTGGGATTGGCGATTTGGTACAGAAGAGTGTGAGAGTTATATAATTTGCTTTCTTTTTAGCAATAACTGATTGTTAGTCAGGTACTTCACATATGTTATGATTATTTACACGGAATAAAGAATGTTTGAACACGTGAAAAGCTCTCTACTTCATTGGTGGTGAATGAGACGTTTGATTAATGAATATTGGGTAATGAGGAAAAAAAAGGTTAAGAACCCCTGTTGTAGCATTTGTTTTCTTCAGATGATGCCATTCTAACTTGAATTTTGCTTTAACTAGCCTGTGGTCTGTATTCGTTTTTATGCCGCTATAGAATCTGAAGTCTTGGCTAAGCACTCTTTGTCTACTTCTAAGTATGGTGTAATATATCTTATAACAATATGAATGTCGTCCACCCTCTTTCACTCCAGGGCTTTTCCTGGTGGTTCTGTGTGCCATCTTGTGTTTGTACATGATGCTTGTAAGTATTACAGTCATGAACAAAAATTTAAGACCAAACACTGAAGATAGCCGAAATTTGGGTATTGCATCAGATTGCATCAGATAGTTGTCCTGACTGCATCATATCAACTGTTTTAATTTTAGTTGTTTCTTTGTATGGTTTCTTAGCTGCTGTCAACACCTCCTGATTTTCGCCTATTTTTTGAAATTTGGAGAATAGCTGAAAAGGGGCGAAAAAAGTCCCTGGCGGTGGTGGTTCATAGAGCCCAAATCGTAGCCCAAAGCAGTAAAAAGTTGACGGAGCGCAGTATTGCGAAGAAATTGAGTGTCAGCAAGTCAGCCGTGCATCAAGCGATCGTCAAGTACGAAGAATTAGGAATCTACGAGGATCGGAAGAGAACTGGAAGATCTAGAACCACCACCAAACACGACGACATCTTGATGAAAAGGGTGATCTTCAGGTCTCCAACCAGTTCCATGAAGTATAAAAGGCCAGAACCGCTGCGAAGAGGATGCAAAGTCAGTCATATAACAGTTTCGCGTCGTTTATCGAAAAAATTTGAGTCGAAATCCTAGAAACCTGCAAGAAAACCAAGGCTTATACTTATGACGAAAGCCAAGCGCCTAACATTTGGATTGAAACATCGCCACTGGACGACCGCATAGTGAGGTAGGGTATTATTCTCAGACGAATCTACTATTCAATAGTTCGCAGTGCGCAAGCGCCACGTCAGAAGTCTAGCTGGCAAGCGATATGATGATAAATATACGATATCGATGATGAAAAATCCCCCAAGTCAGATGATTTTGGGGGGGGACAATGTCCATGAATGGGGTCGGTGGTCTCTACTTTTTGACCCCAGGAACCACTATGGATGGTCTGAAGTATGTCGAGTTGTTGTCAGACAAACTTAAACTTCACATGGAAGTCCATAACTGCAATATTTTCATGCAGGTTGGAGCGTTATGCGACCATTTCAAAGTTTCAACCAGCATTCTGCCAGCGAACAAAGTGAACGTGTTCGAGTGGCCGGGAAATAGCCCTGACTTCAACCCAATTGAAAATATGTGTACGGTATTGAAGGATAATGTGTCGGAACAACAACCGTCAAGTGCTCCGGAGTTGGCAAGATTGATAAAAGAAATCTGGGTTAGAGAAATCTCGAAGGAATATTGCCATAGTTTAATAGACAGTATGCTGAGGCGCATGGTGGCTGTAATCAGAAACAAGGAAGGATACACAAAATATTGAATTTTGGACAATTGAATGATCATGGATAGCAAAATTGCATATAGTGTCATATTTTCCGTGCAATATGAAGATTTTGTGAGAAATAAAAGTAATTATCCTGTTTAAATGCGATGATGCCATGACTGTAGTTTGTTGTTTACACAGGTTTCAATTGGCACCTCGCCATTGCTGCTTGGTAGTCCGTTACCAAAACATCCTACAACCTCTGGATAATTTTCATGCCCTGTGCCAGTTTCTGCATAGAAATCTCCACCTATGCCTAGAATGCTGTTATTCTTGACTCTATTTATTGTTCCATCTAGACTCCCATAAAAATCTTCTCTTTGCTTGGGTTCTTTATTTCTTATAACTAGGGTGAGTGCGTTATCGCACACTACAACTAGGTCTTTCCCATTCACCTTAACTTGCACAGTATATATTGTCATTGTGTCTATTGAAGCTTGGTACTATATGAATGTTTCATATGTTGAAGTGCACGTGACACTTTTCACCTCTTACTGTAGTACAATACGTCCCCCCTTAGAAATAAGGGTCAGCTACGAATACCCAATAAGCAGCCCCGGACCGCAGTGGCGAGGGAGCAGGATGTGGCGGGCTTCAGAGTGGTGCCTGAAGCCTTATAAAATCCCACACAAATCCGTATGCCCTTGTGACATGGCAAGGCCTGGCCGCCATCAAGTAAGCCTAACCAACGGAAGAGGCCCAGGATCCACCGTTGACCAATCCTCCTGGGGACATCGCCAATGACTTCACAAAACTCACAGAATAACCTGCCAGGCGACCGGACTGGCCATCGGCGCGTTTCGGTGCCCGGACAGGCCAGACGTGTAAAATGTGCTACTGCCCAGAACAAAACCAACCTGCAACAGGAGATGCGGATAGGCACATGGAACATCAGAGGAATCAAACAACTTTGGAAAATTCAGAATGTTGTCCTTGAATTCAAAAGACTCAACCCAGACATTTGTGACCTCGCGGAAACTCATGGAAACCAGTCAAGGGAGATGGACACGGATGGGACTCTCGTAGTACAGAGCGACAACGCTAACAACCATCAAGAAGTTGGACTGATCATCAGTCGGAAGTTCTCGGCTACAACACCATCAATGGCAGGATGATGACTGTCCGATTCAATGCCAAACCAGTAAACATGACCATAGTGCAGATCTATGCCCCAACACTGGACAAAGAACAGGAGGAACATGATGAATTCTACGAGCAACTACAAGTCCTTGACAATACACCAGCAAGCGATTTCACCCTAGTTATGAGTGATTTCAATGCGATCCTAGGCACCAAAAAGCAGAATCACGTAATGGGTAGTTTTGGAAAGGGGAAGACGAAACGAAAGTGGCTGAGACTGATTGATTTCTCCGCTGCCAACAATCTCTTTGTTACCAACAGCAAATTTAAACACCACATCCGCCGCAAGATAACATGGATCTCTCCCGGCAACCGAGTGAGGAATGAAACAGGCTTCATACTGGTGAAAGAACGGTATCAAGCCTCTGTGCTTAACTGTCGCGCGTACCCTGGTGCAGACTGCAATTCAGATCACCAATTGCTGTCAGCCAACATCAGCAAAAGATGCAACACTGCAAATACCCAAAAGAAGCAAGCACGCCTTAAGTGGAATCTTGAAGCCTAGCAGAACGACAATGCATGCAAGGAACGATACAAGACAGCAATAGAGGAGCAACTGAATGAAGCATGCCCTAGTATAACAGCTAATGGACGAGCGACGAAAGATTAAACCCCTGAAACACACAAGCACCGAAAAAGAACAAGAGTACAGAACATTGGACAAAGACATCAACCGACGTTGCATTAAAGACAGAATCCATGTGTGAAAGCTTAGTGAACAAATATGACACACAGAGACACATATATGCGTACAAGCATATCAGGGGGATGAAGAAGATATTCAACCTGCGCTCCAGGACTATCAAGGATGCAAATGGAACTGTCCTGCAGCGCTGGAGAAGCTACACAGAATCCCTCTACGCCAAGGATCTGTCAATACAGCCCTTACCAAGGTTGGCGATCCATGATGGGCTCCAGGCACCGGCTGTATAGCGTGCAGAACTAACAGCAGCTGTCAGTCACGTCAATGACAAGAAAGCATCCGGAGTGGATGGGCTACCGATCGAACTCTTGAAAGCAGTGGCAGACAACGGGGACTTACAAAATCGCATACTAGGACTGTGCAACGAGATCATCTGTCATGGGGAATGGCCCCTGGACTTCACTACATCGGTGTACCTGGGTCTCTACAAAAAAGGGGCAACAAAGACTGTGACAACTATCGAACAATAGCCCTCATCCCCCGTATTAGTAAAATAGCTCTGTCAATCGTTCACCAAAGGACCAATCAGCACTATGAAAGAGAACTCAGTGAAACCTAAGCAGGATTCAGGAGGGGCAGTTGAACAACAGACCAGATACTAAACTTGCGCCTACTCAGCGAGAAGGCATACGAGTACAACATACCTCTATTCTGTTGCTTCATTGATTACTCTAAGGCCTTCGACTTTGTAGACTTCAAGCGGCTGTGGGCAACATTAAGGAGCTTTGGAATACCAAACTACTTGGTGGACTGTTTACAGGCTCCCTACTCCAATCAACAGGCCATGATTGACACACCAGTAGGGCTCTCTCACCCACTAGCGATCGGGAGGAGAGTCAGACAGGGCTGCCCTATGTCCCTCACACTGTTTAATCTGTACAGCGAAATGATCACGAGGGAAGCGATGGATGGGTGGGACGGAGGGTTCACCGTTGAAGGCGAGAAGATTAAAGATCTGAAATATGCCGACGCATCGTCCTACTGGCCACATCCGAGCAATCACTGCAAGAAATTGTGAGTAGGATCGGTGCAATCTCCTTGGAATATGGTCTGAGATTGAATGAGAAAAAAACGGAAGTCATGTCCCTTGGAAGAACGAAAAGCAACATCAACATCAAGTACAACAACGCAATGCTGAAGCAAGTAAGAGTTCACATACTTGGGTTCACTCTTCAACACCAACTGCAACAGCTCACATGAGGTCAAGAGAAGAAACGTACTGGAAAAGAAGGCAGCAGGCAGCGTGAAGGATCTATGGAAGTGTGGAAACATCAGGTTAGGTACCAAGAAGAGATTAGTACAATCCCTTCTCTGGTCAATAATGAGATATGGATCTGAAACGTGGATCTACTTCCAGGATGTGAGGCGAAGGATAATATCATTTGAAATGTTATCGACGGATACTTCCGATCCCCTGGACAAGCTTCGCCACTAATGAAGAAGTATGCAGAAGAATTGGAAATCAGCCACAACCATGTCAGCACTCGCTCAACCGCAGACTACGATTCTTCGGACACATGATCAGAAAAGATGGCCTCACCCGCAAGCTCCTGTTAGGCAGCGTGCATGGCAAACGACCGAGAGGGAGACCACGGCAAATTTGGCTCAGAGACATCTGCCAGGGCCTGAACTCTAACATACAGTCGACAATCAAACGTGCCAAAGATCGTGACCTGTGGAGAATGGTGATCGGCAACCCTCAATAGACGAGGACGCTACAAGTACAAGTGAGTACAAATACTAATGCATTTCTATATTATTACTGAACGTATTATATAATATATACTACATGGTACTAAATATTACCATCGTATTTTACCTTTAAGTATTCCAAAAATCTTCTCATGAATGAAACAAAATGCTCTGCTTGTCGGATATTTCCTGGCACGGCCTCTGAAATAAATAGGGCACATTTTACTTTATGTGTTAATGTGTCATTTTGTATATTGCAAAATTAAAAGTACGTTATTCTATGGCTCAGTCACAATAAAACCTATCTGTACTTTCTTCCTAAAAATGGTGTTCTCTTTAAGTTTTAATATATCGTGCTGCTATTCAACCAACCTAAACCTTTTCCCTTTCTACCTGTTTTTTTCAATAAACAAGTCGCATTCAAAATGTATGACAGTGCTTTATAAAATTTTTGTTTAATTTTCTCGCTATCCAATAGTATCAATTTCCTATTTTCAAAAGTATTAATTCACTTGTACAAACTATTTCCTCCAAACTCCGTTTCTTTTCTAATGCTCAAAAAACAGCTTTCTTTGAAATCAGTTAAAAGTAATCCGAATCATTTAATCAACTTGCAAAAAATTCCTTGATATTTTTAAGATAACTCAAATTCTTCAAAATCCATCATAACCAATGCATCAAAGCATCATCCAGACAATTGTGATTTACACCTAAATTGTTATAACCTTTCACACTATTTCTTTAACATTTCATGGTTTACCTTTACAAATCTTCATGGATTAGTATTATTTGATACATCTGGGGGGGGGGGGTCGCAAAAAATATCCTGACTGTTAAAACATGTCTGAGAATCTCTAAAATATGAAGTCATAATGAAACCTTGGTAAAAAAAAATTTTCTTCGTGACTGTAAGTTCTGTTGCACCAAGGACTGAAATAAATATTTGGATACAGCCCTAGCCCTAGAATGATTTTTACTCAATAAAATAAATTATAAAAAACAAACATTTTCGGGAAACGTGCGCTTCTTATGCATTAAAAGTAGTTTGAAATATTTTTTATTTTATAACAACCAAATATAGATCGAAACTATTCTGGGGGACGGTTTGGCTTTTTAAAGTCTTAATTACCAGCTTATCTTAGAAACTACATTAATCCATTGATGCTGGTAATTTATTATGTCATGAATCTTAATCTTTTTCGAGGGATACTCCTCCCAATGTCAGGCTACTAATGTAATTAGATTTTTTAGGTATTTAATTAGGTATATTACTTCTGTGACAAAATAACATATACACACAAAACAAGGTGTGTACCCATCGCCGCTCCAAGACCTGTGATTGCTAAAATATTCATGCAAGCGTTTGGAGCCGCAGCATTATCAATCGCAGACCAAGGTCTAACTGTCTGGGAAAGATACGCTGACGATGTTTTCGGAATTATTCAAGAAGATCAACTACAAGATTTCTTTGTGTACATAAACAGTCTTCACTCAAACATTGTATTCACCATGGAAAGAAGAAAGACAATTGCCCTTCCTTGATGTTCCAGTGAAGAGACAAGCAGATTGCACAGTTTCTGTTACTATCAACAGGAAGTCAACTAACATCGACCAGGTTCTTAATGACGAATCACACCATCTAGTTTCAGCTCGTCATAGTGTCATCGCCACTCTGTTTAGAAGGGGAAGAAGCATTATTTCAAACCTATGCCTCCTTAGCAAAGAAGAAAGACACATTCAAAAGATTCTCTTATCCAATGAACGCCATACTTGGGATGTCCGGAGAGCATTACGAAAAACTAGCAGGCCTAATCATAAAGGAGAAAAAATAAAACGACCACAAAATTTCAAGTGTTTACTTTTCACAACATCTACCCTTAGGTCGATGTACTCAAACCAAAGGACCCAGAGAAACAACAAAGCTTACTGACCACATTGTAAGGATTGTCCTGCCTTCTACATTGGAGAACCAAGGCGTTCCAAGGGTCATAGAGAAAAAGAACACAAGAGAGCTGTTCAAAAAGGTCACAACAAGCATCACGAAATAGCGGAGCACTCCTGGACAAAAGGTCACACCTTTGACTGGGAAAATACAATTATTCTAGACAAGAAAGTAAATAGTACGATAAGAAAAATAAAAGAAACCATCCATTCTCTACAGCACAGAAATCACATCAACAGCATACCTCACACTCTCCCAAAAACATCGCTTTCGGCACTAAAGAAAAGAAACACAACAAATACACGATACACATGACCCCACTTCTTAAAACAACTCGATCCCTGTCACCAAGCAGGTCCGTACTATCAAATTACATAATAGCTATACCTAATTACTTTAGTAGCCTGAAG
This sequence comes from Morbakka virulenta, assembly GCA_003991215.1. Classification (NCBI taxonomy): domain Eukaryota; kingdom Metazoa; phylum Cnidaria; class Cubozoa; order Carybdeida; family Carukiidae; genus Morbakka; species Morbakka virulenta. The sequence goes on along the minus strand of RDPX01000135.1, from coordinate 841,005 downwards.
ATGAGAACAGTGTCTCTCAAAACGTAGTTCAGAAGTCTTACGACTCAAGACATGTTAAATTTCTTACATCAAGGGCTTCCACTGAGTGCATGAGTCAAGAATGTTTAAGATTACATTGAGCCAACTGATAGAACTTTTAAAANGTGCCAAGGGTCATGTAGAAAAAGAACACAAGAGGGCTGGTCAAAAAGTTCACAACAAGCCTCACGAAAGAGCGTAGCACGCCTGGACAAAAGGTCACACCTTTAACGTGGAAAATACAAATATTCGAGACAAGAAAGTAAATAGTACGATAAGAAAAATAAAAGAAACCATCCATTCTCTACAGCACAGAAATCACATCAACAGCATACCTCACACTCTCCCAAAAACATCGCTTTCGGCACTAAAGAAAAGAAACACAACAAATACACGATACACATGACCCCACTTCTTAAAACAACTCGATCCCTGTCACCAAGCAGGTCCGTACTATCAAATTACATAATAGCTATACCTAATTACTTTAGTAGCCTGAAGATGAGAACAGTGTCTCTCAAAACGTAGTTCAGAAGTCTTACGACTCAAGACATGTTAAATTTCTTACATCAAGGGCTTCCACTGAGTGCATGAGTCAAGAATGTTTAAGATTACATTGAGCCAACTGATAGAACTTTTAAAACATTTATTTCAAAGCAATAAGTATTCTGTCCAATTCTTTTGATACTGTGTTTTCAGGTACCATTTTCATTTACCATACCACCGTTTTCCACTCCTTTCTCGTATGACATTCTCTATTTCACTGTTCAGGGCATTACTTAACGGATTTCAAATGGGCCAGTGAAAATCTTGTGGTCGAAAGAATAAATATTTACAGTATGAAATAAAGTGACACGTACGCAAAAACAAACACACACAAGCAAGCAAACGCATATTTCTATCTTCTCTTGTAGTTTTTCTTTCATCACAACTTCTACTTAAAGCATCAATATCAAAGAACGCTTCATGTTGTTTACCCCTGCTTGGAGGTTTATTAACCCTAGTGAGATTGATTTTCCTTCTAAAGAATTTTCGTCAATGAGGATGCTTGATAGGTCATTATCTCCAGATCGTTCTTAGAGACCCTTACATTCCACTTATTGGTAAGTATGCTTCTAGCACGGATAGTTCTTTATATTGCGCGAGCAAGTACCTTACGCATGACGCCATTTTGTTTCCTTATAGATCTACTATCCGTCCTTGCATGGAATACTGTTGTCACATTTAAGAATATGTTTCCCAATCTCATCTTGAATGTTCTTGATCTAGTTCAGCGACATGTTTTCAACTAAATAAGTTTAGATCTTGCAGCTACTTCTCAAACTTTGTCTCATCGACGAAATGCGCCTTGCTTAAAGTCTTTTTTCAACGGGTATTATCATGGCCAATGTTACAATTAACTTTCCTCGAGGGTAACCGCCCACTTTATTGCACCCTGTCATTTACTTCTCTCAGCATCTTCATCCTCAAGCAGTTGTTGTCCCTCGTTGTAATAAACCTTTCTATGAATGTAGTTTATTTCACCAAACAGCTAGAGTGTTGTAACTCTTTGGCTTCTAAGCGCTTTTCATCACCGTGTGACATGAACGTGTTTACGTCTAAACTCAACAAACTCATATCTTCGCCTAACTTTACTTTTCCTGTCTTTTTTCTTTCTTCTTCTTCATAGTTCCAAACACTTATTGGATGTATACTTTATGGTTCTTAACCAGGAAAAACAATCATCCAAACTGCTTGCAAGGTGCATTATAGAGGTTAATGGGGAAAGGAAACCGACTGACCTGATCGACGCGTAATGTTTACTGGTATAGCACAGGCATTATAGTTACCACCTTACAGACAACAATGATATGTGTTTTTTATTGCCTTTCCTAGAAACGTTTTTGTACCCTTTTTGCACCATTTGTATATTATATACAAGGAAATGAGAGCAATATATACGATGATGCTATCTTCCATGAGCTGCTACAAAATAACTTTCTGTTGAAATTTAAGAAAACTTCACTGGGGCACTTGCAGTTGGTGCCGTTTTCTAGACCCGCTCTTGTTTAATCGTGTTTAAATTTTTTAAGATGTGATCCATAGACCAATGAGACCTTCTTGTCCTTTAAAAAAAAACAGGCGTTAAATGCTACTCTAGTGTTAATAAATAAGGGGGTAATCTAATGTATTACAAACATTGCCGTAATTAGAGGGAAAGGGCATTGCAGCAATGAATCAAACCGTAGATTTAGAAGTCATACATTCAGCAATGTAACATACGCTATTCACAAAAGATAACAAATTGCGTGATTATGTCAAAAATACTAAGGAAAAAGGAATACAACGCGGGGAAAAGAAAAGCAAGAATCACTTGTTTAACATCTGAAATATTTCAAAATGTCGATAAACTATCACCCCGTTCACACACAATGAGGTTCAAACTAATATCCTCGCACAATAGTATCCATGTCAAGGATTTTTGAATCTATACCAGCAATGTCTGTAACAGGATGGCAAAGAAAGCTACGCAGATGAACAAGTACAGGGTAATCCTTATTCTTCTCCAAACCTCTACCACATACAGAATACAACGGAAATAATACATCAAAAATGTATCCAAAATCTGTTCTTATCAAGTGAGCTTAACTTGAACAGTTTTTTATCCGTATCGTAACATGAACATCAAAAATTGACTTTGTTATACATTTTCAGTCATTGAAAGTTAAAAATAAAAAATAAACGTTCAGTTACCTTTTAATAGGTCATCCGGCAATACTAAAAATCAACATAGTGGTATATCATTAACGCTATATAAAAAATATGATTCAAACAGCGCATCAAACTCACCAGTGCGTTCATACCTCCCAAATTAATCAACTAACAAAATGGTACAGTTAATACTTGTGAAGAAATTAGCTTTGACTTAACAATACATTTTGAACAATGCTTAACGAATTTATTAAGGTCGTAAAGGGAGATTTTCCTAAACAAGAACAAGAACAGAAACAGGAACTTTCAAGACCTCGCAGCTTCAAAATTGGAAGACAAGTGAAGTTCTTTGCCGACTGTGTATTGTGAACGGGAATAATATACTTTTTGGTTGTAAAAGTTAGAACAAATTTCTAAACAAGAACAGGAACAACGAAGCAATGTGAGGACTCTTGTGACGAGCTAGAGGGTGGTAATAAACAATTATTAATTACATTCTACCACGGAATACATTACTAAGTCTGCTTTACCTGTTCTTGAATCATCGGTATTTGCAATAAAGCAAGATATAATACCTTATGGGTAAAAAAAGTCGGCATAAATAAAAGTCGGCAAAAAACTTTTAAAAAATTAGTCACTTTTTACCGCCTATTTATTTTACCACTGATGTGGAAAAAAACAAGATTTTGACAAAAATCTAATCTATTTTCAATCACATTTTGATTTACGATTTCAATGTTCATCTCTTCATCAAAAGTTTCGACATTTGGTGCTGCATCTTGGGTATTTTCAGGGTCCTTCTCAGCTTCTTCCTTTTCTTCTTCACCTTCTCCTGCCGTGTTCTCGTTTATTATAATTTCAATTTCGTCATTGTCATCACTTTCGTCGTCGTCTTTGCTTTTCTGCTTCCCGGTATAATTATAATCGTATAAATTCTTATAAATTCGTATAAAGTCTTTAATTAAGGAAAAAAATCCTGTCTTCTTTCACAGAAAAAGTAAGTAGCAGTGGTACTTCAAGTCCACCTGCAGGGATCAGTGACACATTGTAGTTGGTGGAGACCGCGTGTCCAGAAATACTACCACCTTCTTGGATAAAATAAAAACAGTGGCGTGAAATTTCCCTCGGAATGTGCCCAACAGTCATCCAACTGTCAAAGAAATTGTTCTTGACTTTAATGGCACAAGCATCAGGATCGAATTCTTTGGAGGATTTGTTAGTCTCGATTTGAACTTGGACTTTTTGACCTGCTTTAGCATTTTTCCGCGTCGTGTTCTTATAAACATGGTATCCTCTGGCTGCGATTTTGCTTTCGAATGAAAGCATATTGTTACTGTGACCATNAAGGTGGTCCCTTGGAGTCACAAGAAAGGACATGATCAGAAATGAAAGGATCAGAGGCACCATCGGGATATGTGACATCGCAGGAAAGCTGAGAGAGACACGGCTAAGGTGGTATGGACATGTGCAAAGAAGGGAGGAGGATCACATTGCTAAACGGGTGCTGAACATGGAGCTGCCTGGCAAGAGAAAGCAGGGAAGGCCAAGGAGGAGATGGAAAGACTGTGTGGGAGATGACATGAGGGAACTTGGCTTGACCGAGAAAGACGCACGTGACCGACTCACGTGGAAGAAGTCAATTCGCTGTGGCGACCCCTGAAAAGGGAAACGCCGAAAGAAGAAGAAGAAGAAGAAGAAGACCATGGATAAACGAAGTGGCCTTGTCACAAAAAATTCAATGCAAACAAACTTTCGAACTTTCGAATGCATTCGAAAATTAACAATAGAGCGTAATATAATACGTTGTTCTCCATCTTCGTTCTTACATGATACAAAACATTTTTAAACAAAAGAGAAAATTCCAATCAAGGAGGAAAGCGACTGAAATTGCGTTCCTTTTCTGTTTCATCATTTTAACAATAAAAACACAAAAACAGAATACCTGGAGCACGATGGCTGAGGTATGAGATTTGAGAGATTATTATAAATATTTATCGAAAAGCTCTAATGGAAAATCTCCTGAGAAAATCCCGACGTTTTTAACCTCTGCATTTGGCAATGATAATGGAGCAGAAATCACCGCGATTAACGAAGAGATAGGAGCGTATGTTCAACCAAAAATCACAAAGAAATATTCAACAGTTCCAAGTAACATTAAGAATGAAGTCGGAGAAAACGCTCTTTTGAATGGTTCAAAATCAGCATTGAAGAAATCCAAGAAAAAGTATCCAAAATATACTTTCATCCGAACATCAGTAAATAATTGGAAAAATAAGATTCAAAAGGATAAAAATGACCCTGGTTCATCTACTGTACACGAGAGGAGAGGTAGACCAAACCTCTTACCAAACGAACTTATACTTTAAGTGAAAGATGTGATAACTGGAGTACGTCTGGCTGGAGGTGTTATTTCAAGAAACATGGTCATGGCAATTGGCACTGGAGTCGTCAAGGCTAGCTGTCCGTCGAAGCTTAAAGAGTTAGGTGGTCATATTGTACTTACAGAAGGCTGGGCTAGAAATGTATTAAAATCAATGGTATGGTCTAAAAGAAAAGGCACGACTGGTAAAATCGAGCCAAGTGAACAGTTTTTACTGGATGAGAAGCTAACATTTCAATGACAAATCTCCAATGTTATCAACGACAATGATATTCCGAAGAATCTTATCTTAAATTTGGACCAAACTACTTTATCTTGTGTCTCCTGGAAAATACACTTTCAATCCAAAAGGAGCAAAAACTGTCCCAATTAAAAGCATATATGATAAGAGGCAAATCACTGCTACTTTTGTTATCAGCATGACTGGTAAGTTTCTCCCGATTCAACTCATATATGAAGGGAAAACAAAAAGATGCCTCCCAAAGTTTGATTTCCCAATTAGCTTTAATGTTACATTTTCTAACAATCATTGGTCAAATACTGAAAAATCAAAGTAGCAATTTAAAGATATTATTTTTCCGTACCTGGATAAAGCCAAAGTGAATCTGAGATATCCAAAGGAGCAACTATCGTTAAGAATCATGGAAACATTCAAGGGCAGGATAACGAAGCTGTTCTCGAACTTTGCCGAAGGAATTTTTGCGAAGTTATAATAGTGCCTCACAACCTAACGAACAAGTTTCAGCCACTGGATATATCCGTAAACAAGCCAGGAAAATCATTCATTTCTAATAGTAGTTATAATGAGTGGTTTTCACAACATTTTTCCCAGCAATTGGAGGAAAGAATAAGACCTGCCGATGTCAAGGTGTCTCTTAATCTAACCGAATTAAAGGTGATGCATGCTAAATGGATTTCAAAGCTCTATGATTACCTATGTGCTCAAGATAAAATTTTATCAAACGGTTTTAGAGCTGCTGGAATAACAGAAACAGGGAATTGGCTAATAAAATCTTGGAAAGAATTGAAACCCTTTCCGTGATTAAAATTTTTATTTGCTTTGCTATTGTATGGACATTTGTTTGTTAGTTATGTTGTTTTTAGTTTTTCTTTATGAGGACATACCATTGCAAGAAAATAAAAAAAGGAAAAATTGAGAAGTATTTCCTTTAATTTCTATTTTCCTTTATATTATTAGGGAAAAGCGAACCTCCTTTATCTATAAGTTGATATTTAAAATTAAGGTTTTAATTTCATCAAATGACAAAACTATCCGAAATTTGTGAGAATTAGGACTAGTAAAAACGTCTAAAAACTGCCCGGAATCCCTTGAGAACGTTAAGAAACTAAAAATGGTAAAAAGTAATTCAAAAAATCGGTAAAAATTGCCAGTCGAAAAAAAAAAAGTCGGTGAAAATATTCGGTCAGCAAGAAAAATGTTGGCAAAAACTTTGGTCGGTAAAAAATTTAGTCACGTGCCCAAAATTTGGTCACTTTTTGTCGAGTTTTTTATACCGATAAGATACGTTATTAAAAGCCTATTTGCCTTCTCTGCTTGATGGCTTTTCCTTTGCTTATAACAGGCAACTCCACGCAACCATGAACATTCTCAGTGGAAGTTATAGATATAGGAGTTTCAGCATACTATAAGTCGTAACCATGTGAAGAGAGTCCGGTTACAATTTTTAGGTATCATCACAAAAGAACCGAAAGTACTTGGGCACGGTCGTATCAGTCCACTACACATTTTGACATTGATTTACGCGTTTAGGTAGGGATTATCGTTAATGAAATATATTGCTTATGACCTTGTAAAAAGTTAGGAATAGTTGTTGTTTTAGTTTAAACTTGCCTTACCTCAAATGTGCTGTCTTAGCCTTAAATAGAACTCGAAAATTCTGTACATAATCTAAGCTAGCGAAATATATATGACACATACCTGGATTTGATAAGTGAACATCAGTGTCTCTTGCTTCACTGGCATCCCTGAGGCCTGTAATTCAAAAATACAATAAAATGTGATGTACAATACTTACAAGAGTAAGTATTACACATTGATTGACTCTGTAGTTTACAATGGAACAAAAAAAATTAAAACAGGCGATATGTTAGACGAAATGACAGCTGAATTATCGGGTAAAAAGATCACTCAATGCATTTCAACAGGACCAAAATGTTACAGTTTTAGATATGGTGATAATCAACAAAAATAAGCAATTAAAGGTTTTACTTTAAACCATGAAAATAGTCTTTTGAATCACGATGGTTTGACTAAAATCGTGAAGAAACCAATAAGAGAGATGGCAATCGTAAATAAAAACAAGATCACTCGAAAAAAGAAATATGTAATTAACAATTATAATGAAAAAACTTTCAACTAGGTTATGACTAAAGAGTTTTTAAACAAGTTACTGAAGACAGTTTTACAGATATCGAATCAATGGTATGATGTCACAGGTAAGATGAGTAACATAAGATGGTTGATATAAGATGATTGAAAAACTTAACCAACAAACTATTCAAGTAAAACTTACCACAAATTTTAGTCATGAAGTTTACTAAATATTATTGCGTTGTCATTGCTCTAAGCACATCTTAAATACAAAACAAGCTTAAACATGTTTGAACGTGCCTGTGGGTCATAAAATGAAATAAAATCTACGCGTACAGAATCAACATTTCATTAAACAAACAATCTTCTTTACAAAATCATAACAATACTAACTTACACAGTATGACAGCCTTTTTTTGGTTTATGTTGTGGGAACAAATATAGCAACAAATATGAGAAAAGCAACTTATTACGAAATTGCATAAAGCCACTCCATCGCTCTTTATAGTTCTTCCCACCTAGGGTGTTTTTGCAATAACGAATCCCCCGTCCTCGTGGGGTCGTTTTTAAACGTCTTGTTTCACAAGACATTTAAATACTTGTCCCGCCTACGATTCTATTGCCACAATGGAGCTATAAGGTGATTAAGTACCATAAGATAGCAATATGATGAATACTTTTTGATGGTGTTAAGATGAATTTCATAAATTGTTTTCCCATAAAATTGTTACCATAAATTGTTATGATAACTTGTTTCCATAAAATGTTATCATAAATTATTCTCATAAATTGTTTTCATGACTTGTTTCCATGAAATGTTATCATAAATTATTCTCATAAATTGTTTTCATGACTTGTTTCCATAAAATGTTATCATAAATTATTCTCATACATTGTTTTCATGACTTGTTTCCATAAAATGTTATTATAAATTATTCTCATAAATTGTTTTCATGACTTGTTTCTATAAACTGTTATCATAAATTATTCTCATAAATGGTTTTCATGACTTGTTTCCATAAAATATTATCATAAATTATTTTCATAAATTTTTATCATAACTTGTTTCCATAAAATGTTATCATAAATTATTCTCATAAATTTTTTTCTTGACTTGTTTCCATGAAATGTTATCATAAATTATTCTCATAAATTGTTTTCATGACTTGTTTCCATAAAATGTTATCATAAATTATTCTCATACATTGTTTTCATGACTTGTTTCCATAAAATGTTATTATAAATTATTCTCATAAATTGTTTTCATGACTTGTTTCTATAAACTGTTATCATAAATTATTCTCATAAATGGTTTTCATGACTTGTTTCCATAAAATATTATCATAAATTATTTTCATAAATTTTTATCATAACTTGTTTCCATAAAATGTTATCATAAATTATTCTCATAAATTGTTTTCATGACTTGTTTCCATAAAATGTTATTATAAATTATTCTCATAAATTGTTTTCATGACTTGTTTCTATAAAATGTTATTATAAATTATTCTCATAAATTGTTTTCATGACTTGTTTCCATAAAATGTTATTATAAATTATTCTCATAAATTGTTTTCATGACTTGTTTCCATAAAATATTATCATAGATTATTCTCATAAATTGTTATGATAAAATTGTTTCCATCAGGTAGGAGTAGTAATGTGTTAACATCTACAGGGCTAAAGCAAAACAAGGCAATACATTACTTCTTCCAGGCAAGACCATTCAGCAGCATACTTTCACACTCCGTTCTGCCAATCCACTACCTGCATTATTCTTTTCTTTTTTGGTTACTTGCTGATTTCACCGCACTGACGTATTACAGCAAGCTTTGTAAATTCTATAATATTATCCACCAAATCATAGAGGCAACCATTCTGATATTTCCAAAAATGTATACAACAATTGCAATTTAACATCTCTAAATCCTTGTGAATATATTTAAGCGTTTCCTTTTTCCTTACATACATTTATACAAAAAAAATCTCCAAACTGTTTAAGTTAAGTTTTGTCTTTCTTTATTTTTGCTATATACAGTCATTAAGCATATTTTGTATATTTAAAAGCCTAAAACCTCCGAATAATGCAAAAATTAATATAAACTATGGCTCATTTTGAATATCTATTTCTTTTTTAATGTTACTTTACAAACATTGTCAAAATAGGATAAAAAGGTAATAATACAAAAGAATTAGAAAACAGTCCTAAAATGTATTTATGTAAATCAAACAAGACTGAAAAACCTTCAGTCTATAAGCACGAGCCTAGTATTTTATTTATTTTATTTTATTACTTAGCAAAGAAGTGTCTATAAAAATATTATTATGCAAATTGTCTATAACGTAAAGATAAATCGTCCAAGAATAAGAACAAGGAAAATACAAAGATGTAGAAGCGCGGCAATACTTGCTCGCGCTTAAAAACAAGCATAAATTTCAGTTATTCCTGGTCACGTATAGCTGAACATAAAACTTGGACATAAACAACTAAATGACCATCACCACGAGGTAAACTGTTACCTTGGACCATTCTTTCATATTCTTCCCGCAATCTATTCGAATCCTTTTCCTTTATTCTAGATTTGATACAAAGACGTATAAGGGCATTAATTACTCTAATGTAATACTTATGACTCTGACCCACTTCATACAAATGATAACTTTTAAACCTGCTTCCCTCCTTTTTATAGGGTAGGAATTGGTACTGGCAGATAACAAAAAATAATGCACAAATGAGATTAATAATCATGATAAAATACTTCGACATTCTGCCTCGACTTTTAGACAACCTCTATTGACATAATAATAAGAATGAAATAAAACTCCAAATTATAAGATATATATTACAAAGCGTCTGGAAACCAATCAGAATATTAGCAATACGCAAAAACTACAGGGATATCACTTTAGCTATGAAGAAACCCAGACCTTCTAGCTCCCAACATTGGCATTCTGAGGAGGTGAAAATTCACGAATTAACAGCGCGTCTTTTTATGACACTGTCCTTCTTTCCTTCTGCAAAAATTTCACAGAGGCCCAATGTTTCCTGTGTGTGATCTCCAAGCGCAGAGTGTTAATGTGCTTTTATTAAGCCGTCAAAATATGCAATGTAGACATTTCCCCCCTCTTTTGAGCTAAAGAGCTCAGCACCTTCTGCATTATACAAATCTTAAACTTGTGAAAAACATAAGGTCTTCTTGTACGAAAAAACAGCTATTATACGGCAGCTATTAGTAATGAGGATTCGAAGATTTACAGTATTAAAGGAACATTTGACGTGCTTCTGGAAGAACTGTGTAATCAAGTAGTTTAATAATCCAAAATACGGGAGGCAAATAAGAATATCTTTCTAGGAATTGTGGTGACAGGTTATTCCACTTTTTTTGTTGTTGTTTGAGGAAGTCATTTATGCTATAGTTGATAATTCTGGAAGGCAAATAATTTTGGATTAGGTAGAACCGTAGTAGCTGGTTTTAATAAAGTATATAATCATCAACTACAGCCATCATAAAAGATGTTCTCTGACAGTAACAAAATCCGAAGGACCCAGTCATAAAAAGCAGCTCATAGTAAAAGTAAACAGCCGAAATCCACAACTAAGCAGTACTAAGGTACTCTAAACCACAATCACGTGTACAACTTGTCTCACATTCAACATGGCAGAAAAATAGCGCATACTGACTTTTGCGACATTTGGCACTTCAACCAGGTGAAAAGACTCAGTTTTTAAAATCTTATATATGTAATTCATGCTGAAAGTCGGTCAAACGTGATAAACGGGTACCTTTTCGATAATCTGGAATTTGAAAAAGAAAAAAAGCCAACAACAACAACTTAACACATAACAAAGCTGTTACTTACTCGTTAACCACAGTTGAAAGGTCTTCAATGTTCTTGTGGCATTTATCCAAAATTCTTCTTGAGATGTTTACACTCATAGCTTCAATACATACATTGTCTAAAGAGATGTACGAAAATATCTACAGTTACTAACACCCATTCTGATGTCAGTACCATCTACCTGTTCACAAAACAGCCAGATTACTAAATACAGTACTATAAACAAATGAGTGCTTTGTTAGTACGTCAGTGACGATTAGATTTGAAACAAAGCTGGACCACATCAATCATAACAAATAATACCATGATAAACCGTCATAAAAATCTAAATATGTAGCTTCGTCTACAAGTTGGAATTAAAGAGTCATCAAAAAAACCGCTCTGTTTTCTTCGCCGATGACGGAACCTTCTCGCAAAACTTTTCCCCCAATCAAATGTCCTGATCTCAAATGAGGTTAAAAAACTGATTGAGCAGAAAACAGTCAAGAAATGGGGTAAATTACCTGCATACAGAAGCAGGTCACAATCAACAGCACTAGTCATGTCATTTTCATAGAGAAGTGAACCAAGCATTGACCCCTGAGGTACCCCTCATTGCAAATTACTAGTCCTTGATTTTTCCTTCCCAATATTGAGTGTGAATGATCTGTCCTGAAGGTAAGATTTAAAACATAAAACGGTAAAGTCACTAAAACCAAGGCAAGCCATTTTATCTAGTAACATTTTGTGGTTGATTGTGTCAAATGCTTTTTGTAGGTCAATTAAAATCATGCCTGTACATATATTGGTTTAAAATTGTTGTATCTTATCACTCAAATAGGATAAGCAAGTATTCATTGAGTGATGTGCATGAAAGCCAGGTTGGTATTTATTTAATATTTCAATATCGTGAAGGTAATTTGACCATGAATAATTAATCTTTTCAACAAAGGGGGGGGGAAGGGGTAAAAAAAACTACTTGTTCATTCAAACATAACCCTGTAGCTGAGGGGTGGCAAAGACGGGGCGTGAATTCTCACAGATAAACTTTCTTATCTAAAATCACCTCCCTAAATCGGCTAACATGCATTACTTAACCTGAAAAAAATTGTCAGGCCACAGCTAATAAAATTGGTTGATTATTATTATAATCGCCGTTTTCAGTTGTTCGGGACTCGGATAATATGATCGTCCATTCTCTTTTATCCCCTATCTATTTATATATATATATATATATATATATATATATATATATATATATATATATATATATATATATATATACTCAAGCTACATACAGTACTGTTTCGCCCTTTGTGGGTTCATCAGTGCAGCACAGAGTTTCTGAGACATAATATATATATATATATTCAAACTACTCCAGTTTATTCCATTCTCTCTCCATCTTTTGCATGACATTTTTCTCCCTTTACTTCATTCTTTACTGCTACCAACTCTCCTTGTACGTTACTCTGCCGTAAAGGTGACCCAAATACTATCAAATTTAAATTCTAATTGACTCAACTACCTTCATGTCATTCTTTATTCTGTTCAAAACATCTTCACTTCTGATCTTATGCTTCAACGATATATTGTAATTAAAACATCACAAGCATTTCAACAAATCTTTTATTAACTGGATACAGAGATTACACTTTACAAGGTTTTTATGTGATAATTTTACCTAATTTTCTGGAAACTATTTTCATCAAAAAAAGTAAGTTTACACAATTCGTGTTCTTTATATCCTGCAATAAATTTTTAAAAGTTTGAGAATCTTGGCTCACTACTCTGTATTTGTAAACATGTGATCTAAGAAAGCGTCAACTAAGCTATTACCACCACTTTCTCCGGAGATAAAAAATGTTTCCTCGACAACTTCGTTTGAATACTTGATCTTTTTCTGCGCACTCATTTTTTTCAATCCCTTACCGTCTGGCTCATAATCACTCTGTCAATACTGGTGTTGTAAATACTGACAATAAATGGCATTACATTTTCCATCAGAAACATCCAAAACAAGCTCTTTCTTTTATATCTTACACTACTGCCTTAGTTGATGCCAACGACTTTTTACATATATTTTCGTTTCACTACCCAAGTTTACTTTAGTGCTCTAACATAAATTAATCCTCATCAAAAACTTTCCAATTTTCTCCAGGATGGAATATTGACGCTCTGATAGTTACTTCTGATTTCACTACACTATTCTACTGCTTTCGATACTTGAAGATCCGTTAACAACTGTGGGGTGTTCAGTATTCTATATTTATTGTTCTAGTTTAATATTCCCATGGCGTAGGTGGTTTTTATAGAACTTTAACTTTAATGGAGAATCTTTCTGGTGTCTTAAACTATTACCATATCCAGCGTCAGTAAAAGTAGCTCTACGAAAATTGCAGATGATCAGTAAAATTTCAATACAACAAAACGTGTCTATTTATTCGACAACTACCCATTTTATATATTAAAAGTGTGAATATTTAATGACCAACTTCAAATCTGTCGTTCCCAATAAAAAAAATTAAAAAGGTAGCAGCAGCACTTTTTAATAACCTGGATCCAGGTCACACCAAATGTTTATAACATAACCTTCCCTAAAAGTGATTCCATTATCTCCCCGCGTACACTCTTCTTGTCTTAACGTGCTTAATCTTAACTATATCTAAGGTCGTTTGTCATGATTAGAAGCGTCAGGTCTTGTTGAATTCTGGCAACTAATTTTTTATAGTTTGGCGTGCAGGTTACTACTAGCCTAAATTAGTAAGCCTTTTTCTGTCGCCATTCATTATTTTCAATACTTTTCCAAACATCTTCAACCAAAACATTTTAAAAGAATACTGCTTCGTCAACTACACTTCACAACTCAACAACTTTAAAGGTCACAGTTCAAAGCAATTTATACATCCTTTTAAAATGTTCAGAAAAAATAATAACAATAATAATGATGATCATCATCAATATCACCATAACCATGATCATGATAAGTAAAATAAAATACTGCTTGGTTAAACAATTGTCATAAATAGTAATTTGAAAATCAGTGCCATATTCTACAGCTGAAATGCAATCAAATAAATAATTGTAGCTGTTAAGTATTACCTACCAATATTATGGGCTTCATCAAATACAACGACTGAGGTCTTTGAAAGCTCCTTTGACACAAGATCAGCAATTTTTGGATCAAGCAAATAGTGATAACTGTATACAACAATATTTGCATGCGTTATCTGAATAAGAAAAATTAAGGGTCAAAGTGAAATTACAAGACATTCTGCTGTGAGAATGTAATGAACCACAGGTGATCAAAAAGCTCTCAAACAAGAGTGACCAGGTTGTTAAAAAAAGTAACATCTCCATGTTAGAAACATTCGAACTGATAGTTAAGAAGAGAGGCTCTTTTTTATTGTATTGAATAGTAAAGATCACAAAATTTAATCCAGCACAAGTTTCATAACTGCAACACTTGTTTCTATAAAGCAGGGGTTCTCAAACTTTATTCTCTCGTTTACCCCTTGACAAATTTTATAAGTAAAATTAACCCCGAGAGTTTTTCTTAATTTTTTCACCTCTACAAATGCCTCCAAAGTCAAAAGGCGAAAAATGGCTTGTAGATGTAGATGCCTATAAATAACTATGTTGACTTCATGTAACTACAATTACAGCACGTAACAATACTACTTTTTCATTAATAACTAACCAACCATGTCAACCAGTCAGACAGTCAATGAGTTGTGTACTGTTCGAATTTCGTCTTCGGCAATTAAACAAGATCTTTGCTTTGTTTTCATGGTCATCAATGAGGAGAACCCAACCCATACAGGTAAGTGGTTGGGAAAAATATAAGAACTTTTACTGCGCGTTTAGTCAGCATAGGAAGCCCTGTGACCAATCCACACCAAAATGTAGAAGCTTCCTTATTGCACAATATGAATGTAGAATGAAACGCTGTTGAAGCTTGGAGATCAATCAAATTATCTTTGCATAGCTCATCTTCAGTAATACCTTCCAGCTTGGCTTCGATGGGATGGGTTATCCAAAGAGCATTATTGTTAAAAATTCCACCATCAAATAAGCGTCAAAGTTTGTTCTCAAAACGGTTAGGTGCTGACACATCTCAACTTCGAGGCCAGAGGTGTCGTAGCTGTTTTTATTGACTTTCCAGTCATCAAATGCTGGGAAATTTGCATAAATGCCTTGTCGAACTCTCGTAGTCCACAGATCTAATTTTGTCTGAAAGCCATGCATTTTATCATGAACTTCAATAATGGTAACATTCTTTCCTTGCATTTGTACATTTAGCTTATTTAAACTTGTAAAAATATATGTCAAATAAACTAATGATAACACATAACGTCATCTAATATTTTATTTAATAAACTAATGCACCAATAAATTTGTCATTGCTAAAGTGTTTGCTCAACAAGGATTTGTGTTCTCGCAGAAAAATCTCGATTTTAACAGGCACTTAAAAAACTCGAGACAAAAGGAGGCCCCCAGAGAGCCACAGGGCGTGAGTGTGATAAAAATACAGTATAGTCTCATCCCATCTGATCACAAAACTCTTTGAAAAACCAATGATTAAGAGTAGGAACCCTGACAAAATTCGCACATCCAGTCACTTGCTTCAAGACTATTTTTTAGGATTTCTGCAAGGGTTTTAATAGCCAGTGCATGCTGATGAAGGCAAAATGAGTACAAATGATGTGCGGTGCACATTTTTTCATCAGGGTTGTAAAACCTGACTCAGCACCAAGCATAGAAGGGCCACTGTCTGTACACTGGAACCCAACATAATTCCATGTGAGGCTATTTCGTTAAAAGAAATTGTCCATTTTTTCCAGAATATCAACCGCTCTTGTTGTGGTCTCGAAACTTTCGCTCACAAAGAACTCTTCCTTGAACTCACCAGCATGTACATTTTGGCAGTAGCCCAACAAACATTCACAGTTCAACATGTTAGTTGACTCGTCTACCTGAAGTCTCAGCTCAAATTTCCCCTAATACCTGATCTAAGATTTCTTAAGGCTTGTGCGACGTACTGTATCCTTGACTAAGAAATTTTCTCAATTTTCTTTTTTTTTATTCTCTTCCACAAACAAATTCTACTATGTCCATTCTGTCCGGCTTAATAAGTCGTTTTCCAATTGTATAACCTTTTTCTCTTTTGCTACTCTCCAAGCAACGCGATAGGGTGCTTCCAACGGTGATTTGTCTTCTGAAAAAAACCCTAGATTAGGCAGTCTTCCTGCAGCATGGAATTCAGTACGTTTGACCAGCTCAAGCCTATGGTCATCATGTACATGTGTGGAATGGCATGAAGTTAATTTAGCTTTTAAAATTGACTGTTTCATAGAACCATTTCCAAGGACTTTAGAGCAAAAAATGCATTGAGGCTGCTGAACATCATCTTTTATGATGAAATCAAACCAAAAGTCTAAGTATGGAGATAAGTTTTCTTCTTCGACATAATAACTGCAGAATATATTGTCCTTTACCTGTCAACTGCAGAATTACTAATCGCTACTGCCTATTCCAACGTGCTTTAAATAAAATTAGAGAAAAATGGTGCTTGACTAGACAGTTTTTGAGCAATGACCGCATTACAAAGTTATTGCACAACAGAGGTTGTTGCAATCCCTACAGTGTTGCAATTTCATTTGTGGTCAAGGTCCAAATTTGGTCGGGGATTTTTTTGTCGTATGATTCTTCTGAATCCGTTTGCTATCTTCTGTTACCCTTTGAAGTCGTAACAGGACCATCTCGACCGGTAGATAGCTTGGTCCTTTTAAGTGAGCACAACTTAAGTGCTTTGTTCACAAGCAATAAAATATACTTTTGCTATAAGTTAAGAAAATTTACCCCCTTGGTCAAGTATATTTACCTCCATGGGGCAAATTTACCGCCGCTTGAAAAACCCTGCTAAAAACTAACAGTTTCTAATTTCCACTGCTCTTCCTGTTTTAATTATGGTACGTGTTGTTTAAATGACGATAGGAGAGTTGAAAGATCAATATTTTGCATTTAACTGTCTAATATATCAATATTTAATTTCCAGAATTAGTACTGAAATGCGAACATAGTGGCAACAATGCTACTTGTCTGTTTAACCGAAGTGGAGAGTATCATAATAGAATTGTCAGGCAATTTTACAAAAGTATATCCAGATATCCAGCAGCATTCAAAAATTCTTACAACACCAAAAACTATCATTCATAACATCAGCCTGCATGCAAACGTCTGGTGTGGTGGTACCTGATCAGTACTGCTGAAGATACCAAGGCTAATCGAGTGTATTTTTAAATCTCCTAAACACTCCTCTTTGTAAGGTGCAAACGAACCTTTTAAGAAAAATAAATTATCCTGGCAAACGTTAAATGTTACTACGCGTATGTCTGATATTTCATATTTAGTTTTAAAGGCATCATTGATCTACTTTTTGCGACATAATTAAAAAACAAAATAAATTTCTGCTCAGAGGATCGTAATGTTGAATTCCCTTGGTTCCATGCAAAGTTGTTAAGGTAAGTTGCTCTTTTCAGATGATAATTAAACCCAAATACGAATTGGCACAAATCAAAGCTTAAAAAGGCAAAATATAATGAAAGTCCTATTGATTTAAAGTTGAGTCTACAAAGGCAACGAATGCTTTCGAGCCAATTGCTAAAAGATCATTTAAATCCACTCAGCTTCGTCAGTAAGGTGGTCTGACTACAATCGTTTTAATTATTCGTACATTTTAGCTCCATTTCCCTTAGTTATTTTCAAACCTATTTCTACTTTCAGAGAACAAATATAAATACTTGTATAAACCTTAAAGCTGTTTATTGTAATAAACTTCATGTGAAAATTAAATCATGGCAATTCAAGCTATAAAACATTGTTCTGAGTTAGCTTTAGAGTAGAACTTGTGACTACCCCTCCCACTCTCTATCCCCAACGTTCCACTAAATTGAACGAAACCTAGTAATTACATATTAATACCTGTAACTCAGTATTACACCTGACTGCTTTTGACTGTTCCTTACGATTGTTGAATATATCTTTCTGCTTCTAACGGCATTGACTATTGATTAAAGTAATGTCTTAATTTTACCTAGGGCTCTTTCGTGTTTATGTACTTCGGTTTTCATGTAAAATACTGTAAACATAAACAAGAAAAGTTTTTGTCTTTCCAGTAACAGAGGACAAAGTACAGAAGCTGAGAGAGAAGCAAAGAGAGCAGAGACTCCAGTGGTTCGGGCATGTCATGAGGAGAGAAGAAAATTACGTCAGAAGGAAAATGCTGGATATGAATGTCCCAGGAAGGAAGAAGAGAAGCAGACCGAAAAGGAGATACATGGATGCTATCAATGAGGATTTGAAAGAAAAAGGATTGAGAGTGAAGGATGCGATGGATCCGCTGTGGCGATCCCTAAAAGGGAGCAGCCGAAAGTAAAAGAAGAAGAACAGAGGACAAAGTGACAAATTACANGAGAAGCAAAGAGAGCAGAGACTCCAGTGGTTCGGGCATGTCATGAGGAGAGAAGAAAATTACGTCAGAAGGAAAATGCTGGATATGAATGTCCCAGGAAGGAAGAAGAGAAGCAGACCGAAAAGGAGATACATGGATGCTATCAATGAGGATTTGAAAGAAAAAGGATTGAGAGTGAAGGATGCGATGGATCCGCTGTGGCGATCCCTAAAAGGGAGCAGCCGAAAGTAAAAGAAGAAGAACAGAGGACAAAGTGACAAATTACAACAGAACTTTAAGGGCAACGAAAACATCTTACAGCGTATCTGGCCAAAAAATATGGACACCAGCCTTTCTTTCTTCCAACCTCTTTAATGTCATCCTGTATCAAAGAGAAAAGATAAAGAAAAAATAAACAGTGGATAGGAATTTGAATTTCAATGAACGCTACCTTGGTCATATTTAAATATAAAGCGAACAATTTTTTAAAAACAAGGAGACAAAGAGCTTATCCACACTTACGATTGATGACTGAGTTTAATGCAGGTTTTTTCATCGACAACCATTGTCGTAAAATAAGCAACTAAAAGCCGTTTGGTATTTTCAATACATTACACGTGCAGGTTAATTTTCAGATGTAGACCATCTCAACTTCCAACATAAATGACAAACTTTATTGTTTCAGCTGTGGTATTAGCTAAAGATTCTAAAAGCATCTTGTAAATTAATGATAAGAAGGAGAAAGTGCTCATTTTTAGATTCAAAACTAATATCGTCACCCAACCTGCAAAGTTGGCCTTGGTGTGGATCCCAAAGGGAAAGAAAAGGCCTCGCAAAACGCCCAAAAAGATATGGCGTTCCACAGTCAAAGATGATCTGCAGGTGATAAACATAACTGGTAACTGGTAACATAACTGGCCCTCGTATGTATATATATATATGATCATATGTAGGGGCACCTGTTGCAACTTTAAGGCATGATCAAACATCGCATCTTCTACAACACTTCATGACAAGTTAGTCCAGATTTAGGTTTGTACAATTTCACGTGTAAAGAGGGAACTGATTGATTGCAAGCCAGTTTCTTCGTTTTCCCTGTGATACCATTAACACCAAATTACCTTGGCAAAGCCGGTACACGCATACACACTTGATATCTGTGTAGCGGTAAAGAATCTAAATATAAGATATTCCCCAAATACTGCTTCACATGACATAAAAAAACAATACAAAACAACTGCCATCAGGAGCGCTGCAGTAAGAAAGTTAAAAACGAGAATGTGATCGTATGTCTCTATAAATTAGCACACATCTAAACAACGACAAACTCAACATACCAGATTATAGACGCCAGCCTCTAACATTTCTTCTCTTCCGTTAGCCACAAATTCCTATTTTAAACAAAAATAAAACTTACAACCTATGATAAAGGGAATTTAACAAAGGTAAGAAGTCAAAATAATGGACCTTATAATTTTCATTCTGCTGGGACAAATATAATAGACTCTTCGTGTGTCATAAGTTACATATGTTAACAAAATACAAATTGATCTACAACGTTGATCCACAAATAAGAAAACACCCAGTTACATACAGGTTATGTCTAATATACTCGATACCAGATTTCTACCGTTGTGACGCAAATGTTTGGCACCAAAGACTAATTAGAACAGAATATATCATCTATAAAGCTATTATATTCAGTACTGTTGCTTTTTAATTATGTCAATAAATAATTATAGGTATTATTACATGGGAATTCATCGACTGTGTACGGATTTGCATAATTACCTCATAAAAGGAACAACCAGGAATTCGTGGATCGTTGGCTCTTTTGGCTCTGACATAGGATGCTGTGAGACTATGACACTTGCTATCCACTATCTTACCATCCTTTTCTCCGGTGACCTTTACAGTGTAAAACGAAACATAACAATCACTTTATTTCCACTTTATAATAATTGTCTCTCTGTTGAGTTGGGTAAAAAGTGATCACATATGTCTTGGGAATCACTAAAGGTACAGTGAAAAATGCAGAATAACACCTGGTGATCATCGCAAACCATGTATTTTTATCAAGGCGGTATATATATATTTGCTGCAACGGAAAAACATAATTCAGAAGGAAGGCGCATGGGGTGATTCCCCATTTTCTTTTGTGAAAAGTGAAGTTGGTTATAAGATCTTACCCAATTCAAATATACCACTCAGGGATTGGAAGAAAAGCAAGGGATCGAAAAGGAGGTGTAGGCAATCGTAGAAAGAAGGAGAAAAAACTAAAAAATTAGTGAAAATGGGTAAATTGGCGCGTACGTGGGTGATTAAGAAAAAGGGAAAAAACGAGAGAGAAAGGAGAGAAAGAGACCGACGGGCAAACAGGATCACAGAGCCACAAAGAGAGGAAAGGGCTGTCTTTCTCTTTTCATGAGGTTTGAAGGTCTGAGTAATTCTCGACATGTGTGCCTAACCATACAGCAACCGTTAAACTAGTTCTTAAACTAAAAAAATTTCAACAAAGGTTTACTGTAGTTATGGATGGATTTATCAATGGTTTATTGGCTTTTTCTCTTACATATTCAAAAAAAGACCTAAGGCAATAGCAAATTATTTAGGGATTATTTCTTGTAATGCTCTGGACAAATAAACTCAAGTGGAATTATGAAGAAATATCTGGCGTGTTTCGGATATGTGCTTAAAAAATTGATCTGATATAACGATTAATTGTACAGAAGTATTTTCAAAACACTATTTCTAGTTTTAATTTAACCTATACCTAAATTAACCTGAATACCAGTATTGAGAAAATTTTATACCGCACGTAAAAATTCAAATTGTCCTTTGCTAAAAACACCCAAACACTATCATAAAAGGGCTTGCACCACTTGACGTATTTTAATACAAGCTGCTTAACGAGTGACACAGCTCTTGCTTCATCCTCCTTATGTTCCCATATATCGTTGGTAAAGTGCTCCTACCACCCCTATGTCTTTTTTTGGATCTTTAGACCTGTTCCTCTGCTCTCTTTACCTGCCTTAGAGGTGCCTGAGCATTTTTTTGCTTTCCACACCAGTCCATCCCTACAAGATATAGATGCATGTGAAAACGGGGAAGAACAGTCTCCTCAAATACATTTACAAAAATGTACAATCCACAGCTCTACCCGACCTGTGTACTGCTGGTGTTCATAATCTTTATTCCGTCAAATGCCTAGCTGTTGAGAATATACTATATTAATTTACTTAAAATTTCATGGGAAGCGCAATGATATTTGCAATTAATACAAGAGAGAGAGAGAGAGAGAGAGAGAGAGAGAGAGAGAGAGAGAGAGAGAGAGAGAGAGAAGAGAGAGAGAGAGAGAGAGAGAGAAAAAGAGAGAAAGAGAGAGATAGAACGAAAAAGAGAAAAAAAACACACAGAAAAAAAAAAAAAGAAAAAAAAAACAGAAAAAATAAC